>CM075818.1:13655282-14255282 GCA_037975025.1 Excoecaria agallocha
GGGAGATTCCAGTACGAGTACCGGTATGAGTTGGTTCCACCTATGGGATTCCATAAGATTATATGGACCCTAAAATGTACAATATTGTATTAGAAGTTATATGAACTATAACATGTACACTAAGTTTCATGTACTTTGTTTATAAATGCATACCAAATGATATCGAGACTTTATCTTATAATCATGATAAGTAATGCTTGTTCTTTATAATCACATGTAACTCTGTCAGTCTGTTTATTTATATATAAAATGTTTACTTACATGTAGGCTTAATGATAACCTTTATTTAACCAAGTGCAATGCATAACGTATAATGATGCTTGAAAGAGAGTTAGGTTACCATGCTAAGATAACATGAAGGATGTAAAGTTTGTGAATCTCATATGAAATTTTATGATATAGCTGAAGTAATTATGCCTACTAGAACTACTTGTTGACGCTATATGACTTAAATACACCCATATATTATGATTTAATGTTGAATGCCTATCTTAGGTGAACAAAGTGATTTAATGCAGTAAGTGGAAATCTTATACATTGCTAACTATGATGTTAAGTTTATGATAAAAGATCATAAGATGTATATGAAGGTTTGCACGCACATAATCATAATGATATCATTGATCTAGCTAAATGTAATTGCATGATATAAATTAGTGTTATAAAAGGTATAAGTTACCATGTTAAGATAATATTAGGAACACATAAGCATGGATCAAGAATGAGAATTGAGTTATTATAAGAAGAAAGAATTATAATAGTTTGACATGAATAGTATGCTGATGATGTTAGTGAATTAACCAGTCTAAGTAGGATCGAGCTAGTACAAGTAAATATGTTAGATTAATATAGCATAGTATTCATTGTGAGGTTGGAGTCTTTCTCAATTATCAGTATAATATACTCATACGTTAATTGGTATTATTGAAAAAGTTTATGTATATTTATGCATGATTATATGACCAAGGGGAAGAGGTTATCTATAGTACTTTGTTTCCCCACTAAGCTTTATAGCTTAGCACGGGTTTTTTTATCCGTGTAGATTCAAGAGAAACACCAGAGGATCGGGCAAGATGTAGTTACCTTGAGGATTTCACGATGCTTAAAGGCCTTTTTTTGTTATGAGTAAATTATCCATAAGTTTGATTTATTTATTTGTGGCATGTAATTATGGCCTGTTATTATTATTATTGCCTGATCTTTAATAGGCTTATGATGATGATGATAATGATAATGATCGATGTTTACCCATGGTTAAGGAAATAGGGTGTTAGACTACCTCCTTAGGATAACTAGAAAATACAAAAGGCGGACATGGTCGAGTACTAGGGGTAAGCCTTAACACTAACTCTCTCAGCAATTTCTTCTAATAAAGGGTATAATTCCTGGTGCTAAAACCTAAAACACATGGAACCTCAGGTCCAATATTGATGCAGTAGCAAATATTACATTTCTATCAAAAAGATACCCTCCTCAAAAATCTTTGTTTTAAATATAGAGCCAATAGAGAGTCATCTATGTTCTCAGGGTCTTTTACAACTGGTGTAATTTTGCAAGCGCAAAGGTCATATTAACAGGAATTTTCAAATGTCTAAGTCAAGAATGGAAAGAGAAAAATAAATAACTAAAAGGAAAAATTACCAAGAGGAAATAAAAGACAAGGAGAAAGAGAAAGAAAGAGAAATACATGGTAGAAGCTTCCCTTAGGAAAGGGAGAGGTAAAAGTCATAAAGTCTAAGGATAAGTTGGCACTATTTATAGAAAGGAATGATAGACAGTTCTCCCAGAGAAGTGAGCCACAACTAGCCCTTCTGTTGCCTGTAGACAACTAAAATGCATTCTTTTGCATGTCTCATTCATTGCACGTATATATTATTGCATGTTTTTTTTCATTTTATAGGGAATTCAAAGGTTCTATGGCCAAGATAAATAATTTTAAAAGATTTTGGATATAAAAATTCTGGAAGTTCAAAAAGCATGATAAATTTTAAGGAGTATTAGATTTTTAGTAAATATGTATGACTAAAATAATTAATACATGATGTACATATGTAAGTAAAATAATGTCAAACATATGTGACAGGGACAAAATAATGTGCTTTAGGGTAAATATTGTAAATAAGAAATGAAAAAATGAAGAAATAAAATAAAAAAGGAGTGACAGACGGGATGTACTATATGATCATCTATTGCTCGAAAATTTGAATATTAAAAGCCATTTATTCTTCTTCTTCCCAACTTCTCCTAAACTGTTATTTCAAATTCCAAAGGTTTCTCTCAATTTTCTTAGGTTTCCTCCCCCTATTTTTGGTCTGTTTTTTGAGTCATTCGCACCTACATTCTCCTGGGAGCAACGCGCACTTCAAGGAGAAGTCTATTTTTGTTTTCCTTCATTTTTTATTTTATCCATTGTTCATATTCTAAGTAAGTGTTATTTAAATCTTTTCTACATTTTTGTTATTCTTTTATTAATTTAATTGTATTTTAGACTCTTTGTATTTTAGACTTTTAGTGTTAGGCATAGTCTATGTGAGCATGTTGCCTTATAGTTTAGAATTGAATAACGGTCGTAGAAGTATAATTTATATTTGTAAATATACGCTTGTAGGTAGAGTTTGATAATGCCCTTAGGAGTATAATTTAAAATTTTTTTTCGTGTAGTGTAGCCACATTCCTAGCTAGGATGCTATCAATTTTTTGTTAAAATTTTTGTAAAAGACAAAGCATTTGTTTCACTTTCGTTTGTCATGTATGATTGCTAGATCACCCAATAATGGGTATAGGATGTTGTACCTTATGTTATGGCACCTAGCACACACTTCTATACAAGTTGGCTATCTCTAGTTCAAATCGGCATGCTGATAGAATTTTAACTTAATATAATGCATTGCTTGTGATCTAAGTCAACCATAAAAAGTTAATATATAATCTTTTTTGTAGGATGCCTCAAAGGAATACATGCGCTACTCTGACTCTGCCTACATTTGCATACATGACACCCGAGTAAGCCCTCAAACATCGAGGCATGCTATAAGTTTAGTTCAGACCCAACCGTTTCATGTCCAGGCAGTTCTTATAGTCTATCAGATTGTTAGATGAGATTGATAAGCTACTAGCCATAACATGATGGACGGAGTTCTTTGCCTTGACCTTTTAGACCTACCCAAATGTCACTAGGGAGGGTTAAGTACCTTAGAGTATGGAGGCTTCCAAAGATCAGACATTGAGAAGCGTGTAGTGCAGTTTTGGGCATTAGGCATTCATTATAGCATCACATGTTGGTGGTTAACTAAGGCCATAGGCCTTTCGGTAGGGCTTGATGTTGTTACCCTCAATAGGATAGTGGACTAGACTCGACGGATGGCAGTGGTACTTCTAAGGGCTATATACAAGTCAAATATAGCAAATAGCATGATGTTAGCCACCTAGGCATATTGATACATTCAGATAGTACTATCTACATCCTATTTGGGCCATATCGTGAGTCCTAAGTCAATTAATTCAGCCGAGATCACTAGTCTATGAGGATGCAAGAGCACAAGAGAGTAGATGTCACTTATAAGATTATCACTTCACTGGTTAGGGTAGCCACTCAGTCCACCACATAGATTTGTATAAGGGCCGTTATGACCTTATTATTGTCGGCATTGGGGGTAGACAAGAGTAGATTTAGGGATTTGCTTTGAAAGATATTTATGTGAATATATAGGCTACTCTCACCATGAATATGGTAGAGTCAATTCAGGGATAGGAGGGTTAGTATTGTCTATTGATCATCCCAAAGACTAGAGAGGATATGGCCTTGACCTTATAGTTCTAGATGCACCTATAGAGGGAGATATTCAAGATCAACAACCATAGGAGCCACTAGCAGCCCCACCAGCACCTCTAGTATAACCAGAGAATTAGGATGACAATGAGGATAAGCCTTAAGAGCACCACAGAGTAGACAATGACTTTAACTATGAGCTTGATATGTAGATAGATCTCTAGGACCTTTTAGACCAATCACCTCAGCCACCTGCACATTTACGATCATGGATTAGGTGCTAGAGGTCATTGATTAAGAGGTTGGGTAATTTTTCTCCATATAGACATCCAAGGCAATCCACCTCCACTGCTTCACCACCATTAGAGCATCTAGAGACATCATTATTCATTGTGCCACTAGTGCATCCATCATCAGCCCCCTTATTTAATGACATATCCAAAAGATTGGCTGCTTTGGAGAAGGCTATTAGGTGATAAGATTAGACCCTACAGTCAGTACTAATAGCGATGTAGTCTCGTAGGCATTACCGATGATAGTACAATCTTTATAGATAAAGGTATAGGGTATTAAAGCTGATATGGTGACTACAAGTCAAAGATTAAATGCATCTTTATCGGTAGTTAATGAGTCGCTCACCTAGATCAGAGACCAAGGCACTCACATTAAGGTTAAGGCCTCCAAGGGGAAATAAGTGGTGATCGAGATGGACGAGCAGTTGGGGAGGTATATCAGGTGCTTGAGGGATAATTTGATGAGGTTTCTCGAGCAGCACTCAAGGAGCACTCTAGGGCAACACTGAGGTTGGATAAGGTTCAGAACGACTAGCTAAGGTGATTGTGCAGGTTCTACAACTTCTGACAACAGTGTTGCTAGGGTTCCACTTCAGATTTAGGCAGGATGATGAGCATCCACCCATAGCACCGTAGGCTATGGCATCGACCAGACCTCCTAGGCCATAAGCTTTCAAACCTCCATCAGGGCCAACCTACTGCAAAGGACCAGGACCATCTCAGTAGTTTATTATATTTTGTATTCAGGGAGTTTAAAACTTTGTTTGGATATTTTTGATGTATATAAAGCTATAACTTGTATTTAATTTATGTGTTTACTTTATGTTTTGATTATTTTATTCATGCTTAACATACCTAAAAATTGAGAAAATAAATATATTACAAAAATAACAATAAAATGTATAACTAACATGCACTGAGAAGTCAAAAAATTATATATATATAGCCATGCTCAACAAATAGGGTGCTAATATTGAACCTTTCCCACAAATACCTAAAACCCCATTAGGAGGCATTTATCTATCACTCTAATGAAGGAACAGGCCAACACAGCCATCCTCATTATAGGAATTCACCTAAACAGGTTAAAATTAAAAGAGATGAACAACAAAGAGAAGTGCAGATATTTTCTGAGTTCAGGATGATTTCACACCCCTTATGCTTGTTGAGAATTTACACAAACTAAAGTTATTGAAAGACAAGAGTTTGTAAGAAGAAAGCTATGGAGTACTCATTGTGAACTGGACATATCTATACTATTGTGATCTTTTATAATGAATCCTATCACTAGGATAGATATTGTGCCTCACCAATTGCATTATCCCCAAAACTCACCTTTCATGACTTTCACTACTGATTGCCTTACAGGCCTGGATTATGACTAGGTCAGAATGGAATACTGCCAAAGCAAGAGCCATATAATGGTCAGAATGACATTGTAGCAATCAATGTCCATTTGGGCTATAACCAAGAGGACTCTTAGGAAATAAAGCATACTCTTTTAGAGCATGGGACGTTTTGATCTGAACACATTAGGGTGATGTGGAGCTTATGTTGACAATAAAAAACTATTAGATAAGAGATGAAAATCTAGTTACAATGTAAATTTTGGTGAGATAGAGTGAGATCAGATATGTCTACAGCCTTGATTTGATACCAATCTACAGAGTGGTGACATAGTCATTAAGAAGCATATAGAATCTAGCCAAGATTATGGTATTAAGCCAAAATATCTCAAAGATAGATATATACTTATAAAACACAAGCTTCAAACATGTCAATGACTCCTCACAAATACATATCTGCCAGAAGTTCCTTAAGTAGAATGTTTTTGTGAAAAGGGTAGTCGCACCCTAAAGGGCCTCAGCTAACACCATTGGAATGTTAGATATGTCAATGATTCTACCTACCGACAAGCTGGTATTGATCAAATACAATAAACTAATTATATATGTTGACAAGCTGGTGTTAATTAGACACACTCATAAAACCTGATTTCGCATGTTGATAAGCTAAAGCTAATCAAATTTAATCAAATCATCTTAATTCTACAAGCTGAAAAGCTAGTGCTAATCAAACAGTCAATCCAGGGTTAACACAACAATTAGCTGATGTTAACTGCCCAAACCAGGGTTAAAACATCGACAAGCTGACTATAACTACCCAACCAAGAGACTCATTGGCTCAGATAGCATTTATTTTAAATAACCAAGGGACTCATTGCCTCAAAGAGTATGTTTTTTAATCAGTTAAGAGATTCGCTACCTCAGGTATGCGTCTTTTTCCTTTCACTCTAAATTTTGGCTCACTTTGGCATTGGTACATAAATTCCCCAAAATTAGGGGCAACTGTAGACATTGTAACCCTAGGCAGCCTAGATTAGGGTTACCTGATAAGGAGGGAATAGTATATTTTTGACAAAAGATGCAAATCTTGAAGCTCTAATTGTCAATTTCTAATAATTTCTCAAAGATTTTATGATTTTCCAAGGGTTTTTAAAGGGTTTTAATAAAAGAGTATGAAAAAACATGATTTTGGCCTTTGGTAGTAACAAGTGATCATCTGTCATGTAAAGGATGGTCATCTATGGCTATCTTTTTCCTATGCATGTCAAATTAGTAGCATTTTTTTGAATTATAGATTTTTGCCTGAGGGACAGCTGTCTATCCCGAGGGATAACCATCTATGATTTAGGGAGTTAGAGTTGGAATTCAACTCCAATTCGACTTAGGTGTAAAAGGTAAGGAATTAGGGTTTCCAAAGAGGGAATCACTCTTGAGCATAGAGAAAATTCTTGGAGAAGAAAAAACTGATTCTTTTCTCTCTAAGAAGGAAAACTCTATCAATTCCTTTTATCCAAATGTGACATACACACAAAAATCATTTAGTTTTCTAAAATACAAATATCACAATCGGAGTAGAGATTTGGACTTCAAGAATGATTATGCCTAAAGCTCTAATAACTAAGATTAGGACATATAAAGCAGAGGAATTTTTAGGAACTCCTCTAGAATAGTCTGAAGAAGTTAAATTTTGGTTTGAAAGGTTGGGGAGAATCATTGATGAAATTTATTGTCTAGCCAACCATAAGTTGTCTTGTTCTGTGTCATTATTATAAGGGCCAGCATGTGATTGCTGGAAATTGATACTCAAACAACCTCAATTGCCAGATCCTCTTACATGGGGGTTTTTCGAAGTAAAGTTTAGGAAGAAATATGTGATTGAAGCCTACAAAGAAGAGAAACTGAGGTAGTTTTTGAATTTAAAATAGAGAACCATATTTGTGGCTAAATATGGGAAAAAGTTTAGCCATCTATGTAAATATGTTCCAAATTTGATGCTGACTAAAGCTTTCAAATGTAGATAGTTTGAAGATGGATTGGTTGATCGAATCAAAGAAAATTTTATTAGACCTATGTCTCTACAAATGGTAGATTTCCATTAACTTGTTCTAACAGCTAAGCAAGTTGAGCAAAATGAACTATTTAAAAGAGATAGAAAGCAGAGGAAGAGTATGGCTCGAGGTGGATCTTTCACTAGGAAGAGATTTTGATGAGAATAGGGTAACCAACCAGCTGAGTGTATGTATAGCCCTACTAATAAGGGACAAAAGTAAGAAACATTTATAGTATTTAAACCAAATAAAGAAACACCAATAAAGCAAAGTGGGGTTAGGCACCAAAGTGTCCTCACTATTCAAGGCAGCACTAAGGCATGTGTAAGAAATTATCAGGTACATGTTTTATGTGTGGTAGCACTAATCATTATTTGGAAAATTGTCCCTCAAAGTGGGAGTAAGGATTTGTATAGTAGGGTACTAGGGAGCTTTAAATACACCCTCCACTGGTAGAGGTAGGGCTAAAGGCAAAATGCGAGGTGAATTAAGCCAATATGGATGTTAGCCCCAAAATATATCTAAAACCATTGATCAGTCTACAATACCAATTGATTTTGGTCAGGCTTATGCAATAAAAGCTCAAGAGGACCGAGATGCTTCTGAAGTTATGGTCGGTATTTTCTCTCTCATTGACTCTAATATTCATACACTTATTAATCCTAGTTCCACCCATTCTTATATTTGCATTAGGGATATGAGTAAGAATATGTCAAATGTGCATCAATTAGATTATGGTATTTGTGTAAGTAGTCCATTAGGGCATAATGTATGTGTGAATAAAGTATTCAAAGATTGTCCCATTATGATTCAATGAAAGAAATTTTGATCTGATCTTATTGAGTAGCCACTTTGCGAATTTGATATTATTTTGGGTATAGATTGGTTGTCAAAGCACTATGTAGTGGTTAATTATGGGATGAAGACCATAACCCTTAAAGATTTTGATGACAAAGAAGTAATGCTATAGGACATTCAAACTAAACCATTAGCTAATATGATATCTGCTATACAAGCTAGGCAATTTCTTAAAAAAGTTTGTGAAGCATTTTTAGCCCTAGTACTTGATTCAAAAAGAGAGACAGTAAAGCTTTAAGATATATCCATAGTGAATGAATTTCCTGATGTATTTCCAGAAGACTTACCTGGTCTTCCACCTGAAAGGGATATAGAGTTGTCTATAGAAGTTATAACTGACATAGCTCCTATTTCCAAAGCTCTATACAAGTTGGCTCAAACAAAATTAAAGGAGTTAAAGGTTTCGTTACAAGATTTACTTGACAAAGGCTTTATTAGGCCTTGTATATTGCCTTGGGGTGCACCAGTTCTATTTGTGAAGAAAAAGGATAGTTTTATGAGAATGTGTATAGATTACAGACAGTTAAATAAAGTAACAATGAAGAAAAAGTATCCATTGCCTAGAATTAAAGACTTCTTTGGTTAGTTGAAAGGTGCTGGTATGTTTTCAAAGATTGATTTGCGATTGGGGTATTACCAACTTCGAGTAAAGGATGTGGATGTTCCAAAAACAGCATTAAAAACCCAATATAGTCATTAGAAATTTTTAGTAATGCCTTTTGGTTTAACCAATGCACCAAGTGCTTTTATGGATTTGATAAATAGGGTGTTTAGACCCTACTCAGACCAATTTATTATGGTGTTTATAGATGACATGTTGTTTACTCCAGAAATGAAGCTGAACATGTTGAACATTTGAGGATTGTATTATAGACTTTGAGAAAGAATTAGTTGTATGCTAAATTAAGCAAGTGCAACTTTTGGCTTAGGTAAGTTTCTTTTTTAGCCATATTGTATCTTCTGAAGGTATTAGAGTAGATCTAGCTAAAGTAGAGGCTATTGTGAATTGGAGACTGCCTCAAAATGCATTTAAAGTGAGAAGTTTTTTGGGTTTTGCAAGTTACTACCGTCATTTTGTGAAAGGGTTTTCCGTCATTGTTTCACCACTCACTAAATTACTAAGAAATAATATCAAGTTTAAATGAACCAATCGATGTCAATCCAATAGGTAAAGAGTATGATATATATAGTGATGTTGCCAAAATTGGTTTGGTTTGTGTGCTAATGCAAGATGGCAAAGTGGTAGCTTATACATCTAGGCAATTGAAACAGCATGAGCAAAACTATCCTACACATGATTTAGCATTGGCTACAGTTGTGTTTGCTTTGAAGATTTGGTGGCATTAGTTGTATGGAGAAATATGCAAAATTTACACATATCAAAAGAGTCTCAAGCATTTGCTCACTCAGAAGGAACTTAATTTGAGGTAGCACAAATGGTTAGAATGTTTAAAGATTATGATTGTGTAGTTGATTACCATATGGGTAAAGCTAATGTTGTGGTTAATGCTTTTAGTTAAAAAATGGTTGCAATTATGTCATTACAGCAGTGAGGATGGAAATTTACATTGGATAGTGCTTTCATAGCTCAGTTGAAGGCTAGATCTAATGTGAGATAGGTTGTGATTGATGCTTAGAAAAATGACGAAAGGCTATAGTAGATTGTGCAATCATTACAGGAAGAGAACTAATTTGAGTACATAGTAAAAGAAGATGGAAGTGTGTATTATCAGAATAGGTTATGTGTTCTATATGTCAAATAGTTGAAAAGAAGGTCATTGCATGAAGCTCACAACATGGTGTTTACTATGCATCCTGGTGGTAACAAGATTTATCAGGATAAGAAGCAATATTATTAGTGGCCTGGTATGAAAAAGAATGTAGTAAATTATATTTCTAAGTGTTTGACTTGTTAGCAAGTAAAAGCAAAGCACCAACTTTCCTTTGGATTGCTGAATCCCATTCCATTCTCGCAGTGGAAATGGAAAGATATTATTATGGATTTGTGATAGGTTTGCTTCTCATAGAGAAGAAACATGATGCAGTGAGGGTAGTTATTGATAAGCTGACTAAAGCAGCTTATTTCATACTAGTTAGAATAGACTATCCCATGGATAAACTACTGAAATTGTATGTGAATGAGATTGTTCAGTTACATAGGATACTAGTATCTATAATTTCAGATCGGATCTAAGGTTTATATCTAGACTCTGGCAAAGTCTACAACCCACTTTGGGAACATAGTTATGATATAGTATAGCTTTTCATCCTTAGACTGATGAACAATCAGAAAGAGTTATATAGGTTTTAGTAGATATGCTAAGAGGTTGTGTTTTGGATTTTTCAAGAAGTTGGGATAGATATCTTACTTTGATAGATTTTGCATATAATAACAATTATCAGTCTAGCATAGGTATGGCACCATATGAAGCTTTCTATGCTTGAAAATGCAAAACTCCAATGTGTTGGACAGAGCTAGCTAAACGTAAAATGATTGGTCCTGAGATTATTAAGGACACAGAGGAAAAAGTACTTGTTATCAAACAAAGATTAAAGGAAGCTAGTGACAGGCGAAACTCTTATGTAGATTTAAAAAGGAAGGATATTAAGTATCAAGTTAGGGATAAAGTATTATTGAAAGTATCTCCTTAGAGGAAAGTACTCAAGTTTGCGAAGAAAGGTAAATTTAGTCCAAGATTTATTGGTCCATATGCAATTCTGAAAAAGGTTGGATCGGTAGAATACAAATTAGCTCTTCTTATAGAATTATCTAAACTGCATGATGTGTTTCATGTTTTTATGCTTTAAAGATACTACTTAGATGAATCCCATGTGCTACCAATATAAGATATTCAAGTTTAGCTAGATTTTCCATGTGATGAGGAACCAAAATAAATTCTAGTTCAGGAAATTAGACAGTTAAAGAATAAGCAGATTCCTCTTGTCAAAGTATGGCATTCAATAAGTAACTTGGGAACTAGAGTTGGTTATAAAAGCATAGTATCCTTAGCTATTTAAAATAGTTATGAATTTCGAGAGCGAAATTATTTTAAGGGGGAGAGAATTGTGAAGCCCCAACTTTGAACTCACTAGAATTGTATAATTAGTAGGGCTTATAATTAAAGTAATGTTTAATTAAATTAAATGATTAATTAAAGTTAAAGACTAAAGAGGGGTGAATTGGTGATTTTACTGTATATGTTTTGTATGTGGTTAATTAAAGGACTAACATAGGATGTGGTAGTAATTGTAATTAAAGGAAGAAAAGTTAGGGGTTAAATTTATAAAGAAGTGGTGGGATAAATTTTAATAAATGAAGTAGTGTAAGTAGTAAAGTGATTTTATCCTCCACTTGAACTCCCTAGAAAATTTATGTGACCAAGAGCGAGCAAATAGTAAGTTAGTAGAGAATGGTTTGGTTAATGCATGTGGGAATTGTAGATTTTAATTCTCTCTTTTTCCTTCTCTCTAAGATTGAACCTTTCCCTCTCTAGTTTCTTTAAGTTCCATGTTGGGGTTTTTTAATGGAGTTTAAAGTAAGATGCTAAGGTTAGGGGTTCTTTTTCATCTTCATCATCTTCTCCTTTCAATTGGTGGAAGGGATTTCATAAGGAGCAATGTCTATGTATTTATGCTTATAAGTGTTATTTGTAGAAACAGAGATAAGTAAGAATAAAGAAAATGAAGTTTTGAAGGAGTGAAGGAGTTGAAGTTTAGTAACAGGTATAGGAACCTTGCAAAATCATGAATTGCATGTGGATGTTCTTATGAGATTATGATGAAATTGTAAGTAAATTAAGGAGATTTAGACCTTATTAATAAGTATTAGAATTTGATTACATCCGATTATAATGAATTTAATTGTAGGAATGAATTAGGAGGATGATGTTTTGGTAATCTTGAGATCAGTAGAATTCTCAACTCTACAAGTGGAAATAAAAAGGAGTGTTAGAATAAAATTAGAATTGATTTTAGTTAATGAATGAAGAACAAGAATACTTAGTTTTATAAGAATTCATTATTGGAAAATTAGTTAATAGTAAATTGAGGTTGTTTGGGGATTTAAATTTATTAGAACTGGGAAATTGCATGGTTCGCCTTGTGTTCATCAGAGGAGGAACACTTATTTGAGGGGAAAGCTTACTCTTTCGAGGTGAGCACCTACTTTCTTGAGTGCATCATCCCCTCACCTGAGTTAAAACACACTGTATCATACGTTTACAACAAATATAAGCCCTCACTTGAGTAATAAATACCTTACTTGAGTAATATAAGGCCTCACTTAAGTAATAAAGTCATTACTTTAGTAATAAAGCCCTGACTTGAGTAATAAAGCCCTTACCCGAGGCATTCATGCCCTCACTTGAGGCAAATTGCACTCTCCTGAGGCAAGGCTTATAGTTTTGGCCAATTTTAGTTTCTTTGTTGTAGTAAAGACTCATTTCTAGTAGAGTATGGTTAACTTAATTTTATAACAGCCTCTAAAGTTTAACAAATAGAGTCATCATAAATAATTGGTGTTATATTATTTTAGCATGTGATTACAAGGTTTTATCAAAAATTAACAATATAGAATATTGGATATGGCAATGGTTAAAACCATACTGTTAAACTATGGTAGAGCCCAATTAACTTGTTCATTAAAAGGCATGTAAATAGATAACTTTATGATTTAAAAAAAATGTACATGTTTATATATATTAAGCATATAAATAAGCCAAAGGTATGTTGTTCATTTGAAGCGACATAGCTATGTTTATATGCTTACACTCTTTCAATGTTTTGTGAAACTATAAAATTACTATGTTATATGTTTAGAGATATTGATACATTTATATGAGTATATATAATAATATCAAATAATATCAAATATTATTATCCTTTTCATTTTACCATTTTATCCTTTTCTCTATATGTGTATGACCTATTGGGTTCCTGTCCATGTTGGCAGTATAATATGTAATTGTGAGTTCTATTCAAAACTCACATGATTTAAACTTCTTTAAATCATTTTATCAATCCCTATTGATATTCTTGATACACTATTATACAAGTCATGATTGGCCTCTAGCTAGGCATCATGACTACCCAAATTTAATGAAATTCAAGTGGTTTGACTATGCCCTCCATAGAAAAAGTTACCGTGCAATTACTCCTTCCACCACTCTTATGTCAATTAGATTCTAAGTATAGATTTCTGTCAACTCGTATAAATCTAATTATGTATGTTATATTAATTTAACCATTGGTCCCAAAATGCCCTTTATGGATCTCTGAACAAGGCAATCATAGAATCATGTGAGATAACTTCCCTTAATAAATCTGGGATGGTGAATCCTTTGTCAATTACTCAACTATCTTTAAGTAGGTCATGATATATCCAATCTCCTAACTATGCTCACCCCCAGTTGGAAGTAATCAGTTATGGAGTCAAAATATACCACTTGCTACTTAAGATAACTTTGGTGATCTCAAATCTAAGGATACTTACACAACCGCTATGAAGAGATTCCTCACTGACATAGATTTAATATCCATGTGAGGATTCTCTTTGCAGGTCTCCAATGAACTTGTTCTTCTAACAAGCATCCACATGTTAGCTTTGATTATCTTCCATAATCACAGTTATGAGAACCATTTAAGAAGCATAATATGTGCTAGTCTGTCCGAATTAACAACGTTCTATCTTTTTAATTCTATGACTAGGGATATTTATATATTAACACATCTACATGCAATAGACACCTCATATCATGAACACTTTCATGATTGCTTTTGCACTGTGTTTATAATATCAAGGACTTCATTTATTAATTTAAGATTTACAAACTCATGTATTTAAACATAGCATTAATAAAAGAATAATACCTTTTATTTAGAATATAAATTCATACATATGAAATTCATCCCTTGTACATGGGCTCTAGGGCATACTCTCTAACAATCTCCCACTTGCACTAGAGCCAATCACTCATATGTCTCAGACCCATGCTATTTATATGGTGATCGTGCTTTATCTGAGAAAGTGCTTTAGTGAGGGGATCTGCCATATTATCATCTGTAGGGACCCTTTCTATTTTCACATCATTTATAGCTACTATTTCCCTTATGTGATGGTAGCATCTGAGAACATGCTTGGATTGCTAATGAGACCGTGGTTGCTTTGCTTGCGCAATGGCTCAATTGTTGTGAAAATATAAAGGAATCGAATCAACAATGCTAGGCACCACTCCTAGTTCAGATATGAACTTTTTGATCCAGACTGTTTCTTTGGCTGCTTCCGAAGCAGTAATGTACTCAGCTGTAGTCATGGAATCAACAACTATTTCTTGTTTGGAACTCTTCCAACTAACTGCTCTCCTCCTATTATGAACACATAACTAGATTATGATTTACAATCATCTTTATTAGATTGAAAACTGGCATCTGTATACCCTTTTACTTCCAAACTGCCCTCTCTACATACCAAGAATATATCCTTAGTACTTCTCAAGTACTTAAGGATATTCTTGACAGTTGCTCAGCGTTCCTCTCCAAAATTTGTTTGGAATCTGCTTGTGACACTCAAAGTAAATGCTACATCTGGACGTGTACATAACATAACATACATGATAGAACCAATTGCAGATGCATATGATATTTTATTTATGCTCTCTCTATCCTCTAATGTCTGCGAACACATAGACTTGGAAAGGTATTTCCCATGCACCATGGGTATAAAACCTCTCTTAGAGAGATCCATATTGAACCTCTTCAGTACTTTATCTATATATGTACATTGAGAAAGACCTAGAAACCTATTGGATCTATCTTAATTGATCCTTATTCCCATAATATAGGATGCTTCTCCAAGGTCTTTCATGGAGAATTGCTTGGATAACCATATTTTAACAAATTGGAGAAGAGAAATGTCATTTCCCATGATCAATATGTCATCCATATATAGAACTAGGAAGACAATTACACTTCCACTGACCCTTTTATACACACAAGGTTCATCTTCATTCTATGAGAAACAAAACTCTTTGATTGTCTCATTGAATCATATGTTCTGGCTCCTAGAGGCTTGCTTTAATCCATAAATGGATCTTTGAAGCTTGCATACCTTTTCGCCATTTCCTGATGTGAACCCTTCTGGTTGTGTCATATACACATCCTCAGTTAGATTTCCATTTAGGAAAGCTATCTTCACATCCAATTGCCAAATCTCATAATTATAATGAGCTTCAATGGCTAAAAGTATTCTTATAGACTTAAGCATCGCTACAGGAGAAAAGTTTTCGTCATAGTCAATACCTTCCTTTTGACGATAGCCCTTTGCTACTAAGCCAGCTTTATAGGTAACTATATTACCTTCCATGTCGGTCTTCTTTTTGAAGACCCATTTGCACCCTATGGGTTTTATCCCTTTAGGTGGTTGAGTTAAAGTCCATACTTTGTTCTCATACATGGAGTCCATTTTAGACTGCATAGCCTTAAGCCATAAATCACGTTCTGAACTGTTCAAAACTTTTTGATAGCTTGTAGGCTCATTATCCTCTACTACAGTTATGCCTTTATCCGAATCAATGTGAAATCCATATCTCACAGGGATAGAACGCATCCTAGTAGATCTTCTAGGATTTTATGTATAATCAGGTTCAACTATAATCTCATCATTATGAAATTCAATCTCGGGTTCAATCGATTGATCCACTTCTATTTGTGGGTCTTGAACTCCACCAAGTTCAATTTTACTCCCACTGTCCTCTCGTAGGAGAAATTCTCTTTTCAAGAAGACAGCATGCCTTAAAACAAACACCTTTTGTTCTAAGGGATGATAGAAATAATATCCAAAGGTTTCTTTTGGATATCCCATAAATAAAAATTTGTCAGACTTAACATCTAGTTTGTCTGACATTGTCCTCTTCACATAAGCAGGACAACCCTATACTTTCATATGAGAAAGCGTGGGTTTCTTGTTATTCCACATCTCATATGGAGTAACATCAACCAATTTACTAAGAACTCTGTTTAACACATAATAGCAGTTTCTAATGTATATCCCCAAAAGGACTTAGGCAAGTCTGCTTGGCTCATCATTGATCGAACCATATCTAATAGTGTTCGATTTCTCCTTTCAGATACACCATTGTGTTGTGGTGTATATGGTGGAGTCCATTGACATAAAATCCCATTATCTCTAAGATAATCTTGAAATTCTTAGCTTAAGTACTCTCCACCTCGATCTGATATGAGTGTTTTAATACTTTTGTCAAGTTGTTTCTCTACTTCATTTCTAAATTCTTTGAACTTTTCAAATGCTTCTGATTTATATTTCATTAGATAGATGTATCCAAACCTGGAATAATCATCTATGAAAGTAATGAAGTAGGAGTAACCTCCTTTGGCATGTGTAGTCATTGGACCACATACATCTGAATGTATTAAGTCCAAAACCATTTTAGCTCGTTATACTTTACCAATAAAGGGAGCTTTTGTCATTTTTTCCAATAAACAAGATTCACATGTATCAAATGATTCATAATTAAATGATCTTAAATCACCTGACTTATGTAATTTGGTCATGCGGTTCTAATTTCTATGGCCTAAATGATAATGCCATAAATAAGAGGTATTTAGATTATCATATTTTATTCTCTTGGTATCCACATTATGCACTTCTTTAATTAAATCAAGAACAAATATACCATTCTCAATGATAGCTTTTGCATAAAATATATTGTTCTTAAAAATGTAACAACACTTGTCTTTTAAAAGAAATGTCATAATTGTTTAATAGAAAATTGAAAGAAATAATACTCTTGGATAAAGTTGGAACATAATAAAAATTATTTAATTCCAGTACTAATCCACTTGGAAGAGGCAAAAGGTAAGTCCCCACAACCGTTGTAGAGATATTTTGTCCAGTAGCTGACTGCAAACATATTTCGACCTTTCCAACTCTTCTAAAGCTTCTAAGCCCCTATAGATCATTACACAAGTGAGATTTACATCCGGTATCTAATAACCAAGATTGTTTTGAAGCAATAGAATAAGTATTAATTTCAATCATATGAATACTTGAAGTAGAAGCGTCAGCTTGCTTCTTCTCCTTGAGAGAATCTAGATAAGCCTTGCAGTTATACTTCCAATGACCATCCTTTCCATATTGGAAGCAAGTTCCTTTGGGATTCTCTTTCTTGGCAACCTTCTTCTTGGAGATCCCACCATTCTTTGGCTGCGCCTTGGTTATCTTCTTCTTCTTCTACTTCTTGCCTTTAGCAGAAGTGACAACCATGGCAATTTTTGGATCCTTCTTAAAGGATCCATCAACTGTCTTGACCATGTTGATTAATTCAGGAATGGTTACTTGGATCTTTTTCATGTTGAAGTTAAGCATGAAAGGTGCATAACTTGGAGCCAACGAGTACAAGATTAAATCTATGTATAGATCATTATCCATTACATAGCCAAGTCTACTCAAATGCTCAATATACCCATACATCTTCAATGCATGAGTAGTAGCCGAAGTGTGCCTTTCACCATTTTACAGCTAAATAGAGCTCAAGCAATCTCATATTGCTCAATTCTAGCCTATGAAGAATAAAGCTCCTCTAAATGCAAAATGATGGTTCTAGCATCCATCATTTCATGTTGCTTTTGAAGCTCCGAGGACATAGCACCCAGCATCAAACATGCTGCTACTTCACTATCCTCCATGTATTTACGATAAGTGTCTTTGATCTCATCAAAGGCATCATTTAATGGAAGTGGTAGTGGATCTTTATCCAAGACATAATGGATCTTTTCAGCTCTGAGAACAATTCTCACTTGCCTGATCCAATCGGAATAGTTGTTGCCAACTAGCTTGTTATCCAAGATTGATCGTATATTAATGTTTGATGTGCTCATGATGATGACCTAGATGTGAAAAAGAAAACATATGAGAGTATGTTCATATATATGCATGCATTAATTAGGTCTTTAATTAATCCATTTACTCCCACTATTTTATTGCGAATTAATAGCCCTCACTATTTAATCCGAGAAAACATGTGGTTTTCCTAGTGGACCAATATCCAATCCTTGATATATAATTTGACCTTAACTGTGGTCAGCAAGCCAAACTCCATACCCTTGAAGGGTAGGTATATCTATACCAATTGTGTCTCTACACAACTATTGGATCATTAGTTATCAACTCTTGATGCATGCATATCATATATGCATTCCCTAATCTTGCCTCTAGAACCATTAGCCTTGACTGTGGTCAACAAGCTAATGGGCTAGCTAAGATGACCTATTCAATTAGATTTGAATATATTCGATATAATGTGAGCTTGATTGTGGTCAACAACCCACACTATAAAGAACTCTAGTTCTCCTTAAATTAATGGAAGGCTTATATACTTTAGTATTTGTTTGAGGGTTTTAGTTAATTAAGTCTCATCATACATGGTTGGCATACATTTGTATGCATCCTATATCTATCACATAAATATAAGCATACAAATATGGTATAGTTATGGACTTTAGTACATTGATTTCCCTGAGCCAAAAGGGAAATCAAACGGTCACACCTAGATAGTATGCATGATTCAAACAACTAAAAATAATTACATTATCTTCAATTTTGTTAAATCTCCATCTGGCCCATCTTGCTCCTTGATAATGGTCTCCATCTCTATCTCTAATTCTAATCTAAGTAATCTAATTACATATTACAATTTTAAAAATAAATACAAACCAAAAATAACTGGCCGGGACATGAAAGTACTCATTGGGCCAAAACATGCATAATGCTCAATCACATTGGGCCTTGTCCATAATTATCCATCATTCCAATCATACACCCTTATATGAATTTATAATGCATAAATTAATGGATTACTAACTTTGTTTCAACTCTTGAAACATTCTTTTGAGTTATTTTAATAATGTGATCAAATTAGGAAACCCTTTCCATTTTGGAAACTTTCACTTTAGGAAACCTTTTGCATGCATGTGTTCTTGCCTTAATTATCAATCCAATTGATTATTAATTAATTATCAATTGATTATTTAATTAGTTAATCATAATAAATAACTAAAAAATCAATTTTAGGCTTACAACAAGATGGGTCGAAACCCACACAATAAACCCTAAAATGTGTTCACACACAAACTAGTTTTGTATCTATTGGATCATTTAGGCCTTTTGGAATGAGCCAAGCCCACTCTAGTCCTTAAAACCCATTAATGAACTTAATTATAGTTTATAATATTTAATTTAAATCAGCTCCTTGGGCCCACCAAGTCATTCACTAATTTAAACCAAGTTTATAAATATAATTAAGCCCATTAAGTGGTTTTGATGAATTAAAATTAATCTAATTAATTTAAGGCCCATTTTAATTAATCCAATAAATTAAAAAACACTTTAATATATCAGATATATGATTTAGAAGATTAAAAATTGTTCTAAAAAAGAACACATCAAGAATATACCAAGAACTCCAATTTATCGAACTTTTCGACTAAACTAGTTTTCATGCAAAACTTATTCGATTTTAATTTCATTTGATCCTATGGCGCAATAGCACATATTAAACACATAAATTATCATCAAAATGATCTTAGAGTGGATCAATAAAATTTTAATTTAGAACATCCCCTAAACATCATTGAAAAACAAAAGCCATTCACGCCAAAACCATGATTCCTTTCTCAAAAGAATCATTTTTATTTTTCGTTATATATATTTGATCACATATATCCTGAAATCAATATTTTTCATTCATGAACAATCAAATCTAATATTTTAAAGTTCATGAAATAAATAACTCAAAAATAAAACTTATTCTGCAGAAAAATATAGAATTGTAGATTCATGATAAAACCTGGCTCTGATACCATATTGGGAATTATCGGTTACATGCATCTCATACATAAGCGAAATTTAAAATTTTTAACCAATAAATACGATCTTGCCATGAATTTACAATATAAATATTAATGAGAATAAGTAAAATCACCTTTTGATTTTATTGAACAGTTGATTTTCCTTCTCACCAGTTTGTCGAAAACCACAGTGTCCAAAATTGAACACCTCTAATGAGTAATTCACACAAGAGAATGAAAGAATGAACCAAAAATTGGGAGAAACAAGGGCTGGCCAAAAACCCTAGATGCTAGCTAGGGAAGGTGGCGGCTAGGGCTTTTTGAGTGAGAGAACAACTTTTTTCTTAATTATTCACACTAAACCCTAATACACCATCACTTGGATTTTTATAGTTAGGTTAAAAATATAACTTCATAATGGGATTGGGATCTTTAAAATTGCTGGAGAATTATTAATTGGGCTTCTGAAATTATTTATAATTATTTGGGCTCAATTAAATTCAATTTAAACCCTTGTACATATTCACACAACACATAAACTAGGCCCATTGTACATATACTTGGATTTAATTATCCAAATGAACTCCAAATCCAACCAAATTAAATATTTAGGCTCCATAACACTTATGAAACATATTTAATTTATTTTGGTACAAGATTTAGGCCTCTAAGGTCTTCTGTTTGTAGTTGGCGTGTGGCCCTTCTTCTAGAGGGTGTCTGTGCCAACTTCACTTCTTTGGGCCTTTATAATTCCTCCAATGGACCTATTAATTATTATATCAGCCCTATAATACTTATAGTTCAATAATAATTAATTATGAAATACATTATTTCAATTAGGTTCATTTTTACAGAACATTTCAAAAAAAAAAAGTTTTGCAAACAATTTTACTTGATCATAATTAATTAAACTCTTTAATTAATTATACTATTATTCACATCTCTATCCCCATAAAAATATCAAATATTATTATCCTTACCATTTTATCATTTAATCCTTTTCTCTATATGTGTGTGACCTATTGGGTTATTGTCCATATTGGCAGTATAATATGTAATTATGAGTTCTATTCAAAACTCACATGATTTAAACTTCTTTAAATCATTTTATCAATCCCTATTGATATTCTTGATACACTATTATACAAGTCATGATTGGCCTCTAGCTAGGCATCATGACTACCCAAATGTCAAGAAAGTCAAGTGGTTTGACTATACCCTTCTATAGAAATAGTTACTGTATAATTACTCCTTCCACCACTCTTATCTCAATTAGATTCTGAGTATGGATTTCTATCAACTCATATAAATCTAATTATGTATGTTTTATTAATTTAATCATTGTTTCCAAAATGCCCTTCGTGGATCTCTATCCATCTTGGCATATTACTCTGGCTAGAGATTCTCTAAACAAGGCAATTATAGAATCATGCGAGATAAGTTCCCTTAATAAATCTGCGATGGTGAATCCTTTGTCAATCACTCAACTATCTTCAAATAGGTCATGATATATCCAACCTCCTAACTATGTTCACCCCTAGTTGAAAGTAATCAGTTATGGAGTCAAAGTATACAACTTGCTACTAAAGATAACTTTGGTGATTTCAAGTCTAAGGATACTTGCACAACCGCTATGAAGAGATTCCTCATTGACATAGATTTAATATCCATATGAGGATTCTCTATACAGGTCTCTAATAAACTTGTTCTTCTAACAAACATCCACATGTTAGCTTTGATTATCTTTTATAATCACAGTTATGAGAAACACTATTTAAACCATTCAAGAAGCATAACATGTGCTAGTCTGTTAGAATTAACAATGTCCTATCTTGTTAATTCTATTACTAGGGATATTTAGATATTAACACAATTGAATGCAATAGACACCTCATATCATGAACACTTTCATGATTGCCTTTTCACTGTATTTATAATATCACGGACTTAATTTATTAATTTAAGATTTACAAACTCATGTATTTAAACATAGCATTAATAAAAGAATAATGCCTTTTATTAAGAATATAAATTCATATATATGAAATTCATCCCTTTTACATAGGCTCTAAGGCATACTCTCTAACATATATGATATGATGTATATGATATGGTAATTGCGAATTGTAATGGGCTTATTTTTGAAATCAACTATATATATACATTTATGGTCTAATAGTAACTTATGTAGTATATGATAAGAATGGATAAGTCTATATAATATATATATGTATGTTATACAAGGTAGTAATAAAAGCAATAATATGTGATTAGTGATAGTACCATTTGTATAGATATTGTGAAGTAAATGGATAATGACATAATAATATGATATTGCATGCTTAAGATGTATGTAAATAATAGAATTAGATTGTTACTCAGAGGGTGTTACAAATATATAAGCCTATATCAGTATGCATGATGATGACATGACTTGAGTATGATTTTTTCCATAGTTGTTTATTTTCAAGCTTTATTTTTGTTTTGTTATCCTAAATTTTAATGAGATAAGATGAAGTTGATGTATGATTTAAGGCTATAATCTTAGTAAGCATGTTTCAGGCCTTAATATTCAAGTGTTTATTGCTTGGTTGCAATTTTGTGTGTTTGTGGGTGAGTTTATAGCTTTTTGTTCTGTTCTATAAGTGACAAAGGGTAAGAAGCTCTCTTACATGGCCGTCCATCAATGTGACAGACGGGATGTTATGAGAGTTCTTTCTTATCCCATCCCTCCTTTAGCTGTAGTCATCGGTCACTCATTCAAGGGCGTCTGTGGCTGATTTTTAGACCTATTTTCATATGTTTTATTCATGTTCTGTTATCCATATTATTTATTTATTCCCTATAATGTTAATTTTTTATTTTGTATATATTTCGATTCTATATGCGTTTTTAATTAAGTGAAATCTTTCTTTTTTTTTTGGATTTTTCTCACATTGATAATTTATTGGTTTTTTTGTGTGGTTTTATGTGAGTATTTGATCTTATATGCTTTTGGGAGACCTCGTGAGGAGTTATGCATTAGGAGCTATGCCCTCGGTTGGTGGATGACTTCACCTACCCTTTCGGTTATTTCCTGCATTTATTTCATTCATTTATTATTTGGTTTATTATTATTATTTTGCTTATTTAATATTTTGATGTATTTCTAGATATATTTTATTTTTGGGATGTAATAACTAGTAGAAAGGGCTTTTTGTCCACAAAACTTAGACCATTGTCCAATTTGCCATCCAAGAAAACAAGCAAAGAACAAAATAAAGTTTTTGTAAATATGTTTGAAGGAACCAATGTTCTCCAATCCAAATGAATGCCCTGATTTATGCATATTTGCTCATGTAATAACTTAAGTGGGACTTTATTTTATTTATCATTTTTTTTACTTTCTTTGGATGTTTATTTAATTTTATTGTTTTGCATAGTGTGAGAGAGGAAAGGGGATTAATGTTTAAAACTCAATTATAAAAACACAAATAACAAAGGTGTCTAATAAGAGTGATTTTCCAAACAACAATCTCTATTTGGGCATCAAAAAGGTCGAGTATCATTTCCTAATGTTCTGTTACATGGGGACTCCATGACACCTACCTCTTTTGATCCCATTAGTAGACGCCTGCATGGGTTGACTGTCAACAATAATTTGGGCTTAATCCCTTTTTATTGCAAATTAGTTAATTTATGAGTTATAGTGAGCCTCTTTTGGTCTCAGGTCCTAAAAGCAGGCCTCCAAGAGTGAACTCGAAAACAAGCATGGCTCCAGTGTGCATCACATAAACATTTCCCTTTAAAAGGCAATTTTAGTGAAGTCGCCACCTAATAATATTTTTTTGCTTTCAACAATTTCAAAATTTATTATTTCCTTTTAAATACAAAATTGCATGAAAGTCATAAAAATGGCCATACAACATATTTTACACGAGTGATCTATTTCTTTCTTTATCTTGATCATTAGTGGCATTTTCGTACAATATTTGTCATTTCATAATAATGAAGTACTTGATCTAATTTCACCATTATTCTCAAAATGTCCTTTATAAATGCATTATCGGGGAGCTTCTATGCTATTATTGTAGCACCTTTATCCTTTAACCTATACATATCACTTTATTCTTCTCATTACATAAGTTTAATAGTGCAACTTAAACATAAACCAACTATACAGTGAATATATATTCTAACTTAATACCTAAAAGTGATATACTATTAAAACTTTCCAATATACTTTAAAGTCTCTTTACAAAATAAAACAACTAATTAACATCTTTATATACAATATCTCCTATGCCACAAAAATTTTACTATATACAAAGAGTTTGAAATAAAAGTCTAGAATAGTCTCTTCCGATGACTTGAGTTGGCCATCCTGCAGTAGATATCACCTTAAAAAAAACTTGTACGGATGAAACACCCATGCTAAGCTATATAGCTTAGTGGGAAAAATAAAACATGAGGACGACCTCTTTTAAAGGTCATCAAAATGCAAATACATATAATTATACCCTTAAGCATATAAACCAATCATTTAAACTGTGTTCACAATTTTTTTTTTACTTTAGCTATTATATTATACACATTATCCTTATAACCATTACAAATTGCCTAATAATATTTCATCTGCTTATTGGTCTTACTCATATTAATATTCATTTAACCTTTAAAGTCTAACACATCAAGTTTACTTTGGATTCCTGTATGTTATTCTTGTCTAATCACTTGACTTACCAATCTTTCTTGATTATTTATTAGATTACTCATGTGTTGACTTATTATCTTACTTACATCTCAAATCTAAATCATATACAGTTCACTAGTTACAAGTTTATAAGTGACTTTATCGTTACATATAAGATACTGCATATCATTTACCAATGGAAATAATTAAATGAGTAACTATAAGAAAATCATAGAAGATCATGCAACAGTTAAAAGACATCACCAACATACATGCTTATACATATCTCTTACATTTCGATCTCTAAATAAATCAAATTCACAATTTATGAGTTCATAGTTCACTAATTATTACTGTATAGTGAGTCATACCTACCACTTATCTTATTTACTCAAAACTCGATAATTATCATGTATTGGTGGTGATATACCTTTACATATCAACATTTTAACAAAATAACACATTTTATAAGTACAATTTCATGTATCATGCAATCCTAAATGTACAATTTAGCATCCACAAATTTCTATTTTCAAATATTGATCTACATACATAAATATAAGTATATGCATTAATCTAATACATGTATTAGAAAAACTCATAAACATATGCCTTACTATACTGAAGTAGACTATGATGCAATTATATTGTAACTTAGCCTGCTTAAGTTTTAAAAGTGGATAACGGGATCGGTGGATAGCCGAGGGTAACAAACGGTGGATATCCGAAGATATCAAAACTATGGATCCAATCAGGGCCAATTGTACGGTGGACCGATCAAGGACCCAAACAGGGTCAAGAGATAACCCAAATGGGCTGTGCAAGATCCAGCAGGATCAACTATACTGTGGACCTAAAAAGGTCGACTGTGGTAGCTGCAATTCCCTATAGGTGCCTATCTATCCACAATTGAACTCTAAAGCAGACAAATATATCTCTTTACTTTATTTTCTAAATGTTGCTTTACTTTGTTCAATCATATACATATGTGTATGTCAAAACCCATGTATAATGATGTCCAAGGTAATCATATCCATGTTCATGTAATACTTTCTTTAAACATGTGATCATACACATTATTGAGTATTGCTGTTTTCTACTTGAAATTAGTTCAAGGAATGAACCCTTTTCAATCATGGATTTATATACATAGTAGTATAAATCTATTCATGGCTATAAGCAGGATAATCATAATCATATACACGTGCAGAAATAATTTTCTATAACACTATATCATGCTCATGATTAAACATCTTTGTTCCATGCTTTACTTTTTTGTCATTATATATGTCTATGTATCTTACATACATACGTGTATATATATATATATATATATATATGTATGTATATCATATCATATCATGCACACCTTGGGTTTAATACCTTACAATACTTGAAACTTGCTTTACAACATGTAACTCTTTCACATACCATCTTATATGACATTCAAGTATTTATACATGAATATACCTAATTGTTGTCTTATTTATAAGCATAACAATTCATATTCATAAAATATGTAAGCATGTACACGTTCTCTCAACTAAATAATAAGTATATTAATTCATACTTTTGTCATATGACATGTTTCATTTAACTATGCAATACCATCATATATTCTTAAACACATATTATGTATATAAATTTCATTTATCATGTTTAACATTTCATATATCATGCTTGTACTAAATTATACAATTTGTACATGTAATTGATGAAAAACAAATGCCAAATCTCTAGTGTATAAGCATGTAAACACATTATATAGCACAATCCACACGTTTTTGCTCATGTAAATAATCGACGAAAACTTATACCTTTTTTTAGTTTACATACATGTATACACAATCTCATCAAATATAAACAATTGCAATCATGTACTTTGTTCGATTATCGATAATTAGTATACTTTCATGTAACCAAGCTTTATCCATTATTTTCTTTTCATTTATACTTTTGACACAACATATAGGTATAACATATAATCCTCATATAGTGTTATATTCATATTATCTCAAGTAGGTAAATAATAATTTACCTTAGCATTGCAATCACCATGCACATTCTTTGCCACATAATCATGCTTAATACTTCTCATTAAGATATTATTATAATTTGTCCATTTAATTCCCTTTATTGCTACTTTTATAATACAAAGATACTCATGGGAGGTTTAAGGTGGTTCTTGACAAACTCAGTAACAAATCTGCATAGAGATAGAATTTAAGGTTCATTTTGAAAGCTATAATTGACTTATTTAGAGACATTTTATGTCGAAATAATCTTCTAAAAACATGATCCCTTTTGTTTCTAGTTTTAGGAACTTTAAAAATAAATTCAATATCATTTATACTTTTTAAGATATTACAAAAAAAATTAAGATATGTTGCTGAAATGTGCTGTCAACAATTCCGAAATTAAGTTTACCTTTTTACATATTTGGAGACATAAACAAATCATGGTTTCTTCATAAAAGTTGTAGATATATAAGTTTAGTTTCATCATAATTTTGAATCATAGCATTTTTACCTATATAAATTAATTATACACAGAACACTGCAAACTATCCTCTGAAAAGTACTATCAATAGTTTTAAATTCAAGTAATTTTTTTGACATATTAAGAAATAGAATCAAATTATGTTTTCTTCATAAAATTTGTAGATATATAAGTGTAGTTTCATCATAATTTTTAATCATAGAATTTTGACCTATATAAAATTAATTATACACAAAACACTACAAACGTCCTCTGAAAAGTACTGTCAATAGTTTTGAATTCAAGTAATTTTTTGACATATTAAGAAATAGAATCAAATTATGTTTTCTTCATAAAAGTTGTAGATATATAATTCTAATTTCATCAGAATTTGAAATCATCTCATTTCAACCTCTATAACAAAAGATACACTCAAATTAATATAGTCCATTCTCGTTCCCTAGGCAGCACTTTACTGCACCCAATTTAGTTTTTATTACCAATTAATAAATTCATATAATAAAATAGGTACAGAATTTAAACAACCTTCCTTCATCAACAAGATGCTCCTATGAGTTTATTTTAACCAGAATTTTGTTTCAATGGATTTCGACTTCTCAATAAATATTTATAGCAAAAATACTGTAACATGTTCTTAACAACTAGGTAACAGCTCAGTCCAAATTTTAAATTAATTTTAGGAGCACTTAGAGGCAGAATTAAATATAGGTTTCTCTACAAAATTTTAAGTCCAAATCTTAAGAGTAAGTACCAACTGAGTTTACTCAAATCAAAGTTTTAAAATTCAGGATATCCATAAAATACAACAATAGGTTCCAAGATCCTTACATGAATTTCTCCATACAAGCAAACCAAGACTTAATTTTCACAATCCATATTCTCCATTTTATGCAATAAGCTATTCCTTCTCTTTATTCTATAACATATATGTATGAAAATA
Source organism: Excoecaria agallocha (assembly GCA_037975025.1). Lineage (NCBI taxonomy): Eukaryota > Viridiplantae > Streptophyta > Magnoliopsida > Malpighiales > Euphorbiaceae > Excoecaria > Excoecaria agallocha. Next base: position 13,683,570 of record CM075818.1, read on the forward strand.
AAACACCTCAGTCCCATACCTTGGTCGACCAACTCTATCACTTCAATCCTTTGCAATCTTTCTTGCCTTTCTTTATCTTCCTAGCTTAAAAATTCCTTGTCAAAACCTCTTAATTCATAACATGCAACTTAATCTCCTTGATGAAAGAATGGAGAACTTTAGAAAGATGAGAAATGAGAGAGAGATAAGAGATTAGAGAATGAGTTGTCGTCCCTATCTCCCCTCCTATAACTCTCTTCCTTACATGCAACCAATAGGAGATTAAAGTGGAAATAAAAGTTCCTATTTGGTCCTTCCAAAATTCTTCTTTTAATCCTTTAACTTATTGCATGCCACACAAATCTCTCTCATTTATTTGCATGTCATATTTTGATCCCATTCAATTCTTCAATTCCATTTCAACCCCCATCAAATTCTATTTCTTTTGAAATTAACCCCACTTAATCATTATTGTAACATTGGCATATGAATTTATATCCTCTTTTAATTGAATCCCAAATAAATATTATATTATTACATTTGACCGTAAATTTTTAATTATATCAAAATTGACCCTTGACATTAAAATTTTATTTCAATTGCACTTATAAATAAATAACTAATTTATCCTTCGATTCAATAACTTATAATTTCATTTCAATTGACCACTTATCTTTAATTTCTTTTCAATAATGCACTTCTATACAAATTTTTTTTTATTTAACTCTCTACTCCTCTATCACATAAGACCATCAATCCTTTAGGTCTTAACTTATAATATTTTATCTATTTAATCTTGATTAAACATTAAAGATCATGATTATGCCTTAAATTCTACTAGGGCCTATTTTAGGTCCTTACAATTATTTGCAACCAAAATTTGGAAATGGTTTATTTTGTTAATTGTAAAAAAAGGGCTTAGGAAATGGTCCCTTTGTTTTTTTTTTTTTTCTAAATGGTAGTTTGATCGAAATATGCTAGGAAAATATTAATTATTTTAAAGAATTCTTTTTATTTTTATGTTACTAAATGATAAGATATTATCCTAATTTATGATGACAACACTTTTGAGAAAAGTAGTTAGATCTATGACATGCGTTGAACCTCAAAAAGCATTCAGCTTGCTCTCAAAAGCCCACTTTTAGGGCTCAAGACTGGATAAAGGTTCATTTAACTCGTGAAGCCTGGTCGCTTCACAATTTAAAGGGTTTTGTCCCCATTTATTGTTGATGATCAACCTACGAGGTCGTCTATTGAGCATTACAAGGTAGGTATTATGGAGTCACCACCTAATAAAACATTAGAAAAGTGAGTTCTAACCTTATGAGGCCAAAATCAGAGATCGTTTGAGACCTCACACTTATTTATAACTTGGTGATTGCTCATGTAAACAAGTGTTTATAATTAATTATTTTAACCCTCTATTCACACGTTTTCATGGTAAAGAATTAAAAGGCACATTCAGGCATATAAAAAAAAGACTATAAAGCAATTCATGTAATAATATAGATTACATTACAAAAAAACAATAAGAAATTGTGAACATCCATTGCTAAAGGAATCATGTATAAAACAAAAAATTAATTTAGAATGTCCATTTGGATGAGAATGTTGGTTCACATATGCATATTAAAAAATAAACAAAATTTTGGATGAATTTTGGGTAATAGATGGGATTTTTGATCCCTCGCGACTTTTGAAAGAGAATCATGTTAGTTAATTTTAGATAGAAAAATTCTTTGTGATCATAAAAAAAAAATCATAACTTTCACATATTATCTCATGAATGAACAACTGGACATTGGTCCCTCTTATTATAAAAATCCTACTCAAACTTCTATAAAACCTTTTAGTGATTTTTGCGTGTATCGTTTAATTAAAAAGATGAAATGACACATATAAACCACTAGAAAGTAAAATAGCATACATGAATCATCCCATTCATTAAATTGGGAATATTGATGCCCTCATGCCTATCTATAAAAACCCTTTGTGTGATTTTTGAGGTATAAAAATGGACAATGGTCCATTTTATATGGACAAAAATCCGATTAATTATGTATAAAATATTTAATGTGAATTTTCCTAATTATCATGTAAAAACCATTTATTATTAAGCTATTACAATTAATTGCACAAAAAAGCGTGAAATAATAATAATAATAATAATAATAATAATAATAATAATAATAATAATAATAATAATAATGCAAACCCAAACTAATAGATATATAGCGACATAAATCCTAAACTAATTAGCTCCACCTCATACTCCAATTCCCACCCAAATCAACACATAGATGCATGTTATGGGCATTAAAGGGACAGAAAAAAAAAAAGAAAACAATATGGGTTAATAAAATGATCAATGAATTAAATTTAGCAAGTAATAAATAATCAAGATTATTCCAAAATTAAATAGCATATAAATAGGAAAATTACTAGAAAATAATAGTTAAGACAAAAATAAATAAATAAATTAAATGCATAATACATTTCGAATTCATGCTGCTTGTATTTGACACGCGCATGTTAAAGCCATAAATAAATACAATAATTAAATAAATATGTTACAAAATAAGATAAATTAATAAATAAAGTGGACATAAATAATATTAACATTATAATAATATATTAGATAGATAAAATATTAATGACAATAATAATTAAATAAATAAAATGAGAAATTGGATAAATACATAAATATGTAAATAGGAAATAAATTCACATTATATGATAAATCACATTACACAAAATGAAAGATAAAATAAAATTAACAATAATAAAAATATTGGCCATAATATAAATTATTAAATTAAATGGAATTAAATATTTGCATAAATATTTAATTAAATAATAAATAAGTAATTGACAAATAATAATTAATTAGGCAATAAGAATAACCACAAATAAAAATAGCATCAACAAAATATGATAAATAATAATGATAAAAAAACAATATTACAAAAGAAATAATAATAATAATAATAATAATAATAATAATAATAATAATAATAAATTACTTTAATGTAAAGCATAATTATGTAAATTTAACGACTAAAGTGAGAAAAGTGAAATGCAGTGGAAGGGACAAAGAAAATATACAAAGAATGGAAAGAAAATAATTAAATGTTGAAATGGCCAAACAAATGAATGCATGCAAAGGACGCGACTCGCATGTAAGGTGAATACAGATTAACATGGATAATGGGTAAAAAATAGTAAATCACAAAATATCAGTTAATTAGGTCAATTAAGAAAAAAAAGGATACGCAATAAAATAATATTAATAAAAATATAAAAAGCATATTAACTATACAATATTAATAAATTAAACAATATTATATAAAATTATAATACTAATAACAATAATAAATAATAAAATAAACAATATTACATAGAAATTTAATATAATAATAAATTCAATGTAAAATATAATTATGTGAATTAAAGAAATAGCAAAAAGTATGAAATGCAATAGATATTTGTTATATGAAGTGAAATGAATAAAAAAAGAAAAAAGAAATGAAATGCAATTAAAGTGCCAAGGAATAGCAACACTCATTCAAAAGATGCATGTGAGGGACGTGCAGGGCATGAGTGACGGGATAAAGGACAGGGGTAGCAATGACTCGCGAGGAAAAGGAGGGATGAGTGGCACACGAAAGTGGCTGGAACAGTGAATCTGGCCGTTGATCAGCCGAGTGATGGCCATCACATGGCCGGCCATGCCGTGACTGGAGTTCCAGCTACTGGAACGCTGCTGCCATCTTCCTCGATTCCTCCCAAATGCACATCAAGTTGAATATTGAATAATAGATGGGAATTTTGATCCCTTGTGGCTTTTGAAAGAGAATGGTATTAGTTAATTTTAGATAGAAAAATTATTTGTGATTATAAAGAAAAATCAAAATTTTTACATATTATCTCGCGGATGAAAAATGGAATATTGATTCCTTTTATTATAAAAAAATCACATTCAAATTTTTATAAAACCTTTTAGTGATTTTTGCATATATCGTTTAATTAAAAAGACCAAATGACACATATAAACCACTAGAAAAGTAAAATAACATGCATAAATTGGGCCATTTATTAAATTGGAAATATTAATTTCCTCATATCTATATATAAAAATCCTTTGTGTCATTTTGAGATAAAAAAAAATGGACATTAGTCCATTTTATGTGGAAAAAAATCCGATTAATTAAGTATAAATATTTAATGTGAATTTTTCTAATTATCGTGTAAAAAATATTTATTTCTAAGCTATTATAATCAATTGAACAAATAGCATGAAAGAATAATAATAATAATAATACGGAACCAAAGTAATAGATAAAAAGGGACATAAATCCTAAGCTAATTAGTTCCAGCCCGTATTCCAATTCTTCACCCAACTCGACACATGGATGCATGTTATGGGCACTAAAAGGACAGAAAAACAATATGGGTTAATAAAATGATCAATGAATTAAATTAAACAACTAATAAATAATCAAGATTATTCAAAAATTAAATAGCATATAAAAAGGAAAATTACTAGAAAATAATAAATAAGACAAAAATAAATAATTAAATAAAATATATGATGCATTTCAAAATCCATGCAACATGTATTTGATATGTGCATGCTAAAATGATAAATAAATACAATAATTAAATAAATATGCAATAAAATAAGATAAGTTAATAAATAAAATGGACATAAATAATATTATCATTATAATAATATATTGGAAAGATAAAATTGTAATGACAATAATAATTAAATAAATAAAATAAAAAATTGGATAAATACATAAATATGTAAATAGGAAATAAATTCACATTATATGATAAGTCTTATTACACAAAATGAAAGATAAAATAAAATTAACAATAATAAAAATATTGGCCATAATATAAATTATCGAATTAAAGTGAATTAAATATTCGCATAAATATTTAATTAAATAATAAACAAGTAAATGACAAATAATAATTAATTAGGCAATAAGAATAACCACAAATAAAAATAGCATCAACAAAATATGATAAATATTAATAATAGAAAAAAAGATATTGTAAAAGAAATTGTAATAATAAATTACTTTAATGTAAAGCATAATTATGTAAATTTAAGGAATAAAGTGAGAAAAGTGAAATGCAGTGGAAGGGATAAAGAAAAAAATACAAAGAACGGAAAGAAAAGAATTAAACGTTGAAATGCCGGAAATGGCCAAAGTGGCCAAACAAATGAATGCACGCCAGGGACGTGACTCGCATGCAGGGGATGTGATTCACATGCAAAGTGAATATAGATTAACATGGATAATAGGTAAAAATAAATAATTCACAAAATATTAGTTAATTAGGTCAATTAAGGTAACACAAATAAAATAATATTAATAAAAATATGAAAAGAATATTAACAATACAATATTAATAAATTAACTAATATTATTTAAAATTATAATATTAATAACTATAATAAATAACATTAAAAAATACTAAAATAAAATAAACAATATTATATAGAAATTTAATTATAATAATAAATTTAATGTAAAATATAATTATGTGAATTAAAGAAACAACAAATAATATGAAATGCAATAGATATCACTTATATGAAGTGAAATGAATATAGAAAGAAATGAAATGCAACTGAAGTGCAAAGTGGCTAAGGAACTGCAACACTCATGCAAAAGATGCATGTGACTGCTATGGTCTAAATAAATTATCCTAGGCTCTAGAACTTAGATAGCGTGAGTAGAGTGTCGATCACAGGAAATTTTTAGTATATTTTATATTAATAGAATAGATACTTATATGGATAGGCAATGGAAGATTGATTGAGTTGGTAAAACTAAAATCCTTTAATCATCAAATTAAAGTAAATTTAAACTTAAATTCTAGTTAACAATACAATTGAATGAAGTTATTAGAACTACAAGAATGAATTGATAAAGTAAATGATTCAATTAACACATATACATGAAAAATGATTGGAGAATATGGCCTACTTTGCCTAAATGCAATTCTCATTGCCAAATAAGCGTATTTCAACCTAAGTCCACAAGCACTCATGTCATTGTGGAGATAGATGAAAACCATGAAGTTTAATGCCTATTCTATTACCTCTCAAAATGAAATCGCTATCTCTAAGTTATTCCTATCCTTGAAGTAAATTCAATTGCTTTTCCATCAAAATGACCAAATTCTCATTGTGATCAAATTGATTAGCACAAACACTCATGTCATTGTGGAGAGATGAAAACTATGAAGTTTAATGCCTACTCTATTACTGCTCAAAGTGAAATCACTATCTGCAAGTTATTTCTATCCTTTAAGTAAATTCAATTGCCTTTCCACCAAAATAACCAAATTCTCATTGTGATAAAATTGATTAACACATTATACATGATAATTTTGAGTAAAATTATCTGATTTTATTTATTTGAATTCTTCATAATCACTTGTGTTTCTCTTTTAATTAAGTCATAACAATGAAAGTTAAGGTTGATAGTTTCTTTAGCAAGAGAATTTCAGTTATTATTTTATTTTTAATTCATTTTAGTTTAATTTTAGTTTTTGTTTTGTTTAATTGTTTATTTTGTTTAATTTTTGCTTTTAAATCAAAAAATATTTGGGGAATAATCTCATAGTAATTTGGAAACTAAAATTAAACTAACATGAATTGAAAACAAAATAATAACTGAAATTTTCTTGCTAAAAGAACTATCCACCTTAACTTTCATTGTAATGACTTAAATTCAATAGAAACACCAGTGATTATAGAAAAACTAGCAATAAAGCCATATATCTTTATTCAAGTATATCATTCTTAGTATTAAACTCATAGACAAATCTAACACTTAGCATCAAAATCCAGTTGAACTTCCTAAAAATTCATTGAACTCTTTTGCAAGTAATTCAACTCCAATTTATTCTTAGCTCCTCCTCTCTTAATATTAACCGATAAAATTAACACATAATTATCTCATATTTCAGATAATAATCATGCATAAACATTAAAGAGTTAACCCAAGAACATGCAAATCATTAACTATGTCAAAACCAATTTTTAGTTATTTACTCAATAAATCAATAATTAATCTTAACACAGTTAAAAATAAGAATATGCTTAAAACTAAGAAATAATCAACCGATATTAAAATTAAGCTCAAAATAAAGTCATAAAAATGAAAATAAAAGTTTTCAAGAATCCATTAGCAAAAGTAGTAAAACTATTTACTAAACATATTTAAAAACTAAAACAAAGTTGAAAAGAAAAATATTGAATAAAAACAGAAAAACTACTAAAAACTAAAAACTAATGAATTCTTCTAGTTCTTGATTCTTCTAATTCTTGATTCTCTTTGGTGTTAGAGTATTCTATTTATAGGAAAAATAAGTTGTAGAAGCTTTCTAAACTTCCGCAATTAGAATAAGAAAATAATCCTTCTTGAATTGAAAAATCTGGAAATCCTTCGTAGCATGGGAAAGAAAGTACATGGCCACTTGATTTTTCTCTTGTAAAAATGCACTGCCTTGTATCCTTTATTTTGGGATACATGGCCGCTTGATCTTTTCTAGTAAAATTGATACACGGCCACTCATTTTTCTAACCTATGCATCACACAACCCCTTATGAGTCTTCTAGACTTCACATCTAATTTCTTACATGAATTTCCCAAATTTAAAGTTTTGGCCCAAATCTTATTGCCTTTTTGCAATTAAGTCCTTTTTTCTAGAGAAATAACCCTAAAAAATCAAAATTTACAATTAACTCCAAGAATATAAAATTAACCAATTAAACTCAAATCCAACCTAATTAACCCAAAATTAACTTAATTAAACACCTAAAAAATACTAAAAATATTATATAAATCACTATTATCAAATACCCCACACTTAGACTTTGCTCGCCCTCAAGCAAATTAAAACAATCCAACTCCTTAAAATAATTAAACTTGACTAAAGAATTATGCATTTCAAAATCAAGTTTAGCAATTAACAAGAGCACTCAATAAAATTTTCAACTAGAATAAATTAAAATAAGACAATATAAGTTAGTTTCCTTGTGTGTGTGCAAGACCAAAACATTTTAAGCATTTTCAAAATCCAAAATACCCATGCAAATTCATAGCCAAGTTTAGAATGATTGTACACATAAACATATATATGGTTTCACGCTTAAAACTCTATAAACACCATAGGTCTCTCCTTTAGCACCGGAACCCAAAGGTCATCTCCACTAAACAAAGAATGGATAAAATAGATAAAAGATAATAAAAAAGAATAACCACTCTAAGATAAAATAGACTAATAATTCTAAAATTTCATCCTATTAGCTTAATCAATAAAGAACTTAACTAAAATTTTTCAACCCTTCACAATTCAAAGCTCTTATAAAAGAGAAATAACAATTGAAACTCTCATACATTAACAATTCATACCCTTTTTGGAATTCATAACTATTTTTTCTTGTAACTACCCCACACTTAAAATTTTGCTATACATACTAGCTTTATTTTCAATATTTTTCTTCTTCTTATTTTTCTTTTTTTTTGACTTTTTTATTATTTTTTTCACACTAGCTCTGATGTTGGCAATACAATAATAACATGGGTAATAACAAGGTATCATTTCACTATGTACTTGATTTCAACAATAGCCATTAACAATAAACAAAAATGTCTTATCACACCCATCAAAATACTCAATTCCTTTTAATCCATCCAATCCTAGAGTGGCCAATTTTAGAAGGGAAGATAAAAAGCGTTTTAGGCTATATGATAAAATAAATGAGTGTAGTAAGAAAAAATAAATATGGTACACATTAAGCATACCTCATTAGGCTCAAAATGGCTAACAAAGGATAAATATGCATATAGGGTAGAAAAACAAGTTAAAATATGGCTCAATAAGAAAAATATTGCCTAGACCACTTTCCAAGTTGTTTTGAGTTGCTTTTATCCTTTGAAGGGTGATGAGGAAGGCTCTAGTATTCTAAAATTCCTTACTCAACTAATTCATGCATTAGTTTTTTTCTAAGTTCAAAAACTGATCTTAAGTGCTTAAAAAGATAGAAACTAACAAATATAAGTCTAATTGAATGTTAAACTAGCTATAAATTTATTAAACAACATGCTTGTTCTAATGCTAAACAAGAATTTTAAACATAGCACATTCTAATTTCAAGTTCAAAATGTTCAATTTTGAGAAAAAACTTAGGGCGAACAAAGTTAAATATATAATAAATGATAAATTAATTAATAAATGAAACTGACATGCAAAATAAAACTAAACATGCAAAGTAAACTAGACAGAACATTTAAAACAAACAAAACAACATAATTCATGAGTAAGAAAATGAGCAAGGTAAGAAAACTGCCTTAGTTTGATCTTCAAAAACTAGCTTAGCTTAGCTCTATCCTGTCTTTAAACTTTTGCTGCCCATAGCAAAAGATCAAAAGAAAAATTTTAGCTCACAACATAACTTTTGAGAAACAAGTTAGTGCCCAAGAGAAATGTAAGCAATATACACCTAGAACCATAATCAAGCTAAAAATAAAGCATGGATCTAATGAAATTGAGGTAACAAGCAATCATGCCTCTAAATCTAATAAAGTGCAATGAACAAGACTTAATAATCATGGTAACTAAGCGAACAAATATAACTAGGCCAAATTACTTGAGTTTTCAATGCATGATATCAATATGTTACGAGGTGGACAGTGTGTGGTGCAAAATTTCAAATGTAAAGATAATTGGTGATGGTTAGGCTTAAACAAAAGAAGATAAATATTTTAATTGGTCATGGTAAGCACAAAATAAAATAAGCCCATTTAAAAACAAACTCAATTTATATCAAGCCAACAATAAATTTCAATTCCAAACAATAGGTAGCTAAGAGTAATGAACATAACTCAATTAAAAATGAAACTCTAAGCAAACCTATATTTATGAACAATATAATCACACCAATTCATGCATATTAATCTCAGCAAGCAAATTGAAGTTTTGAGCATATCAAAATTAAATAAAAATTGCCCCTCAAACTTCAAACTAAAAATTGGTAGCTTAAATGTCATTTTTAGGGCCCAAAACGAGCTGGTTCGTAGGGCAAAGCCTAAGTAAAAAATGTCTATCTCAAAATGAGCTTTCCAAAAACATATTAAATAGTCAATCGAACACCTGTAGCACAAGTTATGATCAAAACATTCATAGCTGTAATAAAAATTCAACACAAGTGAAAATGTACAAGTGAGTGCCATGCTTAAATCAGAAGTGTGTGCTGGAGTGAGTGTTTGAGTGTGAGTGAGTGGTCAAATGTGAGAGTGTGAAGGTGTGGTGGGTGATGTATGAGTAAGGGTGGTGGAGCAAAATAAAATGAAAGGAAAAATGAAGAATGAAGGATGAAAGAATGTTGAAGGAGCAAGATAAATACAGCACCCATATGCATAGCCGTGCATGGGTGTGGGGATATCCACACACGGGCGCGCATGGAGGTAGGCGAGGGACACGCGAGCGCATAACTAGGTAATCTACCACCTATGGGCATGCATGATGAATGGAGAGGGAGGATGAGGCCGCACATGAGCCTGTTGCCAGTTAGAGTCCCATCACGCGGGCATACCTAGATAGGGAGGGGAAAACGTGCGGCAGAAGGGCAGCACTAAGGGAGATCTTCCATACACGGGCACATGAGGCAGGTCTACTAGGCATGTGAAGGTGCACAAAGATGGCTGTTGGTTTCCAAAAACTTTCTCTCCTGCTGCACTTTTAAATCTTCAACGTTCGATGCACACAAAAAAAAACATAAGTCTCACTTTAATTCTATAAAAAATTTAATAACTCCATCAATAATATTAACTCACAATTAAACTCGTACTCAAGGCAAACTAATTTGTGCTGAACTCCATCAAACTTGAATTTTTGAAACTTTTTGAAACATATAAACCAATTTACAGCACTCTTACTCACCTAATTATATCTTTCCTTCTTTTCAAACTCCAATTTAGTTATGCCAAACAATATATACTTGAATTCCAATTTAGGTCCATTCTTAATTTAGCATATGCAAGTTTCTTCTTTAAATTCCTCAGCACTAAGCAACAATATGAAAATTCACATCTAAACCACTCAAGACATATAAAACAATACTTACCTCAAACATTATCATCTCAAAAATCATCATTTTAGCTCATTAACTTAGTAATCTTAATTAAGCACAAAGACCATTAGAAGCTGATGTTCTACCCAAATCTTAAACTTATAAATTAAAAGACTAAAAACACATTAAACAAAAGAATCAAAATGAACATGAATTGAATAGAGAAACAATAAGACATAACTTATAAAAAAAATTTGATAAAAATTTAAAGAAAAAGGTTAAAAGATTTATGGTTTATTGAGTCCCAACTCGACTCATGTTACTCTCGAGAGGTCAAGCTTGTGATCCAAATATGGGTCTTTCTGGACTTTGATCTTCATTTTCTCCCATCGGTAGAAGAAGCCTATCATAGTTCACCAAAGCTGGAAATTCCATATCTTCAATAACGTATGATTCCTCATTTGGTAAATTGAGAACGAACTCTACTGGCTCCTCTAGCCTAAATAAATTGTTTAAGTGGACTGAATCCAGTATCTCCACTTGAGAATCATTTCCTTCTTGCTCCTTTGGTGATAAATTCTCTACAAGAGATCCTATATCCTCTAAATTAACACAGAATTTGTCTTCAAAAATGAATTTTTCTTCTTGTTCCCTATCCCCTATTACTAAATGATCTGTGTCCTTTTCCTTACCACCATCACCTTGAAATTTCATAGAAATGCTTAAAAGTTCTAGATTAGATTCTAATTTTTCAATTCTTTCCTCTCTATCTCTTAACAAATTTTCTTGACTCTTAATTATCTCATTTTGAGTCCTTATCTTTTCTTCATGAGTTCTTAATTTTTCCTCTTGAATTCTAAACTTATCTTCTTGAATTCTAAACTTTTCCTCTTGAGTCCTTAATGTAGCCACCCACTCCTCTATTTCAGCATAAAATTTTGTTTCCTTTCTTATAAGAAAGTCATAAATGATGGGGATTTATTTGAACCCTTAGTCTCATTAGACTGCGTATAGGATGAGTAGGGTATCATTCCAAAGGGAACGGGGTAAATTTGGTATTGAAATCACAAAGACTAGATGGATAGGTAATGAATAAAATAAAGATCATGCATTTAACTAAATATCTCAAATACTTTGGATACATTAAATTAATTTGGATTAAAGATGACTTAAATGATGGTATGAACATACATTAAAAATTATGAAATAGTAATTCATTTAAGAACAAGTTCTAGATAATTATATAAATAAAGTGACTGGAGAATTTAGCCAAGATTCTTTAAAGCAACTCTCGTTGTCAGTAAAGATGTTTTTATTTAGAGTCTATAAGCACTCTCATGTCATTATAGAGATAAATAAAAATTATGAAGCTCTATGCCAATTCTTTAACCCCTCAAAGTGAATTCCTTATCTCTAAGTGAATTCAATGCTTCAAGTACATTCATTTGTTTTCCATCAAAGAATTCCAACTCTCGTTGCGAATAAATTGACTAACATGCCAAATATGGTGGCCAATCATACATAGCAAATCAAAGCACACAAATGGATGTAAATCATGCTTCATTCATAATAAGAATAAACATGTCTTAAACAAATACTAGTACATATTTATAATGTACAAAGGAAACTAGCCAAATACACATTTGAATTAAAGATAAACAAGAGAAAGAAACTTATCTCTTGTTCCTTTGGCTATGTCCCTTTTGTAATCATCTAATAAAAGCTAAGTAAAAAAATGTTTATCCAAAATAATAACTATATTTCTAAAAACTAAAATATTGATTCCTCTCCCCTTTCTTCAATTAATGCCATCTATATTTATAGAGGGAAAACTCTACAAACACGTCTCTTCATAATGGTTGTGAATGTGAAAAGTTGCCATGGAGGGTCATGATGGTTGGTTGAAAAATCATGTCGCTTGAGAACAGTTTCCATTGAGGGTTATGATGCTTGGATGAAAAATCATGTGCAGAAGGATGGCATCGTTTGGGAAACAGTGTCTTGTCCGACTCGTGACCACCCTCATGAGTCGTGAGCCCCTTCTGTCTACCGAGTCGTGATTCGTCTCACTACTCTTCTGGACTCGTGATTTTATGCTTTAGTCGTGACTTGTACTGCCCTCCTTATTGAGTCGTGACTACCTTCACGACTTGTGAACTACTACTGCCTAGTCGTGAATGGCTTGCTCTTTCTTCTTCACTCCTTCTCCACTCATGAGGCTCTTCACTAGTCACACAAAACTGTCCGAGTCGTGAACCACTTCACTACTCATGATCTTTTCCTTCGAATTTTCACCATCTTCTTCATTTTCTTCACACTTCACCAATTTTAATCTAAAAACAAACATAAACACATAAATTGAACATAAACGCATAAAAATACACATAATATTACATACTTAGCTTTATAAATAAGAGAAAAACACATATAAAAAGGTAGACATTTTACATGACATCAATAAACATCTTCAGTTTTGGAGATAACAGCCTCTTGTGTGGCCCTTCATTTTTCTTTTTCATCCCAAAAATTGCTCATCCTTACATATAAGCTGGTTATGAAGACATCAATTCTCAAAGATACAGGCCTCTTTTGAATATCGTAGTTCTTGATTCTCTCTTCTCAATTCCTCCATTTGCGCTCTTAAAGCCCAAAGAGAATAAGACTCTTTAGCAACGGATGGTGATGAATAAGGATTTTGTGATTGTGCATGCAATTATTTTATCTCCTCTCTTTCTCTTACTAGATCATTCATTTGCTATTTTAAAAGAAACAATTCATAGTTTTGGACCTCATGTTGAATAATGTCTTAAATTGTTCTTGCAAAGAGAAATCACCAAATCAAAACAAAATAAAAATAAAAATTTCAGATTAGCTCAATCAAAGATATTAAACAAACAACACCACTATTTCCCAACAACGACGCCAAAAACTTGTCTGGTGTCTAGCAAATGTACTAGATCGGCTAGTAATACAGGGAAATATTGATTAAGATCCTAAATATCGTATCCAAGGGAACATGGATTGCTAAGGATAATATCTATGTATGAATTAAATTAATCTGAGATTATTCCCTAAATGTTTTTGATGTAAAAGAAAAAATTAAACAAAATAAACAATTAAACAAAACAAAAACTAAAATTAAACTAACATGAATTAAAAACAAAATAATAACTGAAATTCTCTTGCTAAAAAACTATCAACCTTAAATTTTATTGTACTGACTTAATTAAAAGAGAAACACAAGTGATTATGAAGAATTCAGATGAATAAAATTATATAACTTTACTCAAGATTATCATTCCAAGTATTAAAATTTCCTTATTCAGAATAATTCAACACTTAGCATAAAGGTCTGAATTAATCATCCTAGATGTCCATTAAATCCTTTTTCAAATAATTTAACTTTCATCCATTCTTAGTTACACTTTTTCTTAATCTTAACTTACTTTAATTAACACAAAATAATCTCTTATTCAAAACATAATCATGCATCTGTTAGTGTAAGCCCTAGCCCCAATGCATTGTAATAAAATACTTTAATTAATAAAATGAGGCAATTGTTTTATCTATTGTATTCCTGTGCATGTCAATTGATAAAACTATCCAAGAATGTCGTTTCGGTTTAAGTTATCATGTGTGAGGCATATGGTTGTAAGACCTTGAAACAGATGAGACTTCATTCTAAACATCCCTAGTCAGTCATTGTTATGGGTATAACAATGAATTAAGACTAGTATGCTCTCTCTGATATTATGAGTTCTGTCTTACGGATCATTAGGACAAGAGTGTCAATCAGAGATCATAGATACATGTTAAAGAACATGGTATCTAGATACGATCCGCTCATGAGAACACTACATGGTACAAGTCATAAGTGTTTCTCATATGCAAGTTTTGTATCGGAGTTCTTAGACCTGAAATCTCTATGAAACTCTTCATGAATTACTGTGTACTTTGACATACACCTAACGTACTCGTAACAGAGTGACAAGTATGGGTATGATTGGGTATGCATTGATTCATGTTAGAGAGCATGAGAGAAGTGAAGGGATTACCCCTCTCATTAAGAGAGAAAATATCATCGGCCACTTGATCAGTGAACTGAGAAGTGTATGGCCATATCGAGATGAAATAATGAGTAATCATTATTTATCTGAGAGTTCAGTGTCACTGGAATATCAAGAAAGGAATTAATATATATAAGGATGACTAGTTCCATGCCTTATATTAATTCTGATATTTATGGGTAAGGGACTATGCAAAATTGCATTAGGTCACTAAATGCCATATGCATTTTCATTTAATTTGGAATGCTATAATATCTTGCTAGAGAATATATATAGCCTTTGAATTAATTTATTAATTCATTGCCAACATTAAATGGACCTATAGGATCGCACACAAAGCATTGGGCTTAAAATATTTAAATTAAGTATTAGGCATTAATTTGGGCTTTTAATTAAAGTCAAATTAATGTGTGTAATGGGTTATTAGATTGCTATTGGACCTTGGCCCATGAGAGAGAGAAATTCAGCCCACAAGGTTTAATTTCAATTAATTAAATGTAATGTATTAATTTAATTAATTGAGTATTAAAGCCTAAAGACATATTTATCTAATTAAATCATCTAAATGAAATTTGATGTGGCCGAAATTCCTAGAGAAATAACAAGGAATTTCTGCACATGTATAGTTTTATTTAAGTGGTTTATTAGATTTAAATGACATATCTTTTATCCTAAATTAAATGATATTATTTGATTAAATGTCTTTTGTTTTTATCTTGGATAAATTAAAAGAGTTTTTATCAATAAATATTACTTATTTTAATTAAGTGATAAAGGAAAATATTAATTATCTTTAGCTAATATTAATTATCTTAAGGTAGTATATTTGAGATTAATCACTTAAAAGGAAAAGAGATATATATTTTTTGTGGGAAAAACGTGAAACCCTAGTGTATTTTCTCTATGTTTTGCGTGAACTCTCTCTCTCTCTCAAAGAATTTCTTTTAGCCAATTTTCACAAGGAGAAAGGATAGTTCCTCATTCTCATGTGATCTTGGGTAGTAATAGCAACCTAAGAGAAGTAAAAAATCAAATTTTGTAGCTTCAAACCATTGCCTTTACACAATACCGAAAAAGAGAGCTAGCAATCTCGATTTTAAGCCGTTGGTGCAATTGTGTGTGTGAGAATAGAGGGAGTGGCATAAAAGGTTGTTCCTTGGCATTGGTGATCGAGATCTAAGGCGGATAAAGTCATCTTAGTTGCTGGGCATCATCAAATTCAATTTTCAAAAGGCATCATAAGTTGTAAGTTCTACAACCCTAAAATTGCATGTTTCGTTTCTTGCTTTGAAATTGTATGGTATGTATGATAAAAATTTTTGTTTTTTCGCTGTGCTGTCATCACATTCATACCATGTCATATTCCATCAGTGTTATCAGAGCCTAAACATGCTTATTTTAGTGCTTTAGATGCATGAAAAAATTAATTAAAAATTGTCATTATGAAAACATGCAAATCTGAAATTTTCTGTTTTGAGTTTTTTGCATTGTTTTGGTGAAAAAACGATTTTAATTGATTAGATAGGTATTATAATTAATATGACATGTTAATATACTGTCCTTATATGTTATGAGGGCTGGTAATGGTCGGATTTAATTATTTATACCTGATGGTACATGTTAATTATGAAACTAGGTGGTAGTTGGCATGTAAATTGCTAGTTTAACAACTAGTTTTCAAAATTAAATGTAAAATTGATTTTGGCATGTTTGTAAGTGATTTTTAAAGATTAAATATCAGGTATGGACATATTTTAAATTTGGTTTTAATTCTGGTCCATGACAATTTAATTGATTAATTTTAAAATCACTTAAAACTATGACTATTTTGTGTTTGTTACATGTTTAATCAAGATTGTTTGTTTTGTTTTGATTAAAATGGTAAAAACGCATTTAGATCAGATTGGTACAGAACATTAAATCAATATTTATGGACTTATTTAGATTATTAAATGACTCATAAAATTGATTTAAATGTTTGTGCATTTTATAGCATTACATAAGCATTAAACAACTAGTTTTGTTGTTTGTTTGTTTTTGCATGAATGCCGTGTACTATATATGTGTTCTTCATGATTTTATATTTTTAATTCATGTTAGCACATATTATATGTATTTTTAATGTTTATGGGCTGTATGACATAAAATTAAAAATGGCAAAATTGGAAATTATACTAGAGTTGATTTATAGTACAAATCTAACTAGTTAGTGTTTTGAGCTTTTAAGAGAACTTATTCAATAAGAGGATTTAGTCCATTGGGCTTTGGCCCAGGCCCGTCATGGGGTCTTCTCTTAAAGGTTCAAGTACAAAATTTTCATTAATGGGCTTGGCTAAATTAATTAAAATTGGACTTTGTTTTATCCATGAATGCTATGTATATCTATTTGCTAATTTGGTGTGATGAATGGATATGCATGGTGCATTCATGGGCTCTGGGTTTTGTAATTAAATATGGCCTGCGAGCCATTATATTTTGTTGTAAAAGTTTTTCATTTATTTCTTAGAATAGAATATACTTGAAGACTTTGTAAATCAATACGAAGCCCACCGGAGTGGAGAAGCCGAACTCGAAGATTCTTATGTAATAGTATAGAATCTTAGTTGTAGGTTTTTGGGCCCATGTTTGTCACGCTTTACTTTATGCAATTATTTATATATGCATGCTATGTATAGATGACAAAGCGTATGCCATGTAAGCCGTAATAAAATTAATCCCTAAAATAGTAAGTCACAAAGTTGCCTTCCTAATTCGAAACATGTCAAGGCATCGATCATCAGTCACGTAGACTAGGAGTCCTAGACCCCGATTATCTTTGTGAGGCATGGGTTGTGAATGTAGGTTGGACTTATCATGGAAAGGGATGCCCGGACCTAGGCAACTAATAAATGGGTTGTGCTATAACATCTTAAGATGTTAGCCCATTTGATCCAAGAGTCATGTACGAGACATGATTGGAGTTTTCCTACCTAAGTAACTTAACTTGTTAGGTGTACAAGCTCAGCTTGACTAATAAGTTGTTGTGAAAAGTGGATCTTAGCCCACATTAAATCACTAACGCGAATTATTTAAAGGTATATTAATTCGGTTTGTGGGATTATAATAAGACCTCATTTAATCTTGATAAATTTATTGTAGATTGAAAATGGTATCTTCAAACAACAATTTCTCATTGCGATCGGTCCTTGAAAAGGACAAATTGAATGGAACCAATTTCATAGACTGGTCTCGAAACTTAAGAATAGTTCTTAAGCAAGAGAAGAAGTCATATGTTTTGGATGCACCCTTACCTGAGGAACCTGCTAGGAACGCTTCTGTGGTTCAAAAGGAAACTCTTGAGACCAAGAAAAGTGACTCTAATGATGTGACCTGTTTGATGCTAGCCACTATGGTGCCTGAATTGCAAAAGCAATTTATGGACCAAGAGGCCTATGCGATCATGGTGCACCTCAAGGAGATGTTCCAAGAGCAAGCTCGTCATGAGAGGTTCGTGACAACAAAGGCCTTAATTTCTTGCAAGATGGCTGAGGGTACTCCTGTTAGTACCCATGTACTCAAGATGAAAGGATATCTTGATACTCTTGAGAAGCTTGAGGTACTAGTGCCAAAGGAATTGGCCATTGATTTGATCTTAGGATCATTGCCTGCTGCTTATGATCCATTTGTGATGAATTATAACATGCATGCAATGAACAAGTCAGTCACTGAGCTTCATGGGATGCTTAAGAATGCTGAAGAGAACATTCGTAAGACCAATCCCGTACTAATGGTTCAAAAGGGAAATAAGAAGGGACCCACTAAGGGAAAGGGAAAGGGAAAGGGAAAACCCAAGTCAGTTGGGAGTGCACCTCAGGCCCAATCCAAGCCCAAGGTGCCAAAACTCAAAGTGAGTGAGAGCACTTGCTTCCATTGCAATAAGATAGGGCATTGGAGGAAGAATTGCGCTCTCTTCAAGGATGAACAAAAGAAGAATGGAGCCAAGGCGTCCAGTTCTGGTATTTTTGTTGTTGAAATTAACCTTTCTATTTCTACCACTTGGGTATTGGATACCGGTTGTGGTTCTCACATTTGTTCAAATGTGCAGGCGCTAAGAAATAGGCGGTTACTTGGGAAGAATGAAGTGGACCTCCGTGTGGGGAATGGAGCACGAGTTGCTACCATAGAGATAGGCAACTATCACCTCACTTTACCTTCCGGACTTTGTATTGTTTTGAATAATTGTTATTATGTGCCTGCTATGAGCAGAAACATTATTTCAGTTTCATGTTTGGATAATGATGAATTTGATTTTGTTATTAAAAATGGCAATGCTCATATTCATCGCCAAGGCATTTCTTATGGCAATGCCATGTTGCAAAATGGCCTTTATATCTTTGATTTACAAAACAAAGAGTCAATATACAACATTAATACAAAGAGGGTTAAATCAAACGAATTGAACCCTACTTACTTTTGGCATTGTCGTTTAGGACATGCAAACGAAAAATGCATTTCAAGACTCCACAAAACTGGAGTGCTTGGGTCATTCGACTTAGAGTCTTATGACACATGCGAGCCATGGTTGCATGGAAAAATGACAAAGAGTCCTTTTAATAAAAAAGGTGAGAGGACTAATGGCTTATTGGAACTAATACATACCGATGTATGTGGACCTTTAAGTACACATGCTAAGAGGTGGTTTTAGCTACTTCGTGACATTCACAGATGACTTCAGTAGATATGGCTATGTCTATCTAATGAAGTACAAGTCTGAAACTTTTGAGAAATTCAAAGAGTTTAAGAACGAAGTAGAAAACCAACTTGGCAAAAGTATAAAAGCCATTCGATCAGATCGAGGTGGCGAATACTTTAGCCAAGAGTTTGACAGTCATCTAAAGGAGTGTGGTATTATTTCACACCTCACTCCTCCTGGAACACCTCAATGGAATGGTGTGTCCGAAAGGAGAAATCGAACTCTGTTGGGCATGGTTCGATCTATGATGAGTCAAGCTAATCTTCCTATCTCTTTTTGGGGTTATGCATTAGAAACTGCTGCGTTTCTATTGAACCGTACTCCAACTAAAGCAGTTGAGAAGACACCATACGAGGTATGGACTGGGAAAGAACCCAATATGTCTTTTCTCAGGATTTGGGGCTGTGAAGCACATGTGAAGAAATTAACATCTGACAAACTAGAGTCCAAATCCAGTGTCTGCTTGTTTGTGGGGTATCCTAAAGAAACAAAGGGATACTACTTTTACTCACAAGCCGAGAACAAAGTATTTATTGCTCGTAAGGCTGTTTTCTTGGAAAAGGAGTTCCTTCTCAAGAAAGACAATGGGAGTAAAGTAGAACTTGGAGAAATTCAAGCGCCACAAACTCCTATAGAGGATGAGTTGGAAATGGGATCAAGTTCACAACCAGTTGTGGAACAAGAACCCATTACACAAGAACCTAGAAGGTCCGGTAGGGTACGTCAGGAGATTGAGAGATATGGATTTCTAATCACTGACAGTGATACTATTGAGTTAGTAGATCGTGAGGATCCTACTACCTACCGAGAAGCTATTGAGAGCCCAGACTCGGAAAATTGGCTTGAAGCCATGAAATCCGAGATGCAATCAATGTACGATAACCAGGTTTGGACCTTGGTTGATCCACCGAAAGGTGCTAAGGTAATTGAATGCAAGTGGCTATTCAAACTCAAAGCTGATAAGACGTACAAAGGTAGACTAGTAGCAAAAGGTTTTCGACAAACTCATGGTGTAGACTATGACGAGACCTTTTCGCCTGTAGTCATGTTCAAATCCATTAGGATCTTGCTTGCCATAGCTGCATATCATGATTATGAGATATGGCAAATGGATGTCAAAACTGCTTTCCTCAACAGAAATTTACTTGAGGATGTGTATATGACACAGCCTGAAGGTTTTGTCAATCCCAAGCATCCTAAGAAGGTTTGCAAGCTTCAAAAATCCATTTATGGATTAAAGCAAGCATCCCGAAGTTGGAATCTTCGTTTTGATGAGGCAGTCAAAGAATTTGACTTCATCAAGAACGAAGATGAGCCTTGTGTGTACAAGAAGGTTAGTGGGAGCATAGTAGTATTTCTGGTCCTATATGTGGACGACATCCTTCTCATTGGGAATGACATTCCAACATTTCAAAAGGTTAAGCAATGGTTGGGAAAATGTTTCTCAATGAAAGACTTAGGTGAAGCCGAGACAATACTTGGTATTCAAATCTATAGAGATAGATTGAATCGGCTCTTGGGACTAAGTCAAGAAAAGTACATAGACAAAGTACTAAAGCATTTTAGTATGGGAGACTCAAAGAAAGGGTACTACCTTTGGCTTTGGGAGTTCCTTTGACTAAAGAATAGTGCCCTAAAACCAAAGAGGAAAGGGACAACATGAGTAGAATCTCATATGCATCTGCTATTGGATCTATCATGTACGCTATGTTATGTATTATATTGGATGTTGCTCATGCACTGAGTATAACCAATAGGTTTCAGCAAGACCCTGGTGAGAAGCACTGGTCTGCTGTAAAAGGGATTCTGAAGTACCTGCGAAGGACTAAGGATCACTTCTTAGTGTATGGTGGTCAAGAAGAGCTCATCATACAAGGTTATACCGATGTTGCTTTTCAGACCAGCACTCAGGATTCTAGATCGCAATCTGGGTTTGTTTTTGTTTTGAATGGTGGTGCTGTCAGCTGGAGAAGCTCGAAGCAAGAAACCGTTGCTGACTCAAGTACAGAATCTGAGTATATTGCAGCAAGTGAGGCTGCAAAAGAGGCTGTTTGGATTAAAAATTTCATTTCTAGATTAGGAGTGGTCCCAAGCATCCTAGATCCATTAAAAATTTTCTATGACAACAATGGGGCCATCACACAGGCAAAGGAGCCCCGGTCACACCAGAAATCCAAACACATACTCAGGAGGTACCACCTGATAAGAGAAATCATTGATTGTGGGGACGTCAAGGTTAGCAAGATAGCAAGTGAAGACAATGTAGCAGATCCTTTGATGAAACAGTTACGTCCAAATCTGCACGAATGCTTAAGCTTATTTGAGAGCGTTCGGTCTTAGGGCTATGCCCAATTGGGACTAGTGCTAGTGGGAGATTGTTAGTGCAAGCCCTAGGCCCAATGCATTGTAATAAAATGCTTTAATTAATAAAATGAGGCAATTGTTTTATCTATTGTATTCCTGTGCATGTCAATTGATAAAACCATCCAAGAATGTCGTTTCGGTTTAAGTTATCATGTGTGAGGCATATGGTTGTAAGACCTTAAAACAAATGAGACTTCATTCTAAACATCCCTAGTCAGTCATTGTTATGGGAATAACAATGAATTAAGACTAGTATGCTCTCTCTGATATTATGAGTTCTGTCTTACGGATCATTAAGACAAGAGTGTCAATAAGAGATCATAGATACATGTTAAAGAACATGGTATCTGGATACGATCCGCTCATGAGAACACTACATGGTACAAGTCATAAGTGTTTCTCATATGCAAGTTTTGTATCGGAGTTCTTAGACCTGAAATCTCTATGAAACTCTTCATGAATTACTGTGTACTTTGACATACACCTAACGTACTCGTAACAGAGTGACAAGTACGAGTATGATTGGGTATGCATTGATTCATGTTAGAGAGCATGAGAGAAGTGAAGGGATTACCCCTCTCATTAAGAGAGAAAATATCATCGGCCACTTGATCAGTGAACTGAGAAGTGTATGGCCATACCGAGATGAAATAATGAGTAATCATTATTTATCTAAGAGTTCAGTGTCACTGGAATATCAAGAAAGGAATTAATTTATATAAGGATGACTAGTTCCATGCCTTATATTAATTCTGATATTTATGGGTAAGGGACTATGCAAAATTGCATTAGGTCACTAAATGCCATATGCATTTTCATTTAATTTGGAATGCTATAATATCTTGCTAGAGAATATATATAGCCTTTGAATTAATTTATTAATTCATTGCCAACATTAAATGGACCTATAGGATCACACACAAAGCATTGGGCTTAAAATATTTAAATTAAGTATTGGGCATTAATTTGGGCTTTTAATTAAAGTCAAATTAATGTGTGTAATGGGTTATTAGATTGCTATTGGACCTTGGCCCATGAGAGAGTGAAATTCAGCCCACAAGGTTTAATTTCAATTAATTAAATGTCATATATTAATTTAATTAATTGAGTATTAAAGCCTAAAGACATATTTATCTAATTAAATCATCTAAATGAAATTTGATGTGGCCGAAATTCCTAGAGAAATAACAAGGAATTTCGTCACATGTATAGTTTTATTTAAATGGTTTATTAGATTTAAATGACATATCTTTTATCCTAAATTAAGTGATATTATTTGATTAAATGTCTTTTGTTTTTATCTTGGATAAATTAAAAGGGTTTTTATCAATAAATATTACTTATTTTAATTAAGCGATAAAGGAAAATATTAATTATCTTTAGCTAATATTAATTATATTAAGGTAGTATATTTGAGATTAATCACTTAAAAGGAAAAGAGATATATATTTTTTGTGGGAAAAACGTGAAACCCTAGTGTATTTTCTCTATATTTTGCGTGAACTCTCTCTCTCTCTCAAAGAATTTCTTTTACCCAATTTTCACAAGGAGAAAGGATAGTTCCACATTCTCTTGTGATCTTGGGTAGTAATAGCAACCTAAGAGAAGTACAAAATCAAATTTTGTAGCTTCAAACCATTGCCTTTACACCATACCGAAAAAGAGAGCTAGCAATCTCGATTTTAAGCCGTCGGTGCAATTGTGTGTGTGAGAATAGAGGGAGTGGTGTAAAAGGCTGTTCCTTGGCATTGGTGATCGAGATCTAAGGTGGATAAAGTCATCTTAGTTGCTGGGCATCATCAAATTCAATTTTCAAAAGGCATCATAAGTTGTAAGTTCTGCAACCCTAAAATTGCATGTTTTGTTTCTTGCTTTGGAATTGTATGGTATGTATGATAAAAATTTTTGTTTTTCCGCTATGCTATCATCACATTCATACCATGTCATATTCCATCAGCATCAACCCAATCAAACTAACCTAAGAGCATGCATATCAATGATCAAATCAAAAGTCAGTTATTAACCATTAATTAATCAAGTTAACAACCAATTTTTAGTTAAATAAAGATAAGACCGTGCTTAAGAACTAAGAAATAATCAAATTTGCATTAAAATTAAGCACAAGTTTAAGTTATAACAATAAAAGTTAAGGATTCAAGTATCCTCTAACAAAAGTTAAAGAAAACTGCTCACTAAACATGTTTAAAACTAAAACAAAGCTTTAAGAAAACAATAAAAATAGAGAAAATAGAAAACAACGTAAAAAAATTAAAACTAATTAATTCTTCTAGTTCTTGATTCTTTTGTTTAATGATTCATCTTTGGTGTTTGAGTCTTTTATTTATAGACAAAATCAATCGAACCCTTCTAAATTTCCAGAAATAAAGTAGGAAGTAAATTATTCTTAAACGGGAAATTGGAAAATCCTTCGTTGCATGGGAGTTGAAACACACGTGGCCATTTAATTTTTGCCTTCATTGGATGCACTATCGTGTATCCTTCCTTGTAGGGATACACGGCCACTTAAAGTCTTTTACAACAAAACACATGGCCATTTAAAGATTCCCTTGCTTGAGACACACGACCACTTGAGAAGGAAGAGCTAGAAATACACAGCCACTCATGAACCTTCTGGACTTCACGTATATTTTCTTACATGAATTTCCCAAATTCACAGTTTTAACCCAAATCTTATTATCTTTTCGCAATTAGGTTCTTCTTTTTGCAAAATAACCCTGAAAAATACCAAAATTCACAATTTAACTCTAAAAACATAAAATTTACCAATTAAACTCAAATTCAACCTAATTAACACAAAAATTAACTCAATTAAACACCTAAAAGGATATTAAAAATATCATATAAATGAGCATTATCAGATGCCTTGACATGTTTCGAATTAGGAAGGCAACTTTGTGACTTACTATTTTAGGGATTCATATTATTACGACTTACATGGCATATGCTTTGTTATGCATTTATATAATGTATATATATAAGTGCATAAAGTAAAGCGTGACAAATATGGGTCCAAAAACCTACAACTAAGATTCTATACTATTACATATGAATCTTCAAGTTGGGCTTCTCTGCTCCAGTGGGCTTCGTCTTGATTTACAAAGTCTTCAAATAAATTCTATACTAAAAAATAAATGAAACTTTTACAATAATCATAACCCAGGGCCCATGAATGCACCATGCATATTCATTCATCATACAAAACAAGCAAACAAATATACATAACATTCATGGATAAAACAAAGTCCAATTTTAATTAATTAAGCCAAGTCCATTAATGAAAGTTGTGTATTTGTACTCTTAAGAAAAGACCCCATGATAGGCCTGGGCCAAAACCCAATGGACTAAATCCTCTTATTGAATAAGTTATCTTAAAAGCCCAAAACATAAACTAGTTAGATTTGTGCCATAAATCAACTCTAGTATAATTTTCAATTTTTTTCATTTTTAATATTATGCCATACAACCCATAAACATTAAAAATACAAATAATATGAACCAACATGAATTAAAACATAAATATTCATGAAGAACATATATCATACACTACATTGAAAATAAAACAAACAAACAACATGAGACTAGTTATTTAATGCTCATATAATGCCACAAATGATGCACAAACACTTAAAAAAAATTTATAAGCAATTTAATAACTTAAATAAGGTCATAAACATTGAGTTAAGGTTCTATTCAGATATGATCTAAATGTGTTTTTTGTCATTTTAATCAAAACAAACAATGTTGATTAAACATGCAACAAACACAAACTAGTCATTATTTTAAGTGATTTGTAAATTAAACAATTAAATTGCCGTGGACCAGAATTAAAAACATTTTTAAAACATGTCTAGACCTGTTATTAATATTTTAAAATCACTTACAAGCATGCCAAACACATTTTTACATTTAATTTTGAGGAACTAGTTGTTTATAAACACATATCATGCAAACTAGCACCTAGTTTCAATATTAACATGTACGATCAGGTATATATAATTAAAACTAACAATAAACAGCTTCAAGAACATCTTAGGACAGTATATAAACATGTAATAATAATTATAATACCTAACTAATAATTTAAATTCATTTTTACACTCAAACAATGCAAAAAAAGTCAAAACAGAAAATTTCAGCATTACATTTTATGTAACGAACGATTTTGAATCAAGTTATAACGCATCCAAAGCACTAAAACAAGCATGATTCATCTCTAATACCACTGAAGGGATATCACATGGCAAAAACATAATGATCACACAGCGGAAAAATTAAAAATTTTGATCATACATGTGATGCAATATACAATATAGAATCGAAACATGCAATTTTAGGGTTTTAAACAAACTTACATGCTTGAATTCACTTCAAAACTTGATTTTGAAATGACCAACATATAAGATGGACTTATATATCTCTAATCTTGATCCCCAATGCCAAAGATGCTACCATTATGCCACACCTCTCTATGCTCACACACACACACTTACAAAGAAGGTTTAAAACGAGAGTGCTAGCTCTAATCTTTTTGTATTAGGCAATGGGTATTAAAATAAAGACACAAGATCTGATCTTGTTCTTTCTAAGGTTCACCAATGGCTACCCAAAATCCGAGAGAAGAAGAAAGAGTTTTTTTCCCTTGAGAGTGGCGACAATGAGAGAGAAAAAACCTTAATAAGCAAAGTTATTTCTTATCCATATATATCACTCAACTTAGGGTTTTTTAGGTGCCAAAATTCACTAGCATTTAGGTAGTAATTTCAACCTCCATCAGTTTCTAATTAGGTGATTTAAATTAATTTAAATTCCTTTTAGTATTTTAAATTCAAATTAATTTAAATTGGCATTAGTTATTTAATAAAAATAAATCACTTCATTAGGGATTTTATACATGCCGAAATTCACTAGGAATTTAGCTTGAATTTTGGCCACAATACTTCCTATTTAAGTATTTTATCTTGATTCAAATACTATTAGGATTTAAATTCAATTACCTGAATTATCCAAAGATAATTAATTAATTGAACTAAACCTAGTAAATGTCGATTTTCTTTCTCTTCATGGACTAAGGTCCGTTTAGTAATTTTAATACCCATTACACACATTAATTTGACTTTAAATAAAAGCCCAAATTAATGCCCAATACTCTATTTTAAATATTTTAAGCCCAATGCTATGTGTGCGATCCTATAGGTCAATTTAATATTAGCAATGAAATAATGAATAATTAAAAGGCTATATATATTTTCTAGCAAGATATTATAGCATTCCAAATTAAATAAAAATGCACATGGCATTTAGTGACCTATTGCAATTTTGCATAGTCCCTTATCCATAAATATCAGAATTAATATAAATATCAGAATTAATATAAGGCATGAAATTAGTCATCCTTATATATACTAATTCATTTCTTGATATTCCAGTGACACTAAACTCTCAGATAAATAATGATTACTCATTATTTTATCTCGGTATGGCCATACACTTCTCAGTTCACTGATCAAGTGGCCGATGATATTTTCTCTCTTATCGAGAGGGGTAATCCCTTTACTTCTCTCATGCTCTCTAACATGAATTAGTGCATGCCCAGTCATACCATACTTGTTACCCTATTACGAGTACGTTAAGTGTATGTCAAAGTATAAAGTAATTCATAAAGAGTTTCATAGAGATTTTAGGTCTAAGAACTCTGATGCAAAACTTGCACATAAGAAACACTTATGACTTGTACCATGTATTGTTCTCACGAACGAATCAAACCCATATACCATGTTCTAAACATGTATCTATGATCTCTGATTGACATTCTAGTCCTTATGATCCATAAGATAGAACTCAACTTATCAGAGAGAGCATACTAGCCTTAATTCATTTGTTATTCCCATAACAATGACTGACTAGGGATATTTAGAATAAAGTCTTAATTGTTTCAAGGTCTTACAACCATGTGCCTCACACATGATAACTTAAACTAAAACAACATTCTTGGATAGTTCTATCATTTGATATGCACAGGAATACAATAGATACAACAAATGCCTCATTTATTAACCTAAATGTTTTATAACAATGTATTGGGGCTAGGGCTTACACTAACAACAACCATAAGTAATAGGGCTATCTTTCTTAGAGGCACATGTCAAAACTTGATTAAATACCCAATATGTCTAACAATCTTGCTTTTTATTGTGAATGCATCACATAAGAAATAACTCTTGATATGAAAATCTATTGAATTAAGATTTATGAAATATTACACATGCAAGTGCTTTTTGCAATAGCCAAAATTTTAAATCCTTGGTAAACATAGCCTTGCCTTTCTTTGGTAGAAAAGGTGTATACAAATAAGTGAATAAAGTAAAAATTCATTTACTTTAAAGTTCTTAGGGGGATCGCACATATCTTCTTTCTTAAAACCAAATACTCTATGCATGAAAGGATAAGTTAGTGTGTGCTTATTTCCTTGCATCCTAAACTCTAGCACCCAAGAATCATTGGCTTTAACCACTAAAGTGGTGTAAAATTCCATAAGCAAGTTAACATATGTAGGTTCATGCATAAAAACAAAATTTTCTAAGGCCACAAGAGTTTAAAAGAGTAGTGAAATAATCTAACATACCAAGATCTGTAAGGATATTAGTGGAGAGGTACTTATAAGGCATAATCTCTCTATTTTTAAGAGAGGTAAACCTTGCACATTCTTTTTCATGAAGGAGTGGAAATGGAGTCTTGTATATAGAAGCCAAATCTCCTCCTTATTGAATCTCCTTATAGGGCCTTAAAGATGAAGATCTTCTTATCACTGGCATTTTGATTTAGGAAAATGGATGAAAGAAAAGAAAAATATAGTGTTGAGAGATGAAGGGCACATGAAAAATAAGAAGAAAAATTTATGCATGTTTTAATGCAGTTTTAAGACAAAAAAGAAGATGAAGGCAGATTTTAGATAGAGAAAACTATGAAAGAATGAATGAAGAAGAGAAACTTAAGCAATATAAATAGGGATAAAACTCATAAGGATAAAGGAAAAGGTTGTAGAAATTAATTGGTGTGTAGACTAATATTTATAAGGAAGAAAAACTAAAATAGGTATGAGAGAATGTACGAAAGGACATGACTTTTAATGTAAAAGGTCATGACCTTTATGGTTTTACACATCTATTAAAGATATTTTTTTTCCAAATTAGCCTCAAAAATAACAAAAATGAAATACCAAAATTAGAAATTTGAAATATGGGTTAAATGTAGGGAAAAATATTGGAAAAAATTGAGTTGTGGGGTAATGTAACAAGTCGGCATGAGTGGCATGACTTTACAATATTGGTGATTGTAATGAGTCAACATACTTGTGACGACTCGACACTAAGGTGACTTTTGATGAATCGACACATTCCCTCCTGAGTCGATATATGTCCCTTTTGGAATGAGTCAGGATGAT
This sequence comes from Excoecaria agallocha, assembly GCA_037975025.1. Lineage (NCBI taxonomy): Eukaryota > Viridiplantae > Streptophyta > Magnoliopsida > Malpighiales > Euphorbiaceae > Excoecaria > Excoecaria agallocha. Next base: position 13,713,278 of record CM075818.1, read on the forward strand.
CAGTGATGAGTCGACACACTACAACCAAGTTGGTACCATCCCTCTCTATGTCGAGTCAGCATGAATGAAACGTGTTGGCACACCCTGTAGCCAAAACTCAAAAATAAAAACTAACAAAAACTCAAAAATAAAATTTTTTTCATTAATAATCAATGTGTAAAAATGAAGATAACCATAAAAAATGAACAATAAACAAACATAAGAAATTTACTTATACTCCAAAAATAAAAAAATGTGGCTAAAGAAATACTTATCGAAATTATGTGTAGTCAACAGAAGTATTATGTAACTCGAGTTATATCATCCTTAGTAGTAGAGAGAGTAATCAACTTCACCTCATCAATGGATTCACCAACAAGATAAGGCTTAAGGCGATGACCATTAACCATGATTATCTCTCCCTTTTCATTTGCAATGTCGATGGCTCCATACATATAAATCTTAACTTCTTCAAAAGGACTCGACCATCGAAAATTTAGCTTGCTTGGAAATAATCTCAATCTTAAATTATACAATAGTAGCAAATAGCCTTCATTAAACTCATTCTTAATAAAATGATTATCATGCCACATCTTAGCGCGATCCTTGTATAACTTAGCCTTCTCATATACATTCATCCTTAAATCTACTTATTCATTGAGCTAAAGTAACCTCTTCCTACCAGCCTACTTCATGTCAAAATTTAAAGCCCTTATTGTCTTTTAATCCTTATGCTCAAGTTCTATGGGTAAGTGACAAGACTTGCCATAGATCAATTAATATGGGGTAAGGCCTATTGGAGTTTTAAAGGTTGTCCTATATGCCCATAAGGCATTATCTAACTTTAATGCCTAATCTTTTCATAATGAAGAAACTATCTTTCTAGACTCCACTTAAGCTCTCTATTACTTACTTCAAATCGTCCACTAGTTCGAGAATGATATTGAGTAGCAACCTTGTATGTCACCCCATACTTCTTTGTTGCAACAGTGTGAACCTTTGTCACCAATAATAGCCTTAAGAGTGCTAAACCTTGGAAATATGACTTTTTTGAGCATCTTTTTAACAACTTTGGCATTAGTAGTGAGAGTAGGCACTACTTTAACCCATTTAGAAACATAGTCCACCATAACCAAGGTGTATTTATATCCTATAGAACAAGGGAAAGGACCCATGAAATCCATCTCCCAAACATCAAATATCTCAACTTCTAGAATCCCTTTCAATGGCATCTCATTCTTTTTTGATATATTTCCCATCCTTTGACATCTATCACATGTAAGAACAAAATTCCTAACATCCTTAAATAATTTAAGCCACCAAAAAACCAGATTAAAGAACCTTAGAAGTTGTCTTACCAACACTAAAGTGACCACCAATATCTATAGAGTGACAATGCTTCAAAACATCTTCAACCTCATCTTTGTGAATACATCTCCTAATCAAGCCATTAGCACATCTCTTGTATAGTAAAAGCTCCTCCTAATAATATAACTTACTATTATGTAAAATCTTCTTCCTTTGATTATAATCCAAGCCATAAGGAAGGACACCAGTTACTAGATAATTGGCAATATCCGCAAACTAAGAAACATCCTTAGAAACCACAATTAAGAGGTGTTCACCATGAAATGTCTCATTAATAGGCACACCATCATCTTTTTCCTTTAAACTCACTTCTCCAATCTTGATAAATGATCTGCTATAAAGTTCTCACTTCCTTTCTTGTCTCTAAGTTCCCAATCAAACTCTCGAGGCATCAAAATCCACCTTAAGTGTTACACCCTCTACTATGGCATATTACTATCCTCTCACATGATACATTAATGTTCAATAGTCAATGAACTAATCTTAAATTAACAATATTGATCAAATATCTATAGGAAAATTAAACCATAACATATGAACTTTACTATTAATACTTAACTTGCATATGAGTCTCCTTAAACATTACAATAGTAACATATACTAAATTCTATACTATAAAAAATTTCCAACACAATTTTTAAAGCTTCAAATAAAAAAAAAACTCAAATTGAAGACTATACTTTCAGTCACTCCTATGACTTGTGTTGGCTATCCCGCTATAGATATTATCCCTACGAAAAAGTCCTATCCTTACAACCTACACGGATAACAACCCGTGCTAAGCTATAAAAACTTAGTAGGGAATATAAAACATATAGATGACCTCTTTCAAAAGTCGTCAAAATGCACACACCCAAAACATATCTTTAAGCATAAAAATTCGATCATTTCAAATAATAGTATCTAGATCATAACCTCTTAAATTATTTACACTCTTATATTATTCTTGTATCTAATGACAAACACTTATAAACATTCCACTTAAATATCACTCACTTAACAAATATTTACATCCCTCAATCATAATTTTGGAGTTCCTATATTTCAAACCTAATTAATCTCTTTGTTTTACTCAACTTTATTAAAGGTATGATAATATAAATCTCTGTTCATGGAAAGGCATTTATATACATATATAATTAATTAATTTTTGTATCTTATATATATGTATAGCATATTCCATGTATAAGACATGTTTTCACCCTTTTGAAAAATTACTATTGCTATCAAGCCATTATATCTTTTCTATGGTACTATTATAATTCTTAAAGCATTGCAATATTATCATTACACTTTTATCTTCACAAATATCAAATTCATAAGCTAAAAGTTCAAAATTCATTTATATTAACATGTAATGAATCACACATAACTCTCATATCATTTACACAATGTTTAACAGGTAACATATAGTAATATACATTAACCTGTATACTTTTGCAAAACATCACTTTGCATTGGTACCATGTCATATATCTTGCATTCATAGGTATAGGAAACACTTTGAAGCTATCTCAATGATTTCATACATACAATAATAAAATACTCTTTCACACCAGGTCATGTTTTTACATAAACTATACCTTGATGCATTTTAAGGTAACATATATATATATATATATATATATATATAATCATGTAAGAAGCATATGACTATACAGATAATATATTCACCAATTTGATCATTGATAAAGCATCAATATCATGCAAGTTTATGTGCATGACTTTTTAGTCTAGAATGAACTTGTGATTCTAAAATTCCATGTATTTATATAAGTAATGTAGCCTCATATATGTATCATGTTTTCCATATACTATATATAATTTCATATAAGAATAATATAAATGTCAATTTAAGAACTGTCATGCTTTTTTAACCTTTTAGCTTATTATAATGGTTTTTTTAAAACTTTGAATTAGGCCCGCACTTTTCTAAAGAAGTGGTAACAGGTGGTACATATGGTACTCGAAGGTATGAGTTGTAGAGATACCCGATAGTATCAATCATATAGACCTAAATGAGGCCAAACTGTACTTTTTTTAGGACCCAAACGGGGTCAAGTTGCACTATACTTATGACCCAAATGGGGTTAAACTATACTTTAGCTTTAAAACCCAAACGGGGTCAAACTATACTTTAGATTGGTCAAACGGGGCTATATATGATCAAAATGGGACCATTTATGACCCAAATGGGGTTGAAACTATATTATCGTAGCTGCAAGCAAGGTACCCTTATATGTATGCTTATCTATTCGCATTCCAGATGCAATGCAGGCCGAGTAAACCTTTTCACTTTAATTTTATTTACCGTTCTCTTTCCAATCATGTACATATACATATGTGTATACATTTATTTATAACTATGAGCATGATATTGCATACATGCTTGAGTATAGATATGTTGTATTTGTAATCCATGAAAAGGCATGTAAAATCATCATATAAATATGAAAGTGATACTTATCACCATCATATCCTAAGCTTCTTTATTCCAAATAATGTATGTGTGCATATCTGTAACATATTTTCGTTAAAGTGTACTTACAATTAGATTCACATAATAACATGTTTATATCTTTAGGTTTACACACACACACATACATTACTAACATCCTTATACGATATATTTATCATCACTATAATTATATGGAAACAACATGTATATACATTATCATCTCATAAATGCACATTTATGTCATTCACTGTATAAAAATACTATACATTTTATATTTAAAACACATCATCATTTATCAAGCTTAGATTGGTGTGTTGAACATATATGATCAAATTATTATAATTAATAACAATTATTCAATTATACACATCATACCTTTTTTCAAACGTTATCACTTAATCCTTATGTGCTCATAATTTATTCATATTTACACACACACACACACACATATATATAGACATATAGATATAAAATCTTAAATACACATGTGAATATGCAAATATGTGTAAGTACATAACACTATAACTATAGTTTCTCTTATGATAACATAAGAGTATAAACATACAATCATAACTATACTCTTTCTAATAATTAATATTCATTATGATTGTTCAAGTACTAAATAAATATCTACAATTCCTTTAAATTCATAATTAGTTTTACATTAAATTATTTCCATTTCTCTATGTACTTGTACCATATTGTAAACCAATTCTTCATTGTTAAATTAGTCTACATATCTTTAGTTTCTCCTTTGAAGCCTACTATAATCATAAATATATCTAATTATATGCCATTTTAAACAAACATGTTAATTGAGTTCTTAAATAATTTAGCAAAGTGATTTAAATTCTCTTTCAAGTAATTATATGAGATGGCATCTCAAAATTCTATGGATAGATTCTAGTGACTAGCTTGCATACTAAATTAGATGTATTAAATAGCCATTTTAGGATAAATGATCTTCTATAAACTTATTCCTCTATGTTTTTAGTTTTTAGGACATTAAAAATCAACTCATTATTAGTTATAAATCTCATGATAATCAAGAAACACTATAAGCTATTTCCACTACCAAGGCAGCAGGTATAACCAATTTCAATCCAACATATGACCAACATAGAGATAGACTTAAAATTCAATTTCTTCATGTGAAATTTAGATATAGCACTCTAGATTATAACCCAACTATAATTATTCAATTTTCTATTCTACAACTCAAATTATAAGCAAAACACTCCTATTAGGTCAAACTAACGTAAAGATAGATTTTAATATCACTTTAAAACTTCATAGAATAAAAATGGATGAAGAATTAGACTAACATTCCTTTATAATAATTACGATTCTATATCTCTAACTCATCTATAATTTTGTCTCATAGCATTTTGACCTCTCCACCGCGAATTATTTCCAAATACTGCCATATACTCATAGTAACTAGACAACAGCTCACATCTAACTTCAACTTTAAATTAAATATACTTAGAAGTAGAATAAAAAATATGTCTCTTCTACATTATTATAGGTCCATATCTTAGGGGTAATTACCAACTAGAAACACCCATTTTAGAGTTGTAGAACTCAAAATATGCTCAAAATACATAAATCAATTCCTAGTGAACAAAGACACATTTTTACTTCTTAAGTCTTCATCAAACAAACACATGCAAGTTATAGATCTCATATTTATAACTATATTTCCAACTCAATAAACATCAATTCTAGATTTTAATTAACATTCCCATCAATAATAACCAAATGCAAAATTAAGAGAATTCCCTAACCTTTCATGCACACCAAATCTTCAGCAAATCCTTTTTTTCCTTACCTCCATCTTCTTCCTCTTTACTTGCTATGGTATTCCTTGAAGATCTCTCATCAAAATTCTCAAATGCTAACTTATAATAGCTTAAGATTAAACCATGGAGTGAGGAGGCCAAAATATTCAAGAGATAAAAGAGAAAGATTGATAGATTTTTCAAGAGAGAAAAGAGAGAAAGTGTGTGTGAAGGATCTTTAAGAGAGAGATGGTTTCATCCCTTCTTTATTTGCCTTTTGCCATCCACCTTATCTCAAAAACCAGAGCATAAATTTCTTTCTCCTTCATGCACATTCTCTTAATAAAATAAGATGGTAAAAATTCCTTACACTCCTTCTTCTTTTTACATGTTATAAAATTATCCCTCCTTATTTCGTTCTTTTAATTTTTACCCCATTCTTATTCTCTTTCCCTTAATTACATGCCAATATCCTTTCTTTTATTATAATTGACCCACAAAATCACACTTATGTCTCAATTAGCCACTTAACTATATTTTTATTCCAATTATACACATGGTAAAATAACTATTTTACTCTATATCACTTAAAATAATAATTATCAATGTCATAGCTTATAATACTTTAATTAATTAAGATTAATTAGACCTTAATGTCATATTGATTCCCATGAATCCACCTAGGGCCAATGTTGGGTCTTTACATTAAGAGTCTAGATTTTGCATCCTTCTTACTTAAAAGATACTTGAGAGCAGCATGATCCGAATAGACAATCACTTTTTGCCCTATAAGATATGTTCTAAACTTGTCAAATGCATATACAATAGTTAATAACTCCTTCTCCGTAGTGGTGCATACAATAACAAATAACTCATTCTTTGTAGCGATGTAGTTGATTTGAGCTACATCTAATAACTTACTGGCATAATAAATAACATAAGGCTTACCTTCTTTTCTTTGCCCCAAAATAGCCCCCACCACAAAGTTACTTGCATTACATATAATCTCAAAAGGTTCATCCCAATTAGGTTGCTATAAAATAGGTGTTGAAACAAGAGCCTTTTTTAAAGTCTTAAAGGCATGAAGACAAGCTTCATCAAACTCAAAATCAGCATCTTTAGCAAGCAAATTGCATAATGGCTTAGCTATCTTAGAGAAATCCTTGATAAACCTCCTATAAAAACCTGCATGACCAAGAAAACTTCTAACATCTTTAACAAATTTTGGAGGTGCCAAATTGGCAATCACCTCAATCTTTGCTCTATCTACCCCAATTCCCTTGCTTAAAATAGAATGAGCAAGTATAATACATTCTTAAGACATAAAGTGACAATTTTCCCAATTCAATACTAAACAATGCTCCATGCACCTATGAAGAACTTTAAAAAAATTCTCTAGACAATGGTCAAAGTTAGATCCATAAATACTAAAATCATCTACAAAATCTTCAATACCCTCATCAATTAAATCACTAAAGATAAAAAATATGCATCTTTGAAAAGTAGCGAAAGCATTGTACAAACCCAAAGGCATGTGCTTAAAAGAAAAAGTACCATAGGGACATGTAAATATAGCTTTAATTTTGTCATCGAGATGAATTGGTATTTGATAAAAAAAAACTTAGGCCATCTAGGTAGCAAAAATAAGAAAAAATAGCTAGCCTTTCTAAGACTTGATCAAGAATAGGAAATGGAAAATGTTCTTTCCTATTTGCCTTGTTTAACTTCCTATAGTCAAATGCACATATGCCATCCCATAATAGTTCTAGTAGGTATTAAATCATTGGACTCATTCTTAACAAACGTCAAGCCTCATTTCTTAGGAACAATTTTAATGGGACTCACCCACTTACTATCACCAATAGAGTATATAATCCCATTATCTAACAGCTTGATTACTTCTTTCCTCATCACCTCCTTAAGAGTTGGATTTAAGTGCCTTTGGCTCTCAATGGAAGGCTTGGAATCATTTTCCAATAAAAAATTATGCATGAAAATCTTAGGGAAAATCCATTTCAAGTCATTAATGGAATAACCCATAACATTCTTATGCTTAAGCAAGACATCAGGTAAAGCATCAACATGATCATTATGTAAAGATGAATTAAAAAAAGGAAACTTAGATTTTGAGTAAAGAAATAAATATCTTAAATTAAATGGTAGAGGCTTGAGCTCTAGCTTTGTTTCCTCTTTTGATGAATTGGCTTGTAGGTCATCATCCTTGTTCAAGGGTTCAAACCTTAATGGCCTATGAAAAGAAAATGAATTAGTGTCCAATTTATGCACTTGAGCTTTCTCACTAGCATATGGCTTAATAGGCTCTTACCTCAAACAATCATAAATGACATCATCAATACACTTATTAATAAGAGAATCTATTCAACTTGCACTTTTAATATGTGAAGATCTCATCATCTTAAAAACATCAAATTTAATGCTTTCATTATTTAACTCCAATGTGATCTTATCTCTCTTCATGTCAATTATGGCACCAATTGTAACCAAGAAGGATCTTCCAAATAAAATTGGAATCTCCAAGTCATCTTCTATATCCAAAACAACAAAATCAGCTGGAATAACGAATTTACCTACCTTGGTGGGCATATTCTTAAGAATTCTAGGAGGACGAGTAATAGATTTGTTAGTCATAGATAAACACATGCTAGTAGGCTTAAGTTCACCTAGGTCTAAATGCTTATAAATGGAATAAGGCATAAGACTTACACTAGCACCAACATTATAAAGAACTTTATCAAAATGAATACCATTAATAACACAGGGAGCCATAAAACAATCAAGGTCCTTTTTGCTTAGGTAGAGACTTAGAGTACATAGCCTTAGACTCTTTCACTAGAGAAACTGAGCTATAATCCTCTAATTTACTTTTCTGAGTAGTGATATCTTTTGGAAATTTACCTTATGCTAGCATATCTTTAATGGCATCTATAAATATTATGGTAATGGTTATGTCCTTAAGATAATTGAGAAACTTACCAAATTTATTGTCTAAACTATGCCTTATAAACCTTTATAGAAAAGGCAAAGCCTTAAGATCTACTTTAGGTTTATCATTTTATTTGATTAATAATTTTTCTTTTTATCTTAGTTAGGCTCTATAACATCATTACCACTATTACTAATCACATGTTCATTAACTTTGCTAACCTTATGCCTTATCTCACAATCAACATTAACCACTTCCTTACCCTTTGCTATAGTATTTTCAACTTCCTTACCATTCCTTAAATTAATTGCTTGACAAGTTTCCTTATGTGGGAATTCGGGTTGGCTAGATAACTTCTTCATAGGTTGAGAACTAGAGGAGGCTTGTTGGGCAATTTGTGTTTCAAGGATTCTATTATGAGTAGCAAGTTGCTCAAGCTTTACATTAATTTGCCTGAATTGCCCCTCATTTTGTTTATTAGTGGTTATTTGTTGGTTGATGAATTGTTCCATTAGAGTCTTAAGATGTAATTTGGGTTGTGAAAAGGGTTACTTTATAGGAAATCTTAGTGGGTTCTGTGGTCTAGGTATTAGGTTATTTGGAGGGTTAAGTTGTGAATACGTGTTGGACCATGAAAATCCAAGATGGTTCCTCTATTGAGGATTATTAAAATTGGAGTTTAATCTTACCCTTTGTTAAAAGCCCATTAAACATGGCTAGCCTCCTCATTACAACTCATATTACATTGTGCATAGGAATGAGATCCTCCAAAAAATTCACAAACAACACACGAACTTTCAAGAGAATTAACTTGAGATTTACTTACCAATTTAGTAAGTGAATCTACCTTTTTTGTTAATAAATTTATTGTGTCAAGTTCCAAAACTCCCTTAGCCATTGCCATTGTTGGTTCATCACCCATATACCCTTGATATGTAAGCTCCTCAAGCAAAGTGATCACTTCCCTGGCTATCTTGTCCATCTATTTCCCACTTGAGCCTGCATTAACGATATTCATACTTTCATCTATCAATCTATTGTAGAAGATTTAAGGAATCATGTAATTTAGCAAACCATGATAAAGGCATTGCCTTTGAAGTTCCTTAAACCATTCCTAAGCTGTATAGATTGTCTCACTTGTATTTTGTCAAAATCTTCTGATTTCGTTCCTAAACATACTTGTGAAGAAATGTTTACATCAATTGATCCCATGTTTTGATTGACTTTCTAAGCAAACTAGCAAGCCAAAGTCATTCTTTTTCCTTGACAGAAGATGGCAATAGCTTAAGCCTTGTTGTATCATCCATCACTCCATTAATCTTGAATGTTGCACACACAATGAGAAAGGCCAATATATGGACATAAGAATCTTCTCCTTATAGATCTCCAAATTGGTTATTTTAGACTATTTGAATAATGCTTGGTTTGATGTTGAAGTTATTGTTGGAAATTGATGGTGCCACAATCCTTCTAAAACTACCTAATATGTTGGGCAGATCAAAATCACCCAAAGTATGCCTATCTTGAAGAGCCATATAGTTTGAACTTTGTTCTTTCTCTTCTTGTTATCTTTGTTCCTCATGTAAAGCATGAAGAGTTTTTTCAATTTTGGGATTGAATGAAGAATACTATTACCACAATTACTTTTATGCGTAAAGAAAATAAATAAATAGAAACTATTACTACTACTACAATTTTAATACTAATAAAGAAAATTAGAAAGAAGACCTAAAAAAACCTTTCTTTGTTCTAAATTAATAAAAGAAACTAAAATGATTCTTTAGAAAGATTGCCAAAAAATTGTTGTGGTGTGAATTTATTACCCTAGTCTTTAAGACTTAGAGTGAGTGAGTAGGCTACAGACATAGGGAATCTTTGTTATGCTTTATATTAATCGAATAGATACTAAGATGGATAGGTAGTAGAAGATTGATAGAGTTGGTCATATTAAAATCCTAAAATCATCAAATTAATATAAACTTAAATTCTAATTAACAATACAATTTAATAAAGTTATTAGAACTACAAGAATGAATTGATTAAGTAAAAGATTCAATTAACACATATGCATGAAAATGATTAGAGAATATAGCCTACTTTCTCTAAGTATAAATATCATTATCAAATAAAGGTATTCTTATCTAGAGTTTGGAAGCACTCTCATGTCATTGTGGTGATAGATGAAAACCATGAAGTTTAATGCCTATTCTATTACCCCTCAAAGTGAAACCCTTGTCTCCAAGTGATTCCTATCCTTTAAGCAAATTCAATTGCTTTTTCGCAAACATGCCCCAATTCTCATCGTGACCAAATTTATTAAAGTATTATGTAGAGTGATCAAGCATACATAACACATTAAGCATCCAATTGACTTAAATCATTCATACATTAAATAAAGTAATATTATAAAAGATCAATTCATACTTGCAATTCTAATTAACAAACTTAGCCTAAATACATAGTGTTTAAAGTAAAACAAAACACAAAGAAAAGCATGAACATCAAGAAAATAATCTAAAGAGAAAGAGAAGAAAATGGTTGATGATTCCTCAATGCTTCTTCAAAAAAGTACTTGAATGTTGAATGACCTCTTGGAATCTTTTCTCTTCCTTGGTGTATGCTTTTTTCCTCATAATCCTTTTGAATTGAATTGGTAGTTAATAGGTAGTTTTTCCATGCCAAAAATATGGTTAACTCCATGTATTTATAGTCTCTGAGGTGTCCCAATTGATTCCTTTTCGGAAATGGGGTGCAAATATGAGGAGGTACTTGAAAGGTTGTGATGTTTGGCATTAGGGATGACTTGGCATTTGCTGGCACTATAAATAATTGGCACTCATAGGGATAAGTTGGCACACTTTTTACTTGGTCAAAACTTGGCATAGCATAGCATGAGTCGGCATAACCAGGCTCTGTAATTAGTTGGCACCCACAAGGATGAGTCGACATAGGCTTTAATTGTTCTTTAATATCGTTTTTTTTGTTTAAATCTTTAATCTAAGCCCCCAATTGTACTTCAAATCACCCAATCGAAAAAAAAGAAGCTCTACAAAATAAAGAAAACACAAAATGTAAAGCATAATACAACAAAATGAACAAAACATATGCATAAAACTAACAAAATGATGCATAAATAGTCAAAACGGCTATGCTATATTACATGACATTAGTGATGTGTAGGGCATAACTTACCAAATAAAGGACAGGGGTAGCAACAACTCATGCGAAGAAAAAGAAGGATGAGTGGCACACAACATAGGCTGGAACAACGAGTCTGGCTATGACTTTGTCGAGTGTGGCTATCACTTGGCCAGCCGTGCCCTGACTATAGTTCTAGCTATTGGAGCACTGCTGCCATCTTCCCCGATTCCTCCAAAATGCACATCAAGCTGAATAAATGCATGGGAACGTCAAAAAATAGACTTTTACACATGAGAAATACAATTTACAAGGAAAGAAAAGATTAAAGCATCAAATGTGGATTTAACAAAAGGCACAATAAAGCAAAAATAGGGAACCACACCTTCATTTCAAATCCTAGGATCCTACAAGTAACGATGCAGGAAAAATAATCAAAGTCCACAAAAACTTATGTATGAACAATCAAAGCAAGCTTAAAAGTGAAAAGAAACAAAAAGGAGGACATTAGGGTTAAAAACTGAATATGGCAATGGTACGGGATGATAAACAGTGACTTCCCATAAATTTTATCCATTCAATCCTTACATTTCCATGGCTCAATTTTCATAGTTTAGTGAGTGAAAATAATAGTAAAATGAAAGAAATGAACTAAAACAAGAATGGATCAAACAAAATAAAAAAAAAACTAATGGATGTCTACTGCAAAACACACAAAAATACATAATTTTTTATGGGGCTCAAGAATATTACGCTTGGATGATTGCTCCTAAAATCAAGAGAATCCAACACTCATAACGTGCTCTCTTTGGTCCATTTCTCAATTTTTTTTGAAAAGAAAATGGGAGAAACTCTTTTTTTCTTGATCCTATATGTATGTTTTTCATGTGTGTGTGTTTCTCTCGTGTGTTTATTTGTTGCCATTTTTTTTGTTTTTGCTTTTGCTCCTTTTTTTAATCCCCCTATCTACCCTCTTCTTATCCTCCTTTAAATATCTTTTTATTAGATTTTAGTTTTGACTTCATTTAATTATTTAATTTTCCCCTTCATAATTATCCTAAGAAGTTTATTATTTTATTATTTCACTTTTTATATATCTTTTATTAGTTAGTTAATCAATTAATCTTTTTAATTAATTTTATTACACAAATATATTATTTTCATTATCATTTTGGATTAATTAATTCAAATTAATTAATTATATTATTTCTTTTCACATATGTTATATTTCATTTTTTTGTTATAAATTTGTCCTTTATTTTTATTTCTTTTTCTATTAATTTCTATTATTTATTTTTAACTTGTAGTTATCCTAAAATTTATTATTTATATATTTATTTTTATTGGTTAATTTTTAACCTATTTCACCTATTATTAGTTAACTTAAGCTTATATTTTATTGTTTTTGATAATGACAATAGCAAATTTTTTTAGTTTGACTTTGATATTTTTAAATTAATATTTTAATTTTAGAAAAGCGATGATGAAAACATGAGAAAAGGCATTTTTAGAGCACTAAAAATTTCGAAGGAGAGCCGTGAAAAAAAACCTTTTAAAATTAATTTTTTTTAAACATAAAACCTAGAGAGAGACCTGTGCTTTCATTCTCTGGCTATTTTGGAGTAAGATAATCTTCATTAAGTAACTTTGATTAGAAGTCATCTCAGGACCCAATGTCTACAAGATCCATGAAATTATTTTGTTCTTTTAATGTAGAAATCCCAAATTAATTAATTATTAATTTATGAAATCTTGTTTATCATGATGAGGACCCTTTTATTAAGTCTTTATTTACTATCATTAATATACAAAAAATTTGTGAAGGGTTATTTAATTTTAAAAACATACAATTAGTATTATATTCAAATAAAAAACTACTTCAAATCTATCAACATGTAAAGATATATACAAAACTCATAAAAAATATTAACATACACATATAGTCATGCTTTAAACCTCTATAAACAATATCGACATTTATTATGGCATAGAAATACTATAAATAATACCAACATGGTAGACTATAAATAAATGTAAAAAGCATTTTCTCCTATAGATCTAGGGAACTTTTCATGAAAACTCATCTGACTAGACATAATTATACCACTTGTTAATATCTCATTGGTTCATCCATACTTATTTTATTATTTCGCAAAAATTATTCAAAAAAAATTATAAATATTATAATTAAGATGTGTTTAAAATTTTATATCGATCCAAATTCATTTCGATAGGTTTCAGGGCACCAAAACATTTTTGGTCGGTCAAAAACTCAATTTTCAAAACTATTGTAAAATTTCTTTTTAACTATCAAATAATCCTCCATAATATTTTTAGTGAATCCATATGTTCAGATAAATTTTTAGAGATCTCTAGCATTATTTTTAAGCCCAGAGACAAATTTTTCTAATCCGAAACTCAAAAATTCAAAGTGGTCAGAAAAATTATTTTTTACTTCCAAAAATTCATTTAGGCTATTTCTAATAAATTTATGCAATCAAAATAATTTTCAGAGGTCTGTGAAATATTTTTGGACTCAGTCAAACATATGGTCAATCTTATTATGATTTAGGAAAACTCTTTGTTGTCTATTTTGAGGGCTTATCCAGCCTCAATTTCACCTCAAATTATGCAACTGGACTTAGTTTTATTCATATTTTCCAATAGTACAACACATATGATGCAAGTTAGAAGCTTCTTAAAAGGTGACCCATCCTAGCATTTCACTTACCCGAACACATTTAAGTCTAAAATTCTTATGGGATCCAATACATCATTACTAGTATAATCACATATGAAATCACTCCAGCGATATTATTCATGGCTGAAAAAATACTATACACAAAAATTGAAATTTTTGGTCATTAAGATTTTGCTCCACTAATAAACATTTCATCCTTGAAAGCTGCTCACATCAAATCACTGAAAATAATACTGTTTCATTATACTTGTTTATCCTAATATGATTTTGTACTTATTCCTCTATTGACAATAGAGGGGATAGGTCCTTTTTGTTGCTAACCATCTCAACTGTCAATGTCTTTATGGCATGTATCTTTAATCATTTCACCCACTCTGATTTTAAGACCATCTAAACCAAGATCTGATTCCACAAAATGTAATGGCCATATATCGTGAATATCACAAATGTAGTATAACAGTGATTTTAATACTGTACACCTATAAAATACGGTCCTACTCATACATGCCACATATAAAAACATAAGAAAATTATCTTTCCTATTGCACAACTTCATCCAAATCGAATGCTTGTCCCTTCAAGTATCGATATATCTCCCTCAAAACTTTTGCACAGTAAATATATAATTGCTAAGCATATAATGCTTAGTGGTGGACACACAACTAATAAATTTCATGGTCACATATACATAGCTTATTTTTTTTCTAAATATTATCTAATTTCATAGTTTGTTTGAATTGGTTTATTTTATTTCCTTATTCTCCTATCTCTCTTTTCTCCAGTCCGTTTATTGATTTTAACTAGCATTATTCTTAATTTGCCACTTTAACATTGTAAAGCCCTAATTATAACCTTAGTTAAAAAATGCATGATTAACTAATTTTATTTTGATTAAGATCAAATTAATTATGTGATATGAGTATTTAAGTTGTGGGGAATTTGATAATTTAATTATATTAGATGAATTCAGTATAAATTACTTAGCACAAAATTTATTAAGGGTGCAATTGAAGTATGGAATATAAATATGGGGTTAATTTGTAAAGGTAACACATATGGAGTTAAAAGCTAGAAACAAAGTGGAGTTAATGATATAAGAGATTAAAAGAGGATGGGTAGCTTCATTACATACAAAAATGTGAAGGATCAAAAAGGGACTTTTCCTTCCCTTTAAAAAGGCAAAATCTTTGCATGAGGAGAGAGAAATATTAGATTTGAGTGTTCTTTGATAGGGGGATGACATCTTCTCTTTCTTTACCTCTCTTCTCTCTTTTCTCTCTTAAGAAAATTTCTACTTTCATCCCAAAACTTTTCAATGGAAAATCTATTTCATGAGAGTTGATTTAGAGGTTTTTAAAGGAAGGTTGTAAAGAAGAAGAAGAAGTAAGAAAGATTGATAAAGTCGGGGAAGTTGTAAAGATTGAAGCTTCAAAGTAGATTTTGGTCAAGGTATGGGAAAGTATATGTCTTTTTGTATGCATGTGAGTAAGGAGGAAAGACATGGACTAGAGTAAGAGATTAAGAACAAAAGAACCCAAAACTATCTTTTAATGGCTTTAAACAAGGACAACTATAGAAAAGACTTGAATGACTTGCTGTAATTTTGGTATAACTTAGGCTACAAAACTCTAATTGAGTTCATTCCAATTGGGAATTTTAAATAAGACTTATACCTACATTTTTATAGAAGAAACCTAAGGTTGGTTTTTCCTATTTGTAGCTTTAATCTTTGATAGAATCTAAAAGTGAATTTTAATTAATGATTAGTAGACAATTTGTAGTAATTTGAGTATAATTATTTGTATAGTTGTTCAAATGATATGTGGCCACTTTCTAGTTTAACTAAACTTACTTTGCTACAATTTATATGAAGAAAGAATAAATTGATTCTATTTCTAAGAATGTCAAATTAGGCTTTACATAACTAAATATACTGTTTAGAAATATAAAGTTCATTTTTGTAATTGGGATTATTGGTAATGGAATGGTAATTATAATTTGAATGAACAAATCACAATATAGAATTTGACTTTTGCAATGCTTAGAATTGGGATGATTGGTTTGAAAAGTAAGAAAGTGATATTTAGAAAAGAAAATATTGGCTTGTTAATCTTCACGCATGTGTGAATCGGGAATCCCAAATCGAATGAAACATCTAACAAGTAAGTAGGCAATCAATAGTATAGAAAAAGCACAACAAAAAATCTATTATATTTTTTTACTATATGGCATCATATATGGTCCTATTTTCATTGTCATTTATATCATTAAATTTACTATTAGTTTCTACTTTTTCATTGCGGCCCTTTTCATTTTTTGAATATTTTGAAGTGTATATACAATTACACTTGTTGGATTTTGGATATTTTGAAGTGTATATACAATTAGACTTGTTAGAGCTTTTGGATATTTAAGGTAAAACATATTTCAAATTAAAAGTCTTAATTAAAATATTTTTCCATTTGATTTATTGCCTTTAATTTATGCTTTAAATTTTACAGGTCTTCTAAATGATGGACAATGAAGATATAAGGTTCATTATGCATTCTTTTGAAGATTCTAATTGAATAGAAATTTGTATCTGATAGGGGCTATTTTTGTACACAAACTTATATGAGACAAATATAATGTTGAACAATTTCGAAATATTAGTATATTTGTAACTGGTATTTTGCAATATATGAAAAGATTATTAATTATAATTTTGTATATATATGTGTGAATGATGTGTATAGATAGCATTTAAATAAAATATTTTAATTATTTTGAAAGTTTAATATTAACGACTATAATTTTTATTGTTGAAAGTAAAAATCTAGTCACTAAAATGAATTTTTAATGATCGAAATTCTCTTCGTTGGAAGAGAACACAATCAGCAAAGGAAAAATCCAATCGTTAATAGTCAGTATTTAACACCAAAAATATTTTGGTCGTTAATACCTTGAATGATCGAAATAAATATGGTTGTTAATACTTTTAACGATCGTAATATTACTAGTTGTTAAAAGTATTAACGGCCTTAATTTTTTAGTTGGTAAAAGTATTAACGATCGGATTGTAAAATTCAGTCGTCTATACCTTTACCAACGGAGCTTCCAATGACTAGTTTTTTTTGGTCATTAGAGGTCTTTAATGACAGAATTTTGACCTTTGAAGACCGAATTTCCCTTCGTTAAAGGTCATTTTTCTTGTAGTGTTTGGTTGATTAAACTCTGATAACAGTAAATGATTGGATTTGTTAATGAAATTAATGCAACATTCATGGCAATCAGAGTGTATAGAAAGGTCATAAATAAACGCATCTAACAAGTTCATTAATAAAGCATATGCTAGATAATTTGGAGATACTTAAAGGTGCAGGTTTATACATGTTGAACTTGAGATCAAGCTCAAGGTCAGTTATTCCTTTAAAGTGAATTATGTATACTTGACTGCTCTAGTCTTTCATTGATAGGTGAAAATACATAACTGCTATAATATGTGATGGATAATTCTACACCTTGAATTAAAGTATTTATATATATATATATATATATGAATAAGCTTGTAGCATGCGATTCTTTAATGTCTTGATCATGCTTAAGTGCTTTTACTTATCCATGGATTTTGAAATGATGCAATCATTATAAAATATATGTGATTATGAAACTTGATACATTGATAAATGTATTCATAAATTTGAAGACTTTGGTTATTCTAAATTTAATGGCACAAAGGCCATATTATCCTTATAAAGTATGAGTATAATATGGAGAATGAACATGAGCATAGTATTGCTTGCTACTAAAGTTCAACTATGGATAGATAGGCACCTATAGGGATATTGTAGCTACTACTGTTAACCTCGTTTGGGTTTAAGTTACTGTTAATCCCATTTGGATAATGATTAGCCCTGTTTGGGTCTATGTTATCGATATCCTTGGATATTCCCTATTTTGTACCCTAAAGTATCCCTTGTTCCCATTATCAATCTTTAGAACTTAGGCAAGCTAAACTATAAGTACAGTACCGACATTAAAGTATAAAGTACAAAGCAAGTATTATGTAAAAGTGAAGGATATTGCTTGGTTACATGTTTGATATGATTTGCTTATATTGTTCCATGAGTTTAAACAAATAGATGTTTCTAAGTAACATATGATATATATATGTGTGTGTGTGTGTGTATCATAACATATATATATATGTGTGTGTGTGTGTGTGTATCATAACATATATATATATATATATATATATATATATATATATATATATATATATATATATATATATATATATATATATATATATATATATATATATATATATATATATATATATATATATATATATATATATATATATATATATATATATATATATATATATATATATATATATGTTATTTAATAGTTGGCTTCAAATTTCAAAATTGTTTAAATAAGTTAAATGCATAAAGAATTCTCAGTTAGTATACAATACAAGCATGCTAAGATAACTATTAAGCTTTTCAAATGACTTTATTGTTTACTACGTGAGGTTGTTAGATAGGTCAAGATTTTCTAATCCATTGATTATATATATATATATATATATATATAAAGTATGTTGAGCGTGATTACAGATGACTATTTTTGAATGTTCTTAAACTTGTAAGCAGGCTAATATATATATATATATATATATAAAGTATGTTGAGCGTGATTACAGATGACTATTTTTGAATGTTCTTAAACTTGTAATCAGGCTAATCTAGAGTATGAATACAACACAGTTAATTATAGTATAATTATCACTTATGATCTATGAGACAACATGATTAACTTGATTTCCAGTGTATGGATTATATTTGTTAATGTTCAGATCATCTTAATCAATGTTGATATTTAAGGTTACTGAATTAAATGTAGGATTATATTGTTGTTAAAATTGCTTATCATATTATATATATCTCTTTCTGACATGTCATTTATTGTTTCAATTGAGGTACGTTATATGATTTTGATGATCACTATGAGTGATTGTCTTTCATTTTAGTATCCCCACTAAGCTTTATTGCTTAGCACGAGTTATTTTATCTGTGTAGGTTTTGAGTTAAGGGATCATTTTAAGGTAAATGTCTACAATAGTTGGGCCAACACAAGAGAGAGAGTTTGAAAGTATAGCTATTGATGTTGAGTTCTTTTTGGTTACAAGAATTTTATTTGTAATGTTAATGGATGTATTGTACTAAAGATTATTATATGTAAAACTTAAACATTCC
Organism: Excoecaria agallocha; assembly: GCA_037975025.1. Taxonomy (NCBI): domain Eukaryota; kingdom Viridiplantae; phylum Streptophyta; class Magnoliopsida; order Malpighiales; family Euphorbiaceae; genus Excoecaria; species Excoecaria agallocha. Next base: position 13,732,890 of record CM075818.1, read on the forward strand.
AATTGAATGAAAGTATACATTAAAGTAAAAGTTTTTAATTGTACAACATTTTTGTTAGATTCATTTTCTTCAGAAGATTTTTATATTTAATAATTCATGGTTCAATAATGTAGTAAAGTATGTTGATACTTTTAAGATAAAGTGAGTTAGTTTATGTGCAGGATAAGGGTGTTAAAATCATTGTGTAAAGTAATTGGCATGATCAAAAGTTGAAATAAATACATAGAAATTGTAAGCTAAGGTAAATTACTATTTAGCATATGTAAATGATAACATGAATATGATACGATGTGATAATTATATGTCATGCCTATATGCTGTTACACCAAATGTTTACTCACAAGGATAATGTGAAGTAAAATGTTGAAACATGAGTAAATGATTGATAAAACATGAAATTACTTATTGAGCATGCAATGCGATTTCATTCTAAAATATTGGGAATAAAGCATATTGTATGGCAAGTTTATAATCAGGTATGCACTATTACTTAATAGAAATGTCATGATTAAGCATATGTGATGTCATATGTTAGCATGCTAAAATACAAGTCTACAGGGATATAGACTCAATTATAGAAATCTTGTTAATGTATATGATTGCAATGTTATATGAGACTATGTATACAAGTGTATGCACTAGAGAGGGTGTATCTTGTCATGTGATTGTTACATGAGCAAATTGTATAAATTGTTTTATAAATTGTGCATATACGTTTATGCACAAGAGAAGATATATTTTTCCATGATTATGTACAAGTGCAAATGGTATAATATAAGTACAGTCTTGATATACGAAATAGTTACATGATTGAATAAGATTACAAGTATAGAATAGTAATACCCAATAGTGAGCATGTTCACAGGTTTATAGAAAATTACACATAAGCATGCATATGATTACATTGTTCATAGTTACACAATAGTATGCATGTGTATATATAAATATGATTGAATAAAGTAAAGAGATTATATTGCTTGCATCTGTGTCTAGGTAGTGGATAGATAGACATGCCTATAAGGGTTACTTGTAGCTGCTAGAGTATAGTTTTCACCCCGTTTGGGTCATATTATACCGACATGGTCCCGTTTGGATCATATACAACCCTATTTAGGTTATAGCTGACCCCATTTGGGTCCGCTTGACTGGTTTATCGTAAGTTTTCTCTTTATAAGGGATCACCATTTAGTACCTCTGGGTATCTTATTTGTACCATCAAGTGCCACCAATATAATAAGATAGTTTTGTACCTTTGGGTGCCACCGTTATAATCAGATAATTTTTGTACCTTCGGGTGCCACCATTATAATTAGACAATTTTATACCTTCGAGTGCCACCGTGATAATTAGAAAGTTTTATACCTTTAGGTGCCACCATTATAATTTGAGATTTTAGTACCTTTGGGTTATACCATATAACCCGTTATCCACTTCTTTAGAAAAGTATATGCCTAATTCATAGCAAAAGAAAAACATCATAGTAAATTAAAAGATTAAAAAAAATAGTATGACTGTAACACCCTAATCCACTGACCATTGGTAATCATCAATCATCATCAATCCTAACATAGAGATCGGGCAGAAAACCTAACAATAATAATAATAAGATAAGCCATAATTACATACCATAATAAATAATTAGTTTATAAATAAATAATCATAACATAAGTGGCCTTCAAGTATCCTGACATCCTCTAGGCAACTACATCATACCTGATCCTCTAGAGCTTATCCTGAAACCTACATGGATAAATAAACCTGTACTAAGCTATAAAGCTTAGTGGGGAACCACAATTCTATGGATAATTCATAATAGTTATCATAAAATCAACACAACTTGATTGTTGAAAAAAAAACATATAAACTCACGATATTAATTATTAATATAGCACTTGGGAGGAGTGTTCAATCTTAACTAACTTTATTATTCTTACCAACTTAAAGCAATTCATGAACTCGTCTAGTTCTCCAGAATCTTTCATAAAATAATTAGTATATTAATTTTTTCCTTATTACTCTAACATCATACTTTTGCTTCATAATCCTTTCATTATTAACTCCTGACACTGATTACTAAGGAGGTAAGCTTTAATCATGTACAATTCAGCGTTTATTCAAAGCACAAGAAGTGTGTGTGACCAGTAAACCTATAATAAATACTATTGATCATAACTTACTTCTCATATATCATGCGATCATAATTATAGAATACCTTTATAGTTTATAACCTCTATTCATATTCATGTACTTCTTAACATTATCTTATCATGGCAACTATCACACAACCTAAGATTATATCCTACACTGGCCTTTGCTTATGTCTTAATTATTGTTATGCACAAGCATGTGTAACATTGATATGTAGTGTTGAATCGGTCTTGCATGTAATTATATAGAGAATGTCATTGCATATCAAGAGTACCCGGGAAGGACCAATTGTCATATGTATAGATCTCATGATTATCAAAGCATATGAGAGCCAATTGGGTATGTTATAGCATAACTAGTTCTTATTATAACATTGTATGCATTCCATCATAGCATGGCAAAGTGAATCTCGTGGGTATACATTCCAATAATTTACATTAATAGAAATGGCTTATAGAAAAGGAATAATGATAAAGAAATATAATAAGCCACACATCATGCTCCCATTATATAAGCAAAACAATCGATACATGAATTCCTTTATTTCAAGCTCTTTCTTAATCTTTAATCATTGAAATGGTTTATAGCCGAAAGAAATCATGATAAGCAATGTGATAGGCCATTCATCATGCTTACATTACATAAATAAGCCCGTTAATGTATGTTTTACTTTATCTTGTGTACATTTTATCATCTTTAATAGCCTGCCTAAGTACTAGTTCAAAAGGTGGATAACAAGAGCAATGGATACATGAAGGTATAAAACTATGGATATCCGAAGATATCAAACAATGGACCCAAATGGGGTTAAGCAATGGTTCTAGCAAGGAACAAACTATGGACCCAAATGGGGTCAAAAGATGGTTCCATTAAGGAACAAGACCCAAACAGGGTCAACTATGGCAGCTACGACTATATCCCTCTAGGCATGCCTATCTAATCCACAACTGAACTAATACCCGCAGGCTTAACTTTTTAAGACATCTTTAATTAACATATTCTTCTTTACTTAGCACATCATTTGGCTTAAAGCCACTTTTCATAGAAGAATGCTTATCGTTCCTTTCATCAAAGAATACATCAATTTTGGTTCAACATAGTTTTCTTTACTTAATACAACATATTTGCTTAATGCCATCATTCATATAAGAGTCCACATTATTCTTATCATGCTTCAAACATTGAGCTCTAGGCTTCAATACACATATAGGCTATCATATGATCATATAGTTGCATCACTTTCTTTCATTCATATCGTGATGGTTTCAGGTTTAGATAAATAATAATATGTAATCTTTCATAACTAGCATTGCGCATGCCCACATGTACATAGGCATATATATGCAGCTTAAATAATGAAAATACATGCTTTCATTACTTATATTAACTATACAACATATAGTACTTACATACCTCATGAATAGTTTTCGATGACGTACCTTGTTACTGCTTGCCATGAATAACTCTCTATTTTCATAATTATTCACATTTCGACATAAATATATATAGCAACACTCACGTATTTATGGTCCACATACTAAAATAAATGAGTTCTCTTACAGCTTAAGGTCAATACATGTTCATATTCAATCACTTGATTGTCTTTTAAGGTCTATCAGATTATGGACAATAGGTTATACACCTTAACATTTTAAGAGATATATATATATATATATATATATACTTCGATCATCTTACTTGCATTTTCATCTTATGACACTTTATACTTATTTGAGGTATGTGTGATCATGTCATCTTAGTCATTAACACACTATGGATGCTCTTGTGCTAATCATAATGTATTATCGGCATAAGCAAACAGGTGAGCAGGTTATTACACATTACAGCTAATCCTTAACTGCTCATGTGACTTGGAGTATAACCAAGCTTTTATGATTTCATAATTTAACATAAAATGCGATGTCACGCTTCTTTCAACTCGAACATGCAACCCTACGACTATTCTTTTATTACCACTAGGTTAAATCATAGTATTTTTTGATAGAACCATTCCTTGACCTAGTGCATACCTTATTTTGATTTTATAAAACACATTGTATAACATATCATTCAAATTACTATATTGCCTCATGATATTCTCAATTCGATGCTCATTAGGCCTTAACATACCCTTTTGCAACATAATTCATATTAACCTTGCCATGCACAAGCCCCTCTGATTTAGAGTTCAAGTGATCCATCATTACTTAACTCAATGTGCTTGATTATCATAAAACTTGTGGAGATTCCTTCTATTAAGTGATCATACTTTATGCACCTCACAAGTGTCTTTGGATAACTTATATCTTAATTCATTCTTCTTTCTCTTATTATAACATTGACGTCTTTTAAATTTTCATAATAATTCATGTTATATTCAGGCCTTTTTAAAACGTATCTTTGTAGACTTCAGCATTAGAGAGACTTTCATAATATATTACTCTAATCAAGTAACATATCGAACTTCACTTAATAGCCATTTATCCTCAATCTTACTTATTACTAGTCAATTCACCTTAATTCTTGCTCTCTTAATAATTTTATCGACCACATAATACGATGTTCCATATCTAATTATATGGCTTAAATCTTAAGATGAGAATATACTGTGAAGGGGAGAAAACATACTTGGGTGTGCCTTTAAGGAATGAAGTGCATAAGGGGTCGTGTATTCTCAAAAGAAAGATTGAATGGTCATGTGTTTTCATAGAGAAAATGATGAGTGGCCCTGTGTTTTGAAAGGGAACAAGCATACATGGCCATGCATGGTGAAGAAGAAAACCATACATGGCCACACATAGAGAAGAAGAATCGTACATGGTGATGAAGAAAGCCACACGTGACCACGTCTAAGGAAGGAGAAAAACACACGTGGCCATGTACAAGGAGAAGGGGAACATCACGTGGCCGTGCATTCCCATAAATGAAACATGTGTGGCCATGTACTTTGAAGAAAAATCAAAGAAGAGACACACATGTGGCCATGTGTCTCCAAGAAGAAACACACACGTGGTTGTGTGCTTCCAAAAAGAAACACCTGTGCTTGTGCGTTTCCAAAAAGAAATACACCCGTGGCTGTGCATAGGGGAAAGACAGGAAACTCAGGAACCTCGATTGAGTAGAGCATGAGTTTAAACCCTAGATCTCATATCCCAACTTCCTTAAATGATCATCTAAGTTTTCAATCATTAAAACTCATCTTATTTACTATTATGAATCTTTAATCTCCATAACACATATAGCAAATGAAAGAAAACATATACAGTAAACCCTCCTAAACAATTTTCTCATACTTGACATTGAAGCCTCCCTCACTTTACTTGATCCATCCCTTTACTCTTTATTCCCTTCTTATCCTTGTACATGGAGATAATATATATGATATATCATCTCTCTACAACCTTAGTTCTATTAAATCAAACATAAAGAAGATATCCATGAGAGGAAAACATTACCTTCATGATGTTTAAACAAAAACCATAATCTTCATCTTCTCCAAACCGTAACCAAAGAGAGAGAGAGAGCTATCTCCCTCAAATGCCGACCCACATTCCAGAAACCCTAAGAGTTCCTTCTTCAAGAAGCTAAATACAAGGGTTTATGGTGTAAATATCTCCCGAAGAGAAATTTCAAAAATGCCTTTTAGATTTTAACCCCTAACAACTTATTTTCTTAACATTCAACTCCAAAACTTCTTATTTAATTCAATTACATCCTTCCTTACTATTTTAACTACACTACAGTACACACGTGCATAATTATCAACATACCCTTAATGTGCCTTAACTTCAGTAATACAAAATAATCAAATTTTGCCTTATTAAACCTTAATCCTGATTAATTAACTATAATCCTGTTAGGGCCATAATTGGATCCTTACAATGATAGTTCTTAAATTAAATCTTTATATGAAATCTATATGTTGCATATGGAAATAATGAGACTATAAAATGGTATATATTTTTGTATATATATATATATGCAATTTTTGTGCATATAGTATTACACACACATATTAGAGTTATAAGCTATATATATAATGAACTTATGCATCATTAATGTTAGCCAATAGTTATGTATGACTCGTTTAAAGTTGCCAAATGACATGTAGAATTCTTTATATGTTAGGGTTATGGAATTATTGAGGTAATTTCCAAGCTTTTTCTTGTGCCTAGGAATTTAAGTTACATGTATTGGTACTTGTGAAATGTGGTATCATTCCATAGCTATATTTGGTTCGAATGTACTTTCTTATAGATACATTTTGCTTGCTTAATAGTGGATAATGATATGCGAGATTCCCTATATGTGAACATAAATTAATTTTGAACAAATAGCATGGTTTTGCAATAGATATACATATAAGCAACATAAATGAATTTGCATGTTAAAATATAGCAGTCAGTACGTCCTTTATACACACACACACACACACATAAACACGGTTGATAAGGGAAAGGTATGTTAATGATAGAAACACACAATTCACAATGGCATGGAAATTATTACTAATCATTAATGTATAGTGGTCTAATGTATTAACTCAAAGTTCTATGGTTTTAAAATAGTTAAACATTCAAGTTAGACTAGTAAGTCAATATGATTATTCAAGAATAACATATAGAAAATTGAAAATGGTAAACTTGATATACGAGATATTAAGTGACATATGGATAATTATTATTATTATGAGTAAGAAGTCAATAAGAAATAGAATAGCAACAAGAAATCATATTGGTTATATGTGTAACAAAAGATAATATAGAATCGGGAGAGTGTTTTAAATATTACTTATAATGATTGGTTTATTTGTTTGAAGATATGAGTATATGCATTTGTATTTTGATAACCTTTAGGCAATTTCTTGTGATGAGGATGGGTGCTTTAGCTTGTTCTTTTGTTGAAGCAATAAATATATGCGTTTTGATTAGGGTTTGAGGTACCTGTGAGAAATATTTAACATTAGCGCTCTACTTATTAAGTTTGTATGTTTTTTTGTCATTCTCTCTCTCTCTCTCTTTATACATAGACTGTTATTGCATGTTAATTACATGTTTTATTGTTAGTTTTATGGTATCTCCTTTTCCCTTTTTCTTTTCTAGGTATATGAAGCATGAATACAATAATCAAAACATAAAACAAGTGTACAAATTAGATTCAAGTTCTATCTCTATATACATCAAAAATATTTAAGCAAAAGTTTTAAACTCCCTGAATACAAAATAACCAATCTAGTGTGATGGCCCTAGTCCTCTACAATATGCTGGCCTAAATGGAGGTTTAAAAGTTAAAGGCCTATGAGGTCTAGTTGGTGCCATAACCTGCAGTTCTACTGGTGGCTACGTGTCATCTTGCCTAAATATAAAGTGAAATATTGGCAATGCTTCTGTCAAAGGCTATAGAATTTGTGCTATCACCTTTGCAAACAACTTTGAACCCTCTCCAACCCTAGTGACTACTCTGGAGTGCTGCTTGAGATACCGCATCAGATCATCCCTTAAGTACTTGATGTACCTCCTTAATTGCTCATCAAATCTCTGCCTTATAGTTATTAGATTAGCTTTGATACCCTACACTTCTATCTATACAGACTAAACTATACTAGTATTGCCTATAGAGACTGTATCGCTGCTAGCATTGATTGTAAAGGGCGCTGGTGATGAACACACCAATTGCATAGTGGATAAGGGTTCCTTTGGGTGTATTGGTCATGATAGAGTAATCAATTTGGATACACCTAAATGCCCATATGGTGGAGAAGTTGTAGAGGTGGATGCCCCTAGATGTCTACAAGGAGAAAATATCCCCATCCTTCTAGTTGGTGACTTTTGGTGTTTGATCAGTAATCGAGGATGTGTTGTGATTAAGGTGACCCTTCCAAGAGATCATGAAGGTCTATCTGCATATCGATCTCATACTCGAAGTCAATGTCAACATAGTGATGCTCTTCAGGCTCATCCTCCTAATCATCTTGATGTCCTAGCTACATTGGAGGTGCCAGTGGGGCTACTAGTGGCTGATCATAAGAATCCACCATTGTAGGTGGGTCTAGCACTATGGGGTCTAGACCACACTTCGCTCTGGTCTTTAGAATGGTCAATAACTAATATTGACCCTTTATCCTTGAATTGGCTCTACCATCTTCATGGTAAGAGCAGCCTGTAAATCCATATAACTATGCTTCTGAAGAGGATCCCCAAACCTACTCTTATCTACCCTAATGCTAGTATTAATTGGGTGCAAATTTGCATGGTTGACTGGGTGGCTACTCTGACTAGGGAAGCGATAATCTTAAGGGTGTTGTCAACCCTCTTATCCTCTTGCATTCCCCACAAACTAGTGATCTCACTAAATTAACTTACTCAGGGCTCCCTATACGAAACAAGTAGGATGTAGATAATACCCTTTGAATGTACAGATATGCCTGAATGGCTAACATCATACTTTTTACTATATCTGACTTGTATCTAGCCCCCAAAGTTACCACTATTGTCTATTAGCTCCTATCCACTATCCTGTTGGGTGTGACAACATCAAGCCCAATTAGAAGTCATATAGCCTCAATAAATCATTGGCATATAATGCTATAATTAATACCCAATGCCTAAAATTGCACCACACCCTCCTCGGTGTTCGATCTCTAGAAGCCTTTATACTCCAAAGTAGCTAAAACCTCCTTAGTGATATTTGGATAAGTTTGAAATGCTAGGGCAAAGAACTTCACCTACTCTGTTGCAGCTAGTAGTCAATCAATCTCCTCCATCAATCCAAGAGACTATAAGAACTGCCAAGATATAAAGTGGTTGGCTCTGAGTTGAACTTTAGAAGGGCTTGATATCTGTAGAACTACTGTGGTGTTATGTATGTAGGTGTAGGCCAGGGTAGAGTAGGGTGTGTAGTCTTTCAGGGAATCTTGCAAAAAATATTATATGTTAATTTTATATGATTGAATTGTGTTACAAGTAAACTAGTTGTTAAATTTAGTCAAAATTTTGACAGCATGTCGGCACAAATTGGAGATAGTCAACCTGTATAGAAATGTGCGCTAAGCACCATAATGTAATGTACAACATTGTAATCCCATTATAGGGCGATCTAGCAAGAATGCATGATCAACAAGGTACAATAAGTATTTTAGATTTTATGAAAGTTCTAGCAAAAATTCAGGAACATTTTTGCTAGGAATGTGCCTGCCCCCTATACAAAAAAACCATTTTGAACTAACCCACAAGCCATCATCGGCTACCAAGCAACATAACCTAAGTTATTTAACATAAGATACTAAATTTTCCTTAAATTATTCTAGTGTAATTATAGTTCTATTACAACATGATTTTAAAGATACAACAATAAATAAAAGGTACCTATATTAGTTGTTAAAACATTTATAATTCACGTGCTCATACAAAAAGATTGTTCCTAGCTATAGCAAGAATTATACTCCTAAGGGCATCATTCGATTCTAAACTACAAGGCAACATGCTTACATACATTATGCCTAATGTTAAAAGTCTAAAAAATATAAAAGGCCTAAAATATAATTAAATAAATAAAGGAATAAAAAAATATAAAAAAAGGTTCAAATAACATTTACTTGGGATGTGAACAATGGATTAAATAAAAAATGAAGGAAAAAAAAAATAGACTGCTCCTTAAAGTGCACGTCGCTCCTAGGAGAATTTAGGCACAAATTGCTCAGAAAATAGACAAAAAATAAGAGAGAAAACCCAAAAAAAATTGAGAGAAACGTTTAGGATTTCGAAAATTGTACTTTAAGGAAAGTTAGGAAGAATAAGAAGAGAAAATGAATTTTATATTCAAATTTTCGAGCGACAGACAGGCAGGTCGTCCATCGCTAGTGACAGATGACCATATAGAACATCTCGTCTGTCACTACTTTTTGACCTTTTTTCTTTCTTTTAATTTTCTTTCTTCATTTTTAATTTCCAATCTACATTATTTTCCTTAAAACACATTATTTTTGTCTTTGTCACACATGTTTGACATTATTTCATTTTATTTACATATTTTACATACATGTATTATTTATTTTAGTCACACTTATGTACTGAAAAACTAAATACTCCATAAAATTCATCGTGCCTTTTGAATTTCCAAATTTTTTACTTTTGAAATCTTCCAAATTTATCAAATTTGGCCTCAAAGCCTTTAGATTCCCTACAAGAAAGACAGCAAAAGAAAATACAATAATATGTACATATAATGCATTGAACATGCAGAAAAGTGCATTTTAGTCATCTTGAGGCAATAGATGGACTGGCCATGGCTCATTTCTCAAGGGACGACTGTCTATCATCCCTATTATATAAATAGTTCCAACAATCCTTAGTCTTTGTGCTTTTGACTTTTCCCTTTCCTAAATAAGCTTATTCTAGGTATTTTCTCTTTCTTCCCTTTCTTTCTTTTTTTGATCATTTTTCTTTTTTTTTGTTATTTATTTTTCTCTATTATTTTTACATTTAGACCATTTGAAAATTCTTGTTACAATGGCTTTTACACTTGCAAATTTATATCTGTTGTTGGATGACTTGAGAATTGGGGAGGACCCTCTTTTGTCTCTGTATTCTAACCTAACATTTTTGAAAAAAAAAAACATCATTTGATAGAAACCTGATCTTTGCTACTGACTCGTGACACAACCTTAGCAAGTGCACAAAACGACAAGTAATAAAGGGTGCTTAAGTTTAAGACCCACGACTATCGTACTTAAGAGACTATAGATGCAAACAAATGAAAATTAATTTTATGCTAAAGAATTCCCAAATTTTGTTGTATGTTATGTTGTTAACTATAAAATAGTAGAAAAAGAAAATATTAGAAATAAAATTTTGGGAATTAACAATTACTCAAGGAAATATGATAAGAAAATTAACCCTCTACACCAAAGCATCATATATTGGAGTAAGCTATTCTAATCATAAAATGTCCCATCCCAGAGCAAGTCCTATACTTAGTTTATGCATGGGTCTAACATCCTAGGTTTAGTTTGTTCTCCCATCCCAACACCAAAGAACCCAAAATCCCATCCATTTTACTCTAAACTCTAATCCTAATACCATAAAATCTATAACCTATCAAGTCCCATCTTGGAGAAATCTCAAGGTTACAACAATCATAGTAAAAAAATAGAGTATAATAACATTCAAAGCATTCAAATGTTTAGGTACAATGGCCAAACAAGATAGCATGATAAAATGATCCATCCACATCAAATAAATTACTCAAAATATCAAAAAACCCTTGTAATATCAATAAAGAACCAGTAAAACAAACCATCATCTATACATAATTTTAAATAATTTTAAGATTCACATTGAGTATTAAGGATTCAAATATCTCCCAAATAACTAGTTAACTACTCATTATTTGTTACAAGAGAAGGAGGAAAAAGGAAATAGTAAACCCAGTTTGACATGTTGAGGATGAACACCTAACTGAACCTAAGTTTTCTTCTCCAAATCTTCAATGAAAGATGAGCTCTAAGATGAAAATAAGGAATCTAATCTATGTATTTGCTTTTCTAATCTCTATAATTGTGTAAATCTACCCTATTTGCAAGTATAGATCTATATACTATGTGTGAAAATTCAAAGAATGAAAGAACCAAAACTAGATCTGAAAAATTTATCCTCTCCACTAAATAGGAAATCTACTTTATATAATCGCGAAAAGGTCATAGTTAGTGCTCTTTTACTACTGATCGTGACATGCTAAAATTTAGCTTTTGGACTAAAATCACAGTCAATACCAAATACTTGCTAACTATGACATACTCCATAATTGCATTCGGTACTGAAGATTGGATACCTTAAGATCATTACCAAATTCTTGCTAATCGTGAGGTACTTCACATCTTGGTTCTATACCGAAGTGAACTAATCCACGGTGATCACTGAATTCATATTGATCGTGACAAGCTCAAAACTCTATGTTTTCACAACAACACTAGTTCACGATCAGCACTATTTTGCTACTAACTGTAAGGTACTTAAAATATCTGAAATTAAGAACAAAAACCCATCAAATGCTCTCCAAAGTGTATGAAAGATAAGATTTGCTATATTTGGATACAATTTATTTAAAGAAAATGAAACAAAGCAACAAACATTTAAAAGACACTTAAAACTAGAAAGAAAAAGACTAAAAACTAAACATTGAATATGAGTTATCAAAATACCCCGCACTTAGACTTTACTTACCTTAATCAAATGAATCTTCAACATTCTTGAAAATTCAAACTCTAACTCAGAACAAGAAAATTCAGATTGACTGGAATAACACTTTGCAGAAGACACTAAATCAAAAAATTTAACCAACGAAACTCAGACTAATCTATATTAATCAATTTCCTCTATATGTGTGTTAGGACAAAACAATTAATCACTTTTCAAAACCAAAACTACTAGTGAATTCTAGAGATTAAGCAAAAAGAAAAATATGCAAAAATATAATAGAACGATTTCACGCTTGAAACTTAGTATAGCCATAGGCCTCTCCTTTAGAACTAGAACATGAAGGGTCATATCCACATAACAACCTAGAGCAAAATAGGATCTCTAGGTATTACTTTAAGGTTGTAATGTAAGGTTAATGTGTTGGCTCTAAAAAAAAATAAAGTTGACAAAATAAGATAGGCCATACTACATAAAAATTTCACCTGACATTCTTAAGATAAGTAAACCTTTTTCAACAAGTGCTACCATTACTAACAAAGCTAAAGATGATTCTCGGAGGATATTAACCAACTTTTATAAGTGCACAAGAACTAAGAGCTAAATTTTTTTTTTCTCATGAACTAGCCCACCAATTGAAACTTCCTCTCTAATGCTAGATACTTCACAGTTATTCTTTGTAATAAGAAGCTAATCAAAAGGTTTTGAATCAGAACTTTTATTGTACTAGTTTTTTTTATTTTTTAAAATGAACCATTAGGGTTATAAAGAAACTCTTAATCTCTCAATTTAACAATGTCTTGAGATTGTTAATTCTAAACTCACACTACCCTAAAATTTCAAAATTAATTTTTGACACTCTTGAATAACAAAGCATAACACAATTCAATTACTCATAATAAATCACTACCATATCTAGAATGGCTAAATCTAAGACAGAGAAAGCAAAGGCATTTGAGTTATATGTTTAGATAATAGAGCATAATTAAGAAACTTTTATCAAATAGTATGCTTTCAGTATACATAATAGGCTCAATGGGGCTAGCAAAGGTAAAATAACATAAAGGTAGAATAAAAGTCATTTCAGAGGTGGTTGCCCAAGAAAGGCTACCTAGGTCGTGTCCTAATTCCACTTGGTTGAAAATTTTCTTCAAAGGGTGATGAGGAAGGTCTTAGCTACCCTATAATTCCTTCACTTAATGCTCTCACACACTAGTATTTCAAAATTTTTCACAAAATAGCCTAACGTGTATAATGAGAACAAAAATCAAATAATATATGACTAATTTGAGACTAATTTAGGGAAAATTTTCACTAAACCAATACATCTATTCTCTTACTATATTAGGTTCTCCAAACTAGCAGTTTGGAAATCAAAATTCAAATTGATTCAATTCAAGAATAACTAAAGGCAAACTTAGACTAAAAGTGAATGATAATAACAACTCAGCTAAAAAAAACAAAAAAAAAACAATTGAAATAAAAGATAATTAAAACAACTAAAGACTAAAAATAACTACTAAAAGTAAAGATAAAAGATAAAATGAAGAAGTAAATTAATTAAAACCAAAATAAACTGATTAAGCTAAAGAAGCTAAAATTTGAAAATTAAGCTAAACAGTTTACTAAGTAATCCAAGAAAAATAACTACTATTTAAAATGTAACTATAATAACTTTTAACTTCAAAACTAAAGACAAAAGGTTTGTGGTTCAAAAGAGACTTCACAAATTTAAGCACTTGGATCAAATCTTTAACTTCACAAATATCTTCATTAAATCTTCAAAAATGTTAGCAAAATCGTCATCTTTAAGATTCATAAAAATCAATCTTTTGCCATAAAAAGATAATTGCTTCCCTACCCCACAATTAAAATTTTACTACCTTCAGCAAGTTAATAAAAATTAAATACAAAAATAGTTAGGTAAGGGACTCCCTGCAATCAATTTTTTGTTAGAGAGGGTGGGAAATGTGCATCAAATAGCAATGCCACAGTTGTGATACTAATCAGCATTTGGTGTAGTTGCTCCTGAAACTCCTCTTGTTTAGCTGTCAAAACATTGGCCTTGTCAATTATGGTAGTATATTGGGTAGAAGATAAGGTCACTACTTCTTGATCTTGAGCACGAGGAGGATTACTCAAGCTATATGCCATCTTATCCAAATACTCTTCCTTATTAGTCATTCTAAAGCCATGCTCTATAGTAGCATCCTTAGTAATGACCTTCATATCTTTCATGAGCTTTTTGTCTATGAATGTTGCCTTATGAAGCACTTTACAGTTGCTTAATGGATGCCCAACGACGTTGGCCAAAATAGTTACCTAACCACCTAAAGAAATCTTTGTCAACTTCTTTAAATACAACTACATTTCTTATAGTTTGTGCCACCAGTGCACAACACCATTAATTAGGAATCTTCTAAGAATGAAAGCAAAAAAAAAAGGCTTAAGGAAGGTTTGCTTGGCTAGCTAATTTAACATGGCATATTGAAAAGAATCTGTGGAGGATTTTGAAGGTGTGATCTTGGAGATGATGTGATTTGGTCATCCTTGACTTGTAGTGCATGTCTAAAATGTGATCCTAAATCTCATCCCAAATAGTCTTATTGTCATAATCTGGAAAAGCATCTAAAGCATAGGCATTAAAGCCTATAATTTCTAAAAATCGCATAAAAGTCATCTCATAAGGTGTACCTTCAAATAAGAAAGTAATTGTGCCTGGATCTTCCTCAGGATGGCTCACTATTGTGCATGTCATAATGCACACAAAGTCCTTTTTTAGGTTGTGGTAAACCAGCTCCTAGCATTTAAGGAATCTTCCCCATCCCATGTTTCCTATAAGCCCCTCAACTTCATCCTTAATACCTCACTTTTCAAGCAAAATCATGTCCAAATAGGCAAAGAGGATGTACTAACATTTTGATAGCTGTGCATATCGCTTCTTCAGCCCATCAGATACCCAAGTTGGCACCATAGCAGTGGTTGTCTTTTTCTTGCTAGGTGCGTGTGGTTGGTTTAAAGGACTTGGGGTGCCCTGAAACAACCTATATATAAAACCTTTAACATATACTTGATGGAATATAACATGGCATATACATGAAGATCACGCAGTAGAAAAATAAAAATATTGATCATTCATGCCACGCAACATACAACATAGAATCGAAACATCCAATTTTAGAGTTTTAAAACTTACAAGCTTGGATGCTCTTCAAAACTTTGATTTTGCAATGGAAAATGTATAAGATAGAATTACACACTTTAGATTTGGAACACCAATGCCAAAGGAAAAACCTTTATGCCATACAACTCTATGCTCACACACACACTTGCAAAGATAGCTTAAAATCAAGAGTGCTAGCTCTATGATTGTGTATTTGGCAATGGGAATGGTTTGAAGTCACAAGATCTTATCTTGTTCTTCCTTTAGGATGCTGTTGCTACCCAAAAACACAAGAGATGAAGAAAGAATTCTTTCTCTTGAGAGTGGTGACACTAAAGGAGAGAATTATCACTTAGTTCAAATATAGAATTAATTAATTTATATCATTAATCTAGAAAAGATAGGTAATACCAAAATCCATTAGAATTAGGAATATTTTTAGCCTCCATCACTTTCTAATTAAGTGATTTAAATTAATTCAAACTCTATTAGGTTTCAAATTTAAATGACATTAGTCATTTAATCAAAATAAACTTACTTATTTTTGAATTAATTGGTTGCCGAATTCAACTAGGATTTCTAGCTTGAATTTTGGCCACATTAATTCCCTCTCAAGTATTATATTTTGATTAAATACAATTTAGGATTTAATATTCAATTAACTTAATTATACATAAATAATTAATTAATTGAAATTAAAACTAGCACATGCCAATAAATTTCTCTCGTGTAACAACGGTTAATAGATTTACCTTTAATAGCTAGCTATCTAAGGCAAAATAACAGTTTAACAGTTTTGCCTTAAACAGCTAGCTATTTAAGGCAAAAGCCTTGTTTGACAGATTTTTCTTAAACAGCTAGTTTAAGGCAAAATCGGAACTGAACAGTTTTGCCTAAAATAGCTAGCTGTTTTAGGCAAAATAACAGCTTAGCAGATTTGCCAAAACTGTTTTATGCAAAAAAACTATTTAAAAGATTTGCATAAAATAGCAAGCTGTTTAAGGCAAAATTCTATTTACCCATTGCATACATTAATTTGACTTTATATAAAAGCCCAAATTAATTCCTAATACACTATTTAAATATTTTAAGCCCAATGCTTTGTGTGAGATCCTATAGGTCCATTTAATATTGGCAATGAAATAATAAATTAATTCAAAGGCTATATATATTCTCTAATAATATATTATAACATTCTAAATTAAATGAAAATACAAATGGCATTTGGTTATCTAATGCAATTTTGCATAGTCCCTTACCCTCAAATATCAGAATTAATATAAGGCATGGAATAAGTCATCCTTATATATACTAATTCCTTTCTTGATATTCTAGTGACACTGAACTCTCAGATAAATAATAATTACTCATTATTTCATCTCGGTATGACCATACACTTGTCAGTTCACTGATCAAGTGGTCGGTGATATTTTCTCTCGTATCGAGAGGGGTAATCCCTTCACTTCTCTTATGCTCTCTAATATGGATCAGTGCATACCCATACTTGTTACCCTGTTACGAGCACGTTAGGTGTATGTCAAAGTACACATTAATTCATAATGAGTTTTATAGAGATCTTAGGTCTAAGAACTCCGATGCAAAACTTGCACATAAGAAACACTTATGACTTGTACCATGTAGTGTTCTCATGAATGGATCAAATCCAGATACCATGTTCTAAACATGTATCTATGATCTCTGATTGACACTCCAGTCCTTATGATACGTAAGACAAAACTCAAATTATCAGAGATAGCATACTAGTCTTAATTCATTTGTTATTCCTATAACAATGACTGATTAGGGATATTTAGAATGAAGTCTCATTTGTTTCAAGGTCATACAACCATGTGCCTCACACATGATAACTTAAACTAAAACAACATTTTTGGATAGTTCTATCAATTGATATGCACAGGAATACAATAGATAAAAAAATGCCTCATTTATTAACTTAAGTGTTTTATAACAATGCACTAGGGCTAAGGCTTATACTAAAAATCTCCCACTAGCACTAGTCCCAATTGGGCATAGCCCTAAGACCAAACGCTCTCAAATGAGCTTCGTGCAGATTTGGACGCAACAGTTTTGTCAAAGTATCTGCTATATTGTTTTCACTTGATATCTTGCTAATCTTTACGTCCCTATGATCAATGATCTCTCTGATCAGGTGGTACCTCCGAGTATGTGTTTGGATTTCTGGTGTGACCGGGGCTCCTTAGCCTGTTTGATGGCCGTATTATTGTCACAAAAAATTTCTAACGGATCTAGGATGTTTGGGAGCACTCCTAATCCACAAGTGAAATTTTTAATCCAAACAACTTCCTTTGCAGCCTCATCCGTTGCAATATACTCAGATTATGTAGTTGATTCGGCAATGATCTCTTGCTACAAGCTTCTCCAGCTGACAGCACCACCTTTCAAAACAAAAACAAAACCAGATTGCGATCTTGAGTCCTGAGTACTGGTCTAAAAAGTAGCATCGGCATAACCTTGTATGATGAGCTCTTCTTGACCACCATACAACAAGAAATGGTCTTTAGTCCTTCGTAGGTACTTAAAAATCCCTTACACAGTAGACCAATTCTTCTCACCAGGGTTTTGCTGAAACCTACTGGTTATACTCAGTGCATGAGCAACATCCAACCTAGTACATAACATAGCATACATGATAGATCCAATAGCAGATGTATATGGGATTCTATTCAGATTGTCCCTTTCCTCTTTTGTTTTAGGACATTATTCTTTAGTCAAAGGAATTCCCAAAGCCAAAGGTATGTACCTTTTCTTTGAGTCTCCCATACTAAAATGCTTTATTACTTTGTGTATGTACTTTTCTTAACTTAGTACCAAAAGCAGATTCGATCTATCTCTATAGATCCGAATACCAAGTATTGCCTCGGCTTCACCTAAGTCTTTCATTGAGAAATAATTCCCCAACCATTGCTTAACCTTTTGCAATGTTGGAATGCCATTCCAAATGACTAGGATGTCGTCCATATATAGGACCAAAAATACTATTATGCTCCCACTAACTTTCTTGTACACACAAGGCTCATCTTCTTATGCAATAGGTTCTTGTTCCACACCTAGTTCTGAACTTGATTTCATTTCCAACTCATCCTCTACAGGAGTTTGTGGCACTTGAATTTCTCTAATTTCTATTTTACTCCCATTGTCTTTCTTGAGAAGGAACTCCTTTTCCAAGAAAAAAGCCTTATGAGAAACAAACACTTTAATCTCGGCTTGTGAGTAAAAGTAGTATCCCTTTGTTTCTTTGGGATAACCCACAAATAAGAAGACAACAAATTTGGACTCTAGTTTGTTAGATGTTAATTTCTTAACATATGCTTCACTGCCCCAAATCCTGAGAAAAAACATATTGGGCTCTTTCCTAGTCCATACCTCGTATGGTGTCTTCTCAATAGCTTTAGTTAGAGTATGGTTCAATAGAAACGCAATAGTTTCTAATGCATTACCCCAAAAAGAGACAGGAAGATTAGCTTGACTCATCATAGATCGAACCATGTCCAATAGAGTTTGATTTCTCCTTTCGAACACACCAATCCATTGTGGCATTCCAGGAGGAGTGAGCTATGAAATAATTCCACACTCTTTTAGATGATTGTCAAACTCTTGGCTTAAGTATTCGCAACCTTGATCTGATTGAATGGCTTTTATACTTTTTCCAAGTTGGTTTTCTACTTTGTTCTTAAATTCTTTGAATTTTTCAAAAGTCTCAGACTTGTGCATTATTAGATAGACATAGCCATATCTACCGAAGTCATCTTTGAATGTTGCGAAGTAGCTAAAATCACCTCTAGCTTGTGTACTTAATGTTCCACATACATCAGTATGTATTAGTTCCAATGAGTCACCAGTCCTCTAACCTTTTTATTAAAATGACTCTTTTTCATCTTTCCATGCAAACATGGCTCGTATGTGTCATAAGATTCTTAGTCGAATGACCCAAGCACTCCAGATTTATGGAGTCTTGAAATGCAATTTTCATTTGCCTGTCCTAAACGACAATGCCAGAAGTAAGTAAGGTTGAATTTGTTTCATTTAACCCTCTTTGTATTAATGTTGTATATGGACTCTTTGTTTTGTAGATCAAGGATATAAAGGCCATTTTGTAACATAGCAGTGTCATATAAAATGCCTTGGTGACAAATATGAATATTGCCATTATCAAAAAAAAATCAAATTCATCAAAAACCAAACATGAAACTGAAATAATGTTTTTGCTCTTAACAGGCACAAAATAACAATTCATTAAATCTAAACAAAGTCCAGAAGGTAAAGTGAGTTGATAGTCACCTATCTTTATGGCAGCAACTCGTGCTCTATTCCCCTCACAGAGGTCCACTTCATTCTTCACAAGTAACCTCCTATTTCATAGCCCCTACACATTTGAACAAATGTGAGAACCACAACAGGTATCCAATACCCAAGTGGTAGAAATAGAAAGGTTAATTTCAACAACAAAAATACAAGAACTGGATGCCTTAGCTCCATTCTTCTTTTGTTCTTCCTTGAAGAGAGTGTAATTCAACCTCTAATGCCCTAACTTGTTGCAATGGAAACATGTGCTCTCATTCTCCTTGAGCTTTTGTGCCTTGGGTTTGGGTTGGGCCTGAGGTGCACTCCTACTAGACTCAGGCCATGCCTAGTCATTCTTCGGTTTTTCCTTTCCCTTCCCCTTTCCCTTAGTAGATCCCTTCTTAATTTCCTCTTGAACCATAAGAACAGGATTGGTCTTTTGAATATTCTCTTTAGCATTCTTAAGCAGCCCATAAAGCTCGGTGACTGTCTTGTTCATTGCATGCATGTTATAATTCATAACAAATGGATCATAATCATCAGTCAATGAACCCAAGACCAAGTCAGTGGCCAATTCTTTAGGCACTTGTACCTCAAGCTTCTCAAAAGTATCAAGATACCCTTTCATATTGAGTACATGGGTACTAATAGGAGTACCTGCAACCATCTTTTATGAAATCAAGGCCTTTGTTGTCACAAACCTCTCATGATGAGCTTGCTCTTGGAACATCTCTTCGAGGTTCACCATGATCGCATAATCCTCATGGTCTATGAATTACTTTTGCAAATTGGGCACCATAGTTGCTAGCATCAGACAGGTCACATCATTGGAGTCACTCTTTTTAGTCTCAAAAGTTTCCTTTTGGTCTGCATAGGCATTCCTAGCAGGTTCCTCGGGCAAGTGTGCATCCAAAACATGCGACCTCTTATGTTGCTCGAGAACAATTCTCAAGTTTCGATACCAGTCTATGAAATTGGTGCCATTCAATTTTTCCTTTTCTAGGACCGATCGTAATGAAAAGTTGTTGTTTGAAGATGCCATTTTTCAATCTACAATATTTAACTTAGCAAGATTAAATGAGGTCTTTTTATAATCCCATAAATCGAATTAATATCCCTTTAAATAATTCACGTTAGTGATTTACTGTGGGCCAAGATCCACTTTTCACAACAACTTATTAGTCAAGCTGAGCTTGTACACCTAACAAGTTAAGTTACTTAGGTAGGAAAACTCCAATCATGTCTCTTACATGACTCTTGGGTCAAACGGGCTAACATCTTAAGCTGTTATAACACAAACCAATTTATTAGTTTCCTAGGTTTGGGCATCCCATTCCATGTTAAGTCCAACCTACATTCACAACCCATGCCTCATAATGATAATCGGGTGCATCTAGGACTCCTAGTCTACGTGACTGATGATCGATGCCTTGACATGTTTCGAATTAGGAAGGAAACTTTGAGACTTACTATTTTAGGGATTCATTTTATTACGGTCTATATGGCATACACTTTGTTATCCATTCATAGCATGCATATATATATAATTTCATAAAGGAAAGCGTGACAAACATGGGCCCAAAAGCCTATAACTAAGATTCTACACTATTACATAAGAATCTTCGAGTTGGGCTTCTCCACTCCGGTGGGCTTCATCTTGATTTACAAAGTCTTCAAATAAATTCTATTCTAAGAAATAAATGAAACTTTTACAATAATACATAATGGCATGCATGCCATATTTAATTACAAAAACCCAAGGCCCATGAATGCACCATGCATATCCATTCATCACACAAAACAAGCAAATAAATATACATAACATTCATGGATAAAACAAAGTCCAATTTTAATTAATTTAGCCAAGCCCATTAATAGAAATTGTGTACTTGAACTTTTAAGAGGAGACCCCATGATAAGCCTGGGCCGAAGCCCAATGGACTAAATCCTCTTATTGAATAAGTTCTTTTAAAAGCCTAAAGCACTAACTAGTTGGATTTGTGCCATTAATCAACTCTAGTATAATTTTCAATTTTACCATTTTTAATTTTATGTCATACAGCCCATAAACATTAAAAATACATATAATATGTATCAACATGAATTAAAAAATAAAATCATGAAGAACATATATCATACATGGCATTCATACTAAAACAAACAAACAACAATGAAACTAGTTGTTTAATGCTCATATAGTGCCACAAAAATGCACAAACAATTAAAACGATTTTATGAGTCATTTAATAATTTAAATAAGGTCATAAACATTGATTTAAGGTTCTGTTCAGATCTGATATAAATGTGTTTTTTCCATTTTAATCAAAACAACACAAACAATGTTGATTAAACATGCAACAAACACAAACTAGTCATAGTTTTAAGTGATTTTAAAATTAATCAATTAAATTTTCATGGACCAAGATTAAAACCAATTTTAAAATATGTCCAGACCTATTTTTAATCTTTAAAAATCACTTACAAACATGTCAAACATGTTTATACATTTAATTTTGAAAACTAGTTGTTAAATAAACACATATCTAAACTAGCACCTAGTTTCAAGATTAACATGTACCATCAGGTATTTATAATTAAAATCAACCATGAATAGCTCTAAGAACATCTTAGGACAGTATATTAACATTTCATAATAATTATAATACCCAACTAATCATATAAAATCATTTTTACACTAAAACAATGCAAAAAACTCAAAATAGAAAATTTTAGCATTGCAGTTTTATGCAAGAATGATTTTTGAATCAAGATTTAATGCATCCAAAGCAATAAAATAAGCATGGTTAGGCTTTTATACCATTGATGGAATATAACATGGCATATACATGAAGATCGTACAGCAGAAAAATAAAAATATTGATCATTCATGCCATGCAATATACGATATAGAATCGAAACATGCAATTTTAGAGTTTTAAAACTTACAAGCTTGGATGCTCTTCAAAAATTTGATTTTTCAATGGAAAATTTATAAGATAGACTTATACACTTCAGATCTGGAACACCAATGCCAAAGGAACAACCTTTATGCCACACCACTCTATGCTCACACACACACTTGTAAAGATAGCTTAAAATCAAGAGTGCTAGCTCTATGATTGTGTATTTGGCAATGGGAATGGTTTGAAGTCACAAGATCTGATCTTATTATTCCTTTAGGTTGCTATTGCTACCCAAGAACACAAGAGGTGAAGAAAGAATTCTTTCTCTTCAGAGTGGCGGCACTAAAGGAGAGAATTATCACTTAGTTCAAAAATAGAATTAATTAATTTATATCATTAATCTAGGAAAGATAGGTAATACCGAAATCCATTAGAACTATGAATATTTTCAGCCTCCATCACTTCCTAATTAAGTGATTTAAATTAATTCAAACTTTATTAGGTTTCAAATTTAAATGGCATTAGTCATTTAATCAAAATAAACTTACTTATTTTGGAATTAATTGGTTGCCGAATTCAACTAGGATTTCTAGCTTGAATTTTGGCCACGTTAATTCCCTCTCAAGTATTATATTTTGATTAAATATAATTTAGGATTTAATACTTAATTAACTTAATTATACATAGATAATTAATTAATTGAAATTAAAACTAGCACATGGCAATAAATTTCTCTCGTGTAACAATTGTTAATAGATTTGCCTTAAATAGCTAGTTGTTTAAGGAAAAAACCTTGTTTGACAGATTTGCCTTAAATAGCTATTTAAGGAAAAATTGGAGCTAAACAGTTTTGCCAAAAACAGCCAAAATAACAGGTTAACAGATTTTCTATTTTAAGCAAAAAAACTGTTTAACAGATTTGCCTAAAACAACAAGCTGTTTAAGGCAAAAATCTATTTACCCATTGCATAAATTAATTTGAATTTAAATAAAAGCTCAAATTAATTTCCAATACACTATTTAAATATTTTAAGCCCAATGCTTTGTGTGCGATCCTATAGGTCCATTTAATATTGGCAATGAATTAATAAATTAATCAAAAGGCTATATATATTCCCTAGCAAGATAATATAGCATTACAAATTAAATGAAAATGCAAATAACATTTGGTGACCTAATGCAATTTTGCATAGTCCCTTATCCTTTAATATCATAATTAATATAAGGCATGGAATCAATCATCCTTATATATACTAATTCCTTTCTTGATATTCCAGTGACACTGAACTCTCAGATAAATAATGATTACTCATTATTTTATCTCGGTGTGGCCATACACTTCTCAGTTCACTTATCAAGTGGCCGGTGATATTTTCTCTCTTACAGAGAGGGGTAATCCCTTCACTTCTCTCATGCTCTCTAACATGGATCAGTGCATACCCAAACATACCTATACTTGTCACCCTGTTATGAGCACGTTAGGTGTATGTCAAAGTACACAATAATTCATAAAAAGTTTCATAGAGATTTTAGGTCTAAGAACTCCGATGCAAAACTTGCACATGAGAAACACTTATGACTTGTACCTTATAGTGTTCTCATGAATGGATCGAATCTAGATACCATGTTCTAAACATGTATCTATGATCTCTGATTGACACTCGAGCTTTTATGGTCCGTAAGACATAACTCAAATTATCAAAAAGAGCATACTAGTCTTAATTCATTTGTTATTTCCATAATAATGACTAATTAGGGATATTTAGAATGAAGTCTCATTTGTTTCAAGGTCTTACAACCATGTACCTCACATATGATAACTTAAACTAAAACAACATTCTTGGATAGTTCTATCAATTGATATGCACAGGAATATAATAGATTAAACAAATGCCTCATTTATTAATTTAAGTGTTTTATAACAATACATTGGGGCTAGGGCTTACACTAACAAAACTATATATTTAACTAGTGTTATATTAGGCTATTAATAGCACGTATATATGTATGTATGTATATATATTATCATTCTAGCTCCTAGATGCATGCATATAATAGCATTCTCACTTTGAGCTTATTATAACAATATCTTCCATATGACACACATATATTATATAACCTTTTTATACATATTAAACATGTTAAGAAACTTGTACAAAACTAACCAAAATATCCCTACATCAACTATTGTATACTGGTGTTGGCCTATCCTAATGCAGAGAACGTTCCTATGCAAAAGCCTTGACTACAAAACCTACACGGATAAAATAATCTGTGCTAAGCAATAAAGCTTAATGGGGATACTAAAAATAAAAGACAACTACTCACAGTGATTGTCAGAATCATTAAATCATACATAAATTGAAATAATTTAAAGTGACATAAAAGATAAGTATATAATAATAATATAATGTTTAGTCAACAATGTATTCCTACATTCAATTTAGCATCCATAAATTCTGACATTTCATAAAATGATATGCACATACATATATATATGCAAAATATATAATGCATGCATTAGAAAGCACAGTTAAACATGATATTCCATATATCACATGTCTTGTTAATCTGTAATTGACTATGATGTAGTTATACTGTAACTTAGCCTGCTTAGGTTATAAAGGAGGATAACGGGAATGGTAGATACCAGAGGGTATCAAAACGGTGGATATCTGAGGATATCAAAATTATAGAGCCAAACGGGGTCGACTATACAATGGATCGGTCAAATGGATCTAAATGGGGTCAACTAACAACTCAAACGGGCTGTTTATGATCCAATAGGATCAACTATAATTTAGACCTAAATAGGTCAACAGTGGTAGCTGTGATATCCCTATAGGTGTCTATCTATCCACAATTGAACTCTAATTGCTGGCAGTACACTATTTAATTCTATTTTCATATATCATATGTGCACTTAACAAATCAATTTTCACATGTATATCCATAAGATAGATATATTATTGCCATGGCATAATTATGTATGCAAAAATTCATATAATGCTTCACATACTTTTTAATCATGCTATCAGCAGATATCACATTTTAGCATGATCATACTATGACAATCGCATAATGTATCATACCTGTTCAAGTGCTCATCATAAAGCATGCCTTTTTATAAGAACTTTACAATATAACACCTCATATGTATGTGATCATGTAAAAAATTTCATAATCACTAGTATATATATATACACATGAATTCATATAGGCATATAACAATACAAGTGTTGATAATTGAGCATAAATCATCATAATATGTACTTTAACATGTTATCATTAAGGCACTACATGAGAACATGGTCATACTAACGTATTTCTTATTTCCTAGTATAAGTGCATGTTGAAATACGCATTTACTCTTCATAGGAGTACATACATGTAAATAATTTTGCATAGAACAAGAAAGTATATAAGTTCAATCACATATGCATATTTGATATAATTATCAATAATCTTTACTTATGTCCATATATATATATATATATATATATATATATATATATATGGACTTTTATCAATAATCATATCATATGCTATATCCAATTCAATGTATTTTCATACAAACACATATTTAAAATAACAATATTTAAACCTTAATAGAAGATAAATTAAAATTCTACCTACACAACTCTGCACAGGGGCAGCATTTCAGACCTAACTTAGGTGCCATTTTTTATTTGGAAAATGTCATTTTTAGGCCAAGTGACCTTCTGTAAATTTATTCCCCTCTATGTCTAGATTTTAAAACATCAAACTTTATCTCAATACCACATCTATAATTTGAGATATTCAAGAAACACCATAAGTTATTCATAAAATCAAAAATACTTTTTGTTACCACTTAGAAAATTCATAGAATAAAATGGAGGACAAATCAGACTAACATTCCTTCAACAAAGTTCTTCTCTAGTTATCTAGTTTACCTATGATTTTACATCATAGAATTTTGACTCCTCTACCAGGATTTATAACCGAAATACCATAATTTGTTCCTTAATAGTGCAAGCAGTTCTTACGAATTTCAAGCTAACATTACACATTCATAAAAATAGAATTAGATGATGTTTCCTTCATATAAAATGTTCATTTATAAGTATATTTTGTATAAAATTTGACCTCATAGCATTCTAACCATTATAAAAAAAAATACCTCATTTTTACTACAACCTATTCCAGAACCAAAATTAACAGCTCAACCAAATTTAAATAAATTTTATATATGAGTTAAAGGTAGAATTTGGGCTAGGTCTCTCTAAAACTTTGTAGGTATGTATCTTGTGTAACCTTAGAAATTAGAATGGTTTTAATTTGAGTTTTCTAATTCAACTTATGTTGGAATTACAGTCACTAGTTCACTATGTTTCATAATCTCTCTTCAAGCAACACTTCTCAAATCTTGTTCTCTTTTTAATTGTTCAAAGTTCAAATCATTTACATCATGTTTCTACCAAAATAATCCAGAAACAAGTAGGAGAATCCTAATCGCATACCTTGGCCCAAATTCCTCTAGCATTCAATCTTGTGCTTTCCATTTCCCTTTCCCTTTATTCTTCCCACCTCTTTCTTCTTCTTTAACAACAATTCACCAATTTAACTTAAATTTCTAGCATTTTACTCATCAACCATCAACTAAAAAAAAAGAAGAAGATGAATGAGAAGAGATGATGAAAATTAAATTAATATGATTACCTTAATGTTTAACACTAACTTTCCATGATTAAATCCACATGTAATGATTTCTTCTTCAAGATCACTTAAAGATTTAACAATGGATGTGAATGAAGGAATGAGAGAAATTCTGTAATTTTTTCCTCAATGGTTGCTATCCATCTTCTCTCTCTTAACATGAAAATGACTATTCATAAAGGCAAGGAAAAATTCTCTCTTAAATCCTTCCACTTTCTACACGTCTCACTAAAACCTCTTAGCTATTTACATGTTGTAAATTGACCTTTCCATTTATTCCTTCTCTTAAATCAACCTCTCAATTTGTGCTTTTATTCACAATCGACCCTAAAAATGCCATATTTACAAATTTATACAAAAAGTAATACTTCATGCTTCAATTATACCCTTAAATATTAAATTTTATTTTCATGCAATTACTATAATATAAAGAATTTATCCCTTATCCTATACCTTATGTGTAATTCACATTTTAAATTTAATCTTAATTAATTATAACCCTTTTAAAATCATACATTTCTAACTAGGGTCATGTTAAGGGCCTTACAAATCTCTCCCCCTTAAGGAATTTCATCTTTGAAATTCATACTTGTTTCGAACAATTGGGGATATTGCTCCATTATGGCTATCTCTAGTTCCCAAGTTACTTATTATACACAATTATAACGCCAAAGTATTTTGACCAGAGGCATTTGCTTGCTCCTAAATTATTTTGTTGTCCTCGCCAAGATTCCTTTTGGCTCCTCATTATACGTGAAATCTGGCTACACTAGAAGCTCTTAAACTTGTAATATATGTGATTCATCCGAACGATATCTTCTGAGCATAGATACATGAAATACATCATGAAGCTTGGCTTATTCTATAGGAAGGCCCAATCTATAAGCCATTAGTCTAACTCTTTGAAGGATTTCATATTAACCAATGACTCTCGAACTGAGTTTTTCCTTTTTCCCAAATCTAAAAACCTTTCTCCATAGAGATACCTTCAGAAACACCATATCACCCACTTGATACCCAATATCCTTTCTTTTCAAGTTAGCATAGGATTTCTATTTGTCACTAGCCTCTTTTAGCCTCTACTTGATAGCTTATACTTTTTCCTCTATATCCCTAACAAGGTTAGGACCGATTATTCTGCATCCAATCAACTCAGTCCAAAAGATTGGAGTTCTACATTTCCTACCATACAAAGCCTTATATGGTGCCATTTGAATACTCTTCTGATAACTATTATTGTAGGCAAATTCCATTAAGGCCACATATTTGATGGAATATGACATGGTATGAATGTGATGATAGCACAACGGAAAAAAAAAAAATTTTTTCATACATACCATACAATTCCAAAGCAAGAAACGAAACATGCAATTTTAGGGTTGTATAACTTACAACTTATGATGCCTTTTGAAAATTGAATTTGATGATGCCTAGCAACTAAGGTGACTTTATCCGCCTTAGGTCTCGATCACCAGTGCCAAGGAACAGCCATTAATGCCACTCCCTCTATTCTCACACACACACTTGCAAAGATGGCTTAAAATAGAGATTGCTAGCTCTCTTTTAAGTATTGTGTAATGGCAATTGTTTGAAGCTACAAGACTTGATCTTGTACTTCTTTTAGGTGCTATTAATGCCTAAGAACACAAGAAAGCAAGGAAGAATCCTTCTCCTTGTGTATTTCGTCCAAGAGAGAATTTTTTTTGAGGGAGAGAATGATTTCACGCCAAAAGCAAGGTGGCTAGGGTTTTTTTCATGCCAACTTCTATATATCCTCTAGGGTTTTATTTCTTTTAATATATATGCTTATCCTTTGGCAAGTCTTTGATCTGAATTCAATTATCCTAAGATAATTAATTCAAACTCTTTCACTTCCTAAAGATAAGTAATATATTTTGAATTAAACTCCTTTGAATTTAAATTCAAATTTGAAATAAAACATAAGACATTGAATTAAATGAAAACACTTAATATAAATAATAAACATGTGCCGAAATTCCTTGATTTCCCTCTTGGAATTTCGGCCACTTCATCAATTATATAAGTGATTTAATTTAATTTAAATTCCTTTAGGCTTTAATACTCAATTAACTTAATTAATGTAACATAATTAATTAATTGAAATTAAACCATGTGGGCTGAATTTCTCTCTCTCATGGACCAAAGCCCAATAGCAATTTTATAACCGATTACATACATTAATTTGACTTTAATTAAAAGCCCAAATTAATGCCCAATACTTAATTTAAGTATTTTAAGCCCAATGCTTTGTGTGTGATCCTATAGGTCCATTTAATGTTGGCAATGAATTAATAAATTAATTCAAAGGCTATATATATTCTCTAGCAAGATATTATAGCATTCCAAATTAAATGAAAATGCATATGGCATTTAGTGACCTAATGCAATTTTGTATAGTCCCTTACCCATAAATATCAGAATTAATATAAGGCATGGAACTAGTCATCCTTATATATATTAATTCCTTTCTCGATATTTCAGTGATACTGAACTCTCAGATAAATAATGATTACTCATTATTTCATCTCGGTATGGCCATACACTTTTCAGTTCACTGATCAAGTGGCCGATGATATTTTCTCTCTTATTGAGAGGGGTAATCCCTTCACTTCTCTCATGCTCTCTAACATGAATTAATGCATACCCAATCATACCTGTACTTGTCACTCTGTTACAAGCACGTTAGGTGTATGACAAAGTACACAGTAATTCATAAAGAGTTTCATAGAGATTTCAGGTCTAAGAACTCCGATACAAAACTTGCATATGAGAAACACTTATGACTTGTACCATGTAGTGTTCTCATGAGCGGATCGTATCCAAATACCATGTTCTTTAACATGTATCTATGATCTCTGATTGACACTCTTGTCCTAATGATCCGTAAGACAGAACTCATAATATCAGAGAGAGCATACTAGTCTTAATTCATTGTTATTCCCATAACAATGACTGACTAGGGATATTTAGAATGATGTCTCATTTGTTTCAAGGTCTTACAACCATGTGCCTCACATATGATAACTTAAACCGAAACAACACTCTCGGATAGTTTTATCAATTGATATGCACAAGAATACAAAGGATAAAACAAATGCCTCATTTTATTAATTCAAAGTGCTTTATTACAATGCATTGGGGCTAGGGCTTACACTAACAATATTTGTCCAAACTTTCAGAAAACTCTAAAGCACATTCCCTCATCATATCTTCTATAACCTGAATAACCCTTTTAGATTCTCCATCCATTTGAGGTTGAAAAGCTCTATTGTTCTTGAGCTGTGTTGCCAAAGCCTGTTGTAGACTCTACCAAAATCTTGATGTAAACCTTGGTTCTCGATCAAAAGTTATGGATATTGGTATACCCTGTAACTATACAATCTCATTTAAATACAATTTTGCAAGCTTATCCATAGAATAATCTGTTCGAATCATTATGAAGTGAGCTACTTTCGTTAACTTATCCACTATTACCTAGACAACATCATATTTTGTTTGAGTAAGAGGCAAACCGATAACAAAATCCATGGCAATGTCTTCCTACTTCCACTATGGAATCGGAATGGGGTTCTAAAGACTTGAAGAAACTAATGTTCTGCTTTCACTTTTTGACATGTTAAACATTTAGAAACATATTCGACAATATCCTTCTTCATGCAAGGTCACCAGTAAAACTATTTTGACTTTTGATACATCTTGTTTTCACCTGGATTTATAGTAAATGCAGTGTTATGTGCTTCATGCAATAGTATTCTTTTCACTTCTTTGTCATCAGGAACACATAACCTATTATAGTAGTACACACCACCGTATTCTTTCACTGTAAAACCTGATTAATCTCATTCACAAACAATATTCACAATCTATTGCAACTTTTCATCATCCTTCTGAGCATATAACACTGTTTGTCTAACCATAGGCCTAGCTTAAAGCTGTGCTAACAATGCACCATTCCATGCAAAATTCCATTTGCATTGCCTTAACATGAAACACCCTCCTCTAATGCCTTTTACATATATCATATTATACCTTTATGTCATGCTATAGTTGGTTATTAACCCAATGTAATATACATTTATCATATCCAATAGTGTATTTAATAAGGTATCTTGTGCAGCAATTAGGTGTTTCCCATAACTTTAGTCTCTTAATTACATATGTATAATGGTTAATCTCACAACATACTTATCATTTTCATGTTAGTTATAACTATCTTAACATTTTTCATGGTCATACATGACATTCAACAACTCATCTAGCATTTATATGACTAAGCATTATAGCTCCTATATGCATGCATACATTAGTATTATTTCAAAAAGCTTATTACATCACATACTTCATATGACATACATATATTTAATAGCCATTTTTATACATAATAAACATGTTGAAGAACTTGTACATAATTAACCAAATATAACCCTACATCAACTTCTAGGACTTTGGTGTTGGCCTATCCTGATGCAGAGATCAATCCTGAGCAAAAGCTTTGACAATAGAACCTACATGGATAAAATAACCTGTGCTAAGCTATATAGCTTAGTGGGGATACTAAACATGAAAGACAACCACTCACAGTGGTCGTCAAAAATATATAATATAAAAAAATTGAAAATAATAAAATTTACATATTAGGAATAAGTATAAAATAAAGCACATTATCTTAAACAACAAGGTAACCCTTCAATTAAATCGGCATACTTGAATCTAAACAATTCATAAAGAGATATGTACATAATGTAAATAGATACTAATACATGCTTTGGAACCATAGTTAAACATGATAATCCATATATCAGATGCATAAATCATATTGTGATTAACTGTGAAACATTAATACTTTAATTTAGCTTGCTTAAGTTCTAAGGGTGGATAATGGGATAAGTGGATACCCAAGGGTATCAAACAGCGGATATCCGAAGATATCAAAACTATCAAGAATCTTTGCAATATCATTTCTAGAACTCAACATAAATGGAATTTACTAAAGACTATTAATTATGGTAGGCAACAAAGAATTCTGGTTTTTAAGTAAAGTTTAGGCAAATTTAGAGGCATTTTTAGACTTTACTTTCTTCATAGAAATTGTATATTTTGAAGTCTATTTTTCATAAGACTTAACCTCATGGTGTTCTAAGCAATATACACAAAGTTACATCATTTTCAACGCTACCACCTCCAGAACCAAAAATCAACAACTCACATAGAGTTCAATTAAGTATATGAGTGGTTTAAAATCAAATTCAATGTTAGGTCCCTTCTACAAATTTATAGGCACATACCTTAGGTAGCTTTAGAAATTGAAATAGTCTCAAATTAAGGTTTATAACTCATATTATGCTAAAATTTCAATCACTAGGTTAAGTAGTTTCATGTAATTTCCTTAAGCAACACTTCACTAACTAGTTCTCTTTTTCTTTGATCCAAAAATTTCAATCACCAAAAATCATCCATAAGAAATTAAGAAGACCCTAATCTCATACCTTGGCCAAAATCTCTCTCTAGCCTCACTCTTGAGCTTTTCCTTTTCCTTTGCTCCTTACTCCTTATTTTTCTTCTTAATCAACAATTCATTCATTGAACATCAAACTTCCACATTCCACTTAATACACAATCATTCGAAGAAGAAGAAGAGATAAATTAACAATTTCACATGCTTACCTTATTTTGATTCACTAATATTCTTGATTAACCAATATGCATGAATTCCTCTTCAAGAACACTTAGGTAGACTTTAAGAGATCAAAGAAAATGAGGAAGAGAGAAACCAAATTCTGGAATTCTCATGGAAAATCCAGCCTTTTTCCACTTAAAATAACATATATATAGTGACATGTAAAATTTCCTTTTTAGTCCTTTAATTTTTTGCATGTCCAACATTTAACCTTCACCTTTTTGCTTGCTTAACATTGACCCCACTATTAAATCATTCACTTAAATCAACCTTTCAATTATTCTTTTATTCACATTTGCCCCTAAAAATTCCATATTTATAAATTGACCCCTAAAAATGCCATAATTACAAAATTACACCAAATTAGTACTTTATACTCCAATTATACCCTCAAATAATATTAAACTATAATATTAAATTTTATTTTCATGCAATTAATATAATAACAAAATAATTTATCACTTGTCCCATAATTTATATGAAATTCTCATTTTAACTTAATCTTAATCAAATAAAATCTTACTCAAAACATGCAATTTCAATTAGGGTCATGTCAAAGGCCTTACAATTCTCTCCCCCATAAAGAATTTCGTCCGTGAAAGTCACACATGTTCTAAAAAATTAAGGATATTGCTCCCTCATGACTCCATCCAGTTCCCAAGTAACTTTTTGTACACCATGATGTTGCCAAAGCACTTTGACTAGAGGAATTCGCTTATTCCTAAATTGTCTGATTTCCATAACCAGGATTTCTTCCCGTTCCTCATCATACCTAAAATCCAACTACACTTGAATATCTTGGATTTGAGCTTATGAGAATCATCAAAACGATATCTTCTAAGCATAGACACATGTAACACATCGTGAAGCTTGGCTAATTTTATGGGAAGAGCCAATCTATAAGCCACTGTTCCGACTCTTTAAAGAATTTCATATGGACTAATAAATCTTGGACTAAGCTTTCCCCTTTTTCTAAATCTAATCACTTTTCTCCATGGGGATACCTTCAAAAACACCTTGTCACCCATTTGATACTCAATATACTTTCCTTTCAAGTCAGCATAAGATTTATGTTTATCACTAGCTTCTTTCAGCCTTTGCTTGATAACTTGAACTTTTTCTTCTGTATCTCTAACAAGGTCAAGACTGATTATTCTGCTTTCATTCAGCTTAGTCCAACAGACTGGAGTTTTAAATTTTCTACCATACAAAGAATTATATGGAGCCATCTAAATACTCTTCTGATAACTATTATTGTAGGCAAATTCCATTAAGGCAACATATTTGTCCCAACTTCTAAAAAGCTCCAAAGCATATCCCCTCATCATATCTTCTAGAACCTAAATAACCCTTTTAGATTGTCCATCCATTTGAGGATGAAAAGCTATATTATACTTGACCTGTGTTCCCAAAGCTTGCTATAGACTCTGCCAAAATCTCAATGTGAACCTTGGATCCCAATCACAAATTATGGATTTCGGTATACCGTGTAACCGTATTATCTCATTCACATACAATTTTGTAAGCTTATCCATAGAATAATCTATTCTAACTGGTATAAAGTGAGCTACTTTTGTTAACTTATCAACTATTACCCAAACAATGTCATATTTTCTTTGAGTAAGAGGTAAACTAGTAACAAAATCTATGGTAATGTCTTCCCACTTCCACTATGGAATCGAAATGGGATTCAAGAGGCCTGAAGGAAACTAATGTTTTGCTTTCACTTGCTGACATGTTTGACATTTAGAAACATATTCAACAATATCCTTCTTCATGCTAGGCCACTAGTAAAACTGTTTCAACTCTTGATACATCTTGTGCCCACTTGGATGCATAGTAAATGCAATATTGTGTGCTTCATGCAAGAATATTCTTTTCACTTCTTTGTCATCAGGAATATACAACCTATTATGGTAGTATACACCACCATCTTATTTCATTGAAAAATTTGATTGATCAGCTTCACAAACTACTTTCACAATCTGTTGTAACTTTTCATCATTCTTTTGAGCATCTATCACTGTCTGCCTAACCATGGGCCTAGCTTTAAGCTATGCTAGTAATGCACCATAAAATGCAAATTTCCATCTGCATTGCTTTAACGTCAATACTGCCACTGTCTTATGACTCAAGGCATTTGCAACCACATTTGCTTTTCCTGGATGGTAGTCAACTATACAATCATAATCTTTGAATAATTCCAACAATCTTCTCTTCCTTAAATTAAGTTTTTTCTGAGTAAGAAAGCATTTGATGCTTTTATGATCCGTATAAATCCTACATTTTTCCCCATATAAGTAGGGTCGCCAAATCATTAAAGCAAAAACCACAACTTCCAGTTCTAGATCATAAGTTAGGTAGTTCTGCTCATGCGGTTTCAACTGTCGAGATGCATAAGCTACAACTTTACCATATTGCATTAATTCACATCCCAAACAAACTTGGGAGGCATCATTGTACATTGCATACTCTTTCCCTAACTTTGGTTGAGTTAACACTGGAGCTTTAGTTAACATTTTCTTCAATTGATCAAAGCTTGCTTAAAAACAATCAGAATACTCAAACTTAATATTCTTCCTTCATAACTTAGTGAGTGGTGAAGCAATAATGGAAAAGCCTTTAAAAAATGATGATAATAACCTACCAACCCGAGAAAACTTATAATTTTATATACATTCTTGGGTGGGTTCCAATTAACAATAGCTTTAATTATATTTGGATCAACCCTAACACCTTCAGCAAATACAGCATGACATAGGAAAGGAACTTCCCTAAGCCAAAAGTCACATTTACGTAGCTTGGCATACAACTGATTTTCTTTCAAAGATTGCAACACAATCCTCAAATGTTCAGCATGCTTAGGTTCATTTTTAGAGTAAACCAATATGTCATAAATAAACACTACAATAAATTGATCCATGTACGGTCTGAATACCATATTCATAAGATCCATGAACATGGCAGGTGGATTAGTTAACCCAAATGGCATAATTAAGAATTCATAATGCCCATAATGGGTTCTAAATATAGTATTAGGAACATCCTCATCTTTAACACTGAGTTGATAATAACCTGATCACAAATCTATCTTTGAAAACACACCAGCATAACTTAACAGATCAAACAAATCCTTAATTCAAGGCAAAGGATATTTGCTCTTCACTGTCACTTTGTTCAAATATTTATAATTGATACACATCCTCATAGATCCATCGTTCTTCTTAACAAATAAAACCTGAGTACCCCAAGGTCACACACTAGGTCTGATGAAGCCTTTGTCTAACATTTCCTGTAATTGAACCTTTAATTCATTCAATTTAGATGGAGCCATTCTGTATGGTGCCCTGGAGATCGGGGTTGTACTAGGTAACATATCAATAGACAACTCAACATCTCTTTATGGAGGAAGACTAGGTAAGTCTTTAGGAAATACTTTTGGAAATTCAATTACAATCGCTATATTCTCAAGCTTTACTGTATCCCTTTTTGAGTCAAGGACTAAAGCTAAAAATGCTTCAAATCCATTTCTAAGACAATGCATAGCTTGCATTGCTGATATAACATTAGTAAGTATCTTAGAATAACTACCTTCTACTACCAATTCCTTTCCTTCATCATCTTTGAAAGTTGCTGTTTTCATTTCATAATTCACCACTACATGATGCTTGGATAACCAATCCATTCCTAGAATTACATCAAACTCATAAAATGGCAACACAATCAAATCTACTAGAAACTCTCTCCTCTGAACTACTATAGGACAGTCTTTACACACCTTATTAACAATTACACTAGGTCCCAATGGACTAGTCACACATACATCAAAATCTAACTATTGTATTTTAAACCTCTCTCTACCCAAATCCCCAATACAAACATATGAATGAGTAGAGCTAGGGTCAATAACTGCATGTATGTCACAATTATATAGAGAAAAAGTACCAATTAGAACTTTTGGAGCAATATGTTCCTTACGAGCCCTCATTGCATAAGCCTAGCTAGAAATCATTTGTGTAGGAGGTTTATCAACTAATTCAGACACATTCTGAGACTGAGATCCATGATGAGTTGATCCACCCCTTCCTCTGCCTCTACCTCTACCAGATAGGGGTGCATTAGAAGCTCCCCTGCTACCCTGTTGCTTAAAACCTTGATCCCATTTCAAAGGATAATTTGCCATAAAATGGTCAGTACTGCCACTTCTAAAGCATTCTCCAGCTAGTTTCCTATAGTTACCCTAATGGTGCCTGGAACAATGTGGACATTCAGGTGTTTGACCCCTACTCTGCCTTTCTAAGCTTTCTTCTTAGATTTAAACTTGGTAGAGGATTCTTGTTTCTTTCATTTATTAATAGAACTAAAAATAGACACTGTAGGCTGACATCCTTGAGCTCCTCTAACTCTTTTTCCAATAGAATATCCTCCCCTCAATCCACTTCTTTTGTGCTCCCTATCTCTTTCAGCTATCTCATACTTTTAACTTTCATAGCAGTTGTAACCAATCGATTAAAATCCACCACATTCAAAGATGTAAATTCAAATAATTTTTCTTTGATTCGATCATTTAGCCCATCTTCAAAGTATCTACATTTAAAGACCCCTGTCAACATCTTATTGGGAACATACTTGCATAACCGACTAAATTATTTTTCAAATTCAGCCACTGAGTGAGCTTTTTTATCACAGATTCAAAAATTGCTTTAGTTTCTCCTCTTTGTATGCCTCAGTAACATATTTCTTCCTGAACTCCTCCTTAAAATATTCCCCGATAAGTGGGTTAGGTAACTGAGGTTGTCTTAATATCAGCTTTAACCAATCATAAGCCATGCCTTGAGGTAAGAAAGCATCACAAGATACTTTTTAATTAGCAGGATAGTTAATTTCATCTAAGATCTGCTCTAACCTTTCCAACCAAAACTAAGCTTCTTCATATTGTTCTAAGTTAGTGCCCAGAAATTCATGTGCCCCATGCTTTCTGATTTCATATATTGGAGCTTTAGGCATTGTCATTCTTTGTAGAATTCGAGCCATATCCTGGAAAACTTTCAACAACGATTCTCCAGGAACAACAGCAGGAATTTCATTTTCGAAATAGGATGAAGTCACTAGATTAGAAGGATTTGATCGAACCGGCAAATTACTTTCAGCCGATTCCTCTATAGCATCCATAGAGAAATTCTTCATCATTAATCTATACGAAAATAGAAATTTCTGGATTAGGCCAACACAACAATATCTCATATTATAGAATCATATAATCAAATTGTCCAGAAAAGACTAAACCTATTCTCTGATAACAAATTGAAACACCCTCCTCTAATGCCTTTTACATATATCATATTATACCTTTATGTCCTCCTATAGTAGGTTATCATATCAAATAGTGTATTTAATAAGGTATCCTGTGAATCAATTAGGTGTTTCCCACAACTTTAGTCTCTTAATTACATATGCATAATGGCTTATCTTGCAACATACTCATCATTTTCATGCTAGTTATAACTATCTTAACTT
Organism: Excoecaria agallocha; assembly: GCA_037975025.1. Taxonomy (NCBI): domain Eukaryota; kingdom Viridiplantae; phylum Streptophyta; class Magnoliopsida; order Malpighiales; family Euphorbiaceae; genus Excoecaria; species Excoecaria agallocha. Next base: position 13,771,533 of record CM075818.1, read on the forward strand.
TGTTCATTGTCTTCTATGAGATTCAACAACTCATCTAGTATATATATGACTAAGCATTCTAGCTCCTATATGCATGCATACATTAGCATTCTTTCAATAAGCTTATTACATCACTTACTTCATACAACATACATATATTTAATAGCACTTTTTATACATAATAAACATGTGGAAGAACTTGTACACAATTAACCAAATATAACCCTACATCAACTTCTAGGACTTTGGTGTTGGCCTGTCCTGATGCAGAGATCGTTACTGAGTAAAAGCTTTGACAATAGAACCTACATGGATAAAATAACCTTTGCTAAGCTACATAGCTTAGTGGGGATACTAAACATGAATAACAACCACTCACAGCGGTCTTCAAAAATATATAATATAAAAATAATTAAAAATAATAAAATTTACATATTAGGAATAAGTATAAAATAAAGCATAATTTCTTAAACAACAAGGTAACCCTTCAATTAATTCGGCATACTTGAATCTAAACAATTCATAAAGAGATCTGTACATAATGCAAATAGATACCAATACATACTTTAAGAACCATAGTTAAACATGATAATCCATATATCAGATGCATAAATCATATTGTGATTAACTGTGGAACATTAATGCATTAATTTAGCCTCCTTAAGTTCTAAGGGTGGATAACAGGATTAGTTGATACCCGAGGTTATCAAATGGTAGATATCGGAAGATATCAAAACTATGAACCTAAATAGGGTCAACTGTATGGTGGACCAGTCAAGGATAGGGTTAACAATTAACCCAAATAGGGTTATGTATGATCTAATCGGATAAACTGTACTTTAGACCTAAAAGGTCAACGGTGGTAGCTGCAATATCCCTATATGCGCCTATCTATCCATAGTTGAACTCTAGTAGTAGGCAATACAGTGTTTCATTTTCATTTAAAATATCATGTTTGTACTTATATCATACACCTTGCACATGCATATGATCATATTATAGTACACAATTCTCCAGTGTATAAGCATGCATTCATGCATTCATATAGCAATTCGAGTACCGATAATTAAACATACCTCTCATCATGAGCTTATACTTTAACATACAATCTTTAGGCAACACATCATATCACAATCATGCTTTCATACATATAGGATCAATAATAATTTCATAACTTCATACTTCCATATATTCATATACTTCAATGAGGGTTCCACTATATGGTGACAATATATCTTTAGAACTTTGTTTCTATAAGTCATTATATTAATCTCATGTTTTGATGTTACATAATACCCTCATATTTATTTTTAAAATGCTCTAAAAGTATTCAGTAAGTTCTAAACACGGATATTAATGCCATATTTTATGTTTAATTACATGTTTTAACATTTTTAGATGTGTTTTAAAATGTTAGGGTAAGTGTTGATGTTCTATTTTTCTTTGATCCAAAAATTTTAATCAATCACAACATGTTCTACCAAAAATCACCAACAAGAAATTAAGAAGACTCTAATCCCATACCTTAGCCAAAATTTCTCTCTAGCCTCACTCTTGAGCTTTTCCTTGTCCTTTGCTCCTTACTCCTTATTCTTCTCCTTAATCAACAATTCAATCATTCAACATCAAACTTCCACATTCCACTCAATACACCATCATTCAAAGAAGAAGGAGATGAAGAAGAAGAGATAAATTAACAATTTCACATGCTTACCTTATTTTGATTCACTTATATTCTTTATTAAGCAACATGTATGAATTCCTCTTCAAGAACACTTAGCTAGACTTTAAGAGATCAAAGAAAATGAGGAAGAGAGAAAAAAAATTCTAGAATTCTCATGGAAAATCAGGCCCTCTCCACTTGGAATAACATATATATCGTGATATGTAAAATTCCCTTCTTAGTCCTTTAACATTTTGCATGACCAACATTTAACCTTCACCTTTTTGTATGCTTGACATTGACCCCTCTATTAAATCCTTCTCTTAAATCAACCTTTCAATGATTCTTTTATTCACATTTGCCCCTAAAAATGCCATATTTATAAATTAACCCCTAAAATGCCATAATTTCAAATTTACCCCAAATTAATACTTTATACTCCAATTATACCCTCAAATAATATTAAACTATAATATTAAATTTTATTTTCATGCAATTAATATAATAAAAAAATAATTTAGCACTTGTCCCATACTTTATATGAAATTCTCATTTTAATTTAATCTTAATCAAATAAAATCTTACTCAAAATATGCAATTTCAATTAGGGTCATATTAGGGTCCTTACATAACAACAATGATGCCATAGTCTTATGACTCAATGTATCAGCTGTTAGTGTAAGCCCTAGTCCCAATACATTATTATAAAGCATTTAATTAATAAATGAGGCATTTGTTTTATCTATTTTATTCTTGTGCATATCAATTGATAGAACTATCCAAGAATGTTGTTTCAGTTTAAGTTATCATGTGTGAGGCACATTGTTGTAAGACCTTGAAACAAATGAGACTTCATTCTAAATATCCCTAGTCAATCATTGTTATGGGAATAACAAATGAATTAAGACTAGTATGCTCTCTCTGATAAGTTGATTTCTGTCTTACGGATCATAAGGACAAAAGTGTTAGTTAGAGATCATAGATACATGTTTAGAACATGGTATCTGGATTCGATCCATTCATGAGAACACTACATGGTACAAGTCATAAGTGTTTCTCATGTGCAAGTTTTGCATCGGAGTTCTTAGACCTAAAATCTCTATGAAACTCTTTATGAATTACTGTGTACTTTGACATACACCTAACGTGCTCATAACAGGGTTACAAGTATGGGTATACTTGGATATGCACTGATACATGTTAGAGAGCATGAAAGAAGTGAAGGGATTATCCCTCTCGATAAGAGAGAAAATATCACCGGCCACTTGATTAGTGAACTGAGAAGTGTATGGCCATACTGAGATGAAATAATGAGTAATTATTATTTATCTAAGAGTTCAGTGTCACTGGAATATCAATAAAAGAATTAATATATATAAGGATGACTAATTTCATGCCTTATATTAATTATGATATTTAAGGGTAAGGGACAATGCAAAATTACATTAGGTCACTAAATGCCATTTGCATTTTCATTTAATTTAGAATGCTATAATATCTTGCTATAGAGTATATACAAACCTTTGAATTAATTTATTAATTCATTCCCAATATTAAATGGACCTATAGGATCGCACACAAGGCATGAGGCTTAAAACATGTAATTAAAGTATTAGGCATTAATTTGGGCTTTTAATTAAATTCAAATTAATGTATGAAATGGGTATTGAAATTGCTAAATGGACCTTAGTCCATTAGAGAGAGAGAGATTTGGCCCATAAGGTTTAATTTCAATAAGTTAATTATCTTTTTTTAATTAAGTTAATTGAATATTAAAGCCTAAAAACATTTGAATCAAAATAAAACACTTAAGTAGGAGAGAGAGTGATCGAAATTCAAAGATAAAAATCAATGTGAACTTCGGCACATGCATATTTCCTAATTAAGTGGTAGTTTTTGATTAAATGTCTTATGCCATTTAAATTAATTTGAATTTAAAAGCTAAAAGGAATTCAAATTATTTTGAATCACTTAATTAGGAAGTGATGGAGGCTGAATATACTACCTAATTAAAGGAGATTTCAGCATCTTTGAGATTTCCTAAGCCTAGTGGTATAAATTAATGAAATAAATTTTCCATGTTAGGTTTATTTCTCTCTCTAAGCCACCACTCTTAAGGGGAAATGACTCTTCCTTTTTCTCTTGGTTTTTGGGCAGCCATTGGTGAAATTTAGTAAGAACAAGATCAGGTCTTGTGTCTTTAGGTCAATACCCATTCCCAAATATACATACATAGAGCTAGCACTCTCGGTTTTAAGCATTGCTTGCAAGTGTGTGTGTAAGAATATAGAGGAGTGGCACAAAGGCTGTTCCTTTTGGAATTGGTGATCGAGATCTAAGGCTGATAATTTCATCCTACTTGCTGGTCATCATCAAAATCAAATTTTAAAGTGCATCTAAAATTGTAAGTTTCAAAACCCTAAAATTGTATGTTTTTTATTATTGTTTATGGATTGCGTGCCTTGTATGATCAATTTTATTATTTTTTCGCTGCGTGATCATCATATATATGCCATAACATATTCCATCATTGGTATCAGAGCCTAAACATGCTTATTTTAGTGCTTTATATGCATGAAATAATTATTAAAAAATCGTTCATTTAAAAACATGCAATCCTGAAATTTTCTGTTTTGAGTTTTTTGCATTGTTTTGGTGTAAAAATGATTTTAAATGATTAGATAGGTATTATAATTATTATGAAATGTTAATATACTATCCTAAGATGTTCTTAGAGCTGTTCATGGTCGGATTTAATTATAAATACCTGATGGTACATGTTAATATTGAAACTAGGTGCTAATTAACATGATAAGTGTTTGTTTAACAACTAGTTTTCAAAAATAAATGTAAGAACGATTTTGGCATGTTTGTAAGTGATTTTTAAAGATTAAATATCAGTTCTGGACATATTTTAAATTTGATTTTAATTCTAGTCCATGGCAATTTAATTGATTAATTTTAAAATCACTTAAAACTATGACTAGTTTGTGTTTGTTGCATGTTTAATCGACATTGTTTGTTTTGTTTTGATTAAAATGGCAAAAACACATTTAGATCAGATCGGTAAAGAACATTAACTCAATATTTATAACCTTATTTAAATTATTAAATGACACACAAAATTGTTTTAAGTATTTGTGCATTTTTGTGGCATTATATGAGTATTAAACAACTAGTTTCATTGTTGTTTCTAGTATGAATGCCATGTATTATATATGTTCTTCATGATTTTAATGTTTTAATTCATACTGGTACATATTATATGTAATTTTTATTTTTATGGGCTATATGACATAAAATTAAAAAATGGCAAAAATTGGAAATTATACTAGAGTTGATTTATGGCACAAATCTAGCTAGTTTCTATTTTGGGCTTTTAAGAGAACTTATTCAATAAGAGGATTCAATCCATTGGGCTTCGGCCCAGGCCCATCATGGGGTCTCCTCTTAAAAGTTCATATACACAATTTCCATTAATGAACTTGGCTAAATTAATTAAAAGTGGACTTTGTTTGATCCATAAATGTTATGTATATTTATTTGCTTGTTTGGTGTGATAAATGGATATGCATGGTGCATTCATAGGCCCTGGGCTTTTGTAATTAAATATGTCCTACGAGCCATTATGTATTATTACAAAAGACTTTCTAATTCATTTCAATTACACCCTTTTCTTTAATTATAATTTAACTTGATTCATATGATTACGTGCTAAATTACCAAAATACCCCTCTCGAGACTTAACCTCGATAATTACAAAATAATCCAATTTTTCCTTAATTAACGATGGTCCTCGTTAATAAACAATAATCCAATTTGGGTCATGACTGGGTCTTTACATAACATCATCGCAATTAATAAACAAATTCAAGTAATGACTCATGCTGAATAACAATAGATATTAAAGCCTCACTAACATCTGAAATGAAGATACATGAATCGATTTTAAAACAATCATCATGTATGCCTTAAGCCCATAATTCATCATGCAATTATAGTAGTTGAGCCAACTCCTCAAAATCTGCCCATCTCTATGTAAATCGCTAGGGAACACAATATTCATCAACATAGGGTAAGATAAATCATATTAAGCCACACACTTATCGACCTTCATCAGTAATTCATGCACACCAGATTATATTCCAACCATTAGCAAAATAGTCTACTTGTCAAAATAGAACTATAATGTATAAGCATGCATAAGTATGTCTTTGGAGGCAAAATAGTACCTCTGTCAATGGGTGCCAAATGTTGACCCTCAAGCACTCCAACTGAAAATAACCTTCCTCAAAGCACATAAAATGTATCAACACAGAGGAAACTTTCACTTATGTATTTTATCAAATAGGTGGCTTATGAGAAATTAGGGTAGCACAAATTTTACAATTTCATAAACATTGGAACCTAAATGTAATGACTATACTTGATAATCCTAATTACTATTACTAATTACATTTATCAATTCTATTAATCCTGTTAGTTCTTTATGAATTATCTGCTATCGATGCATATATGTGCATATACACCATCATACTATATCAATCACGACAGATTGAGGACTATACTTTATCATACTAGAGAATATCATATACATCAACTTAATAATTACATGCCTTTACATATAAATTTATCTTTAGCTATCCCAAAAGACATAAAAATAAGTCTCATACTTCAAAATACTCCTCCTATTCTGATGTTGGCTTTGAAAATTGTTGGCTTTGTCCCTGACCAAACGTTCTATCCTGCCAACCTACACGGATAAATACCCGTGCTAAGCTATAAAGCTTAGTGGGGAACAACTAATATATATAATGATAATCACTCATAGCGATTATCCACGAGCATGCAATAGTAGTATGAATGAATAACATATTGACAATGTGAGGTAAAGAAATCAAGAACAATAAAAGAATCGTTAATTCAATAGATCATTTAATGTAAATTTGCAATTGTATACACATTTCATTTATCTTATTCATTTGCCTGCTCAATTTCCTGTGGGAGTGGATAACGGGTACTGTAGATACCAGAAGGTATCAAATATGTGAATACCCGAAGGTATTAAATCTGTGGACCCATTGGGTCAAAACTATGGTCTCATTTAGAGACAAACTATGGACTCATAAGAGTTAAACTATAGCAGCTACAACTATAACCCTATTGGCATGCCTATCTATCCACAACCAAGTCTTTAAGTGCAAGCTTAATTCAATCACATTTCACATCTTGTGAACTTTATATCAACATGTTCCATTATAACATTAATGAATCTAAAATACTTTAATATCATACATGGCTATCTCAAGGTAGAGGAACAATCATATATTATTGTTACAGAGAAGTAACTCATGCACATTCTATTTTAAGGTAATAGGACTTACCTTTCAATTAGATTGAAATTCTTGCAATTTAAAAGGATTTCTTGCTGTAAATTACAAATTAGGATGATTTATAAGCTTAAGAAGGGATTAGACAAGTCTATACCTCAAAAGGAATCAAAGAAATACAGTTTTCAAATTATAGGGGAGGGTCACGGTTACTAACAATTCCTGGTAACCGTGATCCAAGACTTGTAATAAGGGTCACGGTTATCATCAAATCCTAGTAACTGTGTGCTATGAGACCCTTTGGTTCTGGACTAAAAATGGACTACCTCATGGTTACTAATATTAGGGTATTAGCCGTGAAGTAGGATTTTGGACTCGAGTCACGGTTATTATGAATTCCTTAGTAACCGTGAGATGGCATAGGTTTTGCTTCTGGACAAAAAGTTAATTACCTCACGGTTACTAAGCCTAGGGTAGTAGCCATGAAGTAATGCTATAAGAATGGGTCATGGTTACTATGAAATCATGGTAACTGTGAGCCAAAACATACTTTTGGTCTGAACTGAAGATTTAGGCACCTCACGGTTACTATAATATTCATGGTAACCGTGAGCCCTAAACCGCCTTGAGACCGATTTCTAGTCTCTATTTCACTGCCATTTTAACCTATAAAACAACAATTTAAGTCAAAATGGCCTTCAACAAAGTTGTAGGCCTATGTTTCTAGTTTTCAAAACATCAAAAATCATCTCAATAAGGTTTGTAAATCTTTAGATATTCAAGAAAAACCACAGACTGTTCATGAGGGCACAATCACAACCACATTCAGATTTCAATTCCGATTTTCACTATCATGCCGTGAAAATCAGATTTTGGTCTCTTCTAAAAAAATCAAGGTTTACAAGTCTAGTTTCCATACCAATTAGAATTTCAGAATTTGGACAACTATAGCTCAAGATATGAGCAAAAGTATATAGACTGGTCAAATGATCTTTAAAACATATTTCAGGTTTTCAACCAAAGCATGTATTTTATCAACTCTAATCCACTTCCAAGCTTATAATCAACCACAAAAACACATGAGAGAGGCACTCAAGATCTCTCTCATGACAATTCATAAAATTATACCCACATATAAAATCCTAAGTTCCCATACCTTGTTTGAGCTTTCTCTTCTTCAACCTTGAAGAGTTTCCTTCCCTTTGCCTTTGCTGGATTCTCCTTCTATAAGCATAAGACACTTCTATGAAAACCAGCAAGCTAATCCATGAATCATACATATCAAAGAATAATAAAGTTACCTTAAGCTCAAAACCAAGTAAATCTTTCTCTTTTTCCTTACCCCAATTCAAAGAAATCTAGAGAGAGAGAGAGGATGAGAGACAGAGAGGAGCTAGAAAAGATGAAAATGGAGAGTGAAGACCATGAGGTTGGCCGGCCACTACTCCACCCAAAATATCCCTCTCTCCTTTCTTCTAATTGGTCTAAATGTCCCTTAAACATATCATTTGCTAATTGGTCCTTCAATTTCTTTTATTTTGACTTATGCCCCAAAACTTACTCTTAAGCTTTTCAATTAGGTCCTTCTATACACAATTATACTTAATTAAACATAGGCAATAATAATTAATTAGTGATACTTCTTCTAGGGTATATTGAGGGGTATTACGCTAAAAATCAATCATTAAAGAAGAGAAGATTAAGATTGCAACACAAGAAAGACCAAACAAGCATCAAAAGTTGACAAAGATATATGGAATCACAGAAGAGATTTTTGTTGGAATATGTTACCTGTTAATATGCCTCCCCTCATGCTATTTTTTGCAAAATCACAACAAAATAAAGTATAAAACAAATGGCAAAAAGGATGCATTCAATAAGAGAATAAAAGCTACAACAATCAACAAAAATGAACATAAGGGTTTAAATAGAGCTATGCAGTAAAGATATTCTAACATGAGATAAAGAATGGAACAAGACAATGAAAATAAAGATAAAAAATAGAAAGGGAAAATAAATCAACACACAAAACAACAATGAAACTACCACAAATAAAGAAGATTAAAGAACAAAAATCGAAAAGTGAGCAGGTGAGAGACTTATTTGTTGAAGATCTTAGAAAAATTAATATTTATGCTATATTAAAACTTGAAAAACAAATAAGAACATAAAAGAAGAAGAAGAAAAATTCAGGAAAGAGAAACAAAAAGAAAATCATAGCAAAAAAATGAAGAAGCAATTGAAAAATAAATTAAATAAAAAAGAAGAAGCAGAAGAAGAATAAGAATAAGATTTCTCTTTCCTATTGAGATTGCAGAGGATTGGTAGCCAAAATAAGAGAGAGAAAGAGAAAAATAGAGAGAACTCAAAGAAAAATAGAGAAAAATTATAGAAGGAGAAAAGACTGACTGAAAAAATGAAGAGGCATAGAAAAAATTGGATTTTTAAAAACAGGGTTTAGGAGTGTCATGGTTAGCACCCAAAAGGTAATGACCGTTACATAAGCTACTCTCACTATTGGACTAAAAGAAAAATAACTGCCACAGTTTGTACTAAAGATTGGCCATCGCGAGGTATAAAAAATGTAGCCCAAAATGTAAAGGCATCCTATGTCATGGTGAGCACAAAAAAAAACTAATGACCATGATCAATCCACCCCTTCATGTATAGATATAAAAGGTTACCTACGTCATAGTGAGCACAAAAAACCTAATGAACATGACTAACAAAATTTTAGGTACAAAAGCAAAAGTGCAATGATGTCATGGTGAGCAAAAAAATATAACCACCGTGACCCTAAACAATTTTGCAAAATAATTTTTGGCCACAAGAACAAACTCAAAAACTACCTTAAAAAGCAAATTATTAAAATAATGGTCTACAAATTAGAAATTTTAAACCAAAACCCAAAACACAAACAACAATGAAGAAAACCAAAAATAAAAGCTAATAAAAGTAAAGGTAGGATTTAGTTCTATGTTTACTAAGTATGTAACTGGACTTTTAGGTTCCTTTAAGGATCTTACAAGGTGACGATCATTGAAGTATCTTCAAATCTTGATTCCAATATATGTCTTCAAATGATGTATGTTCACCTTGAACTCCATCTCATCTCCCGGGTGCTTTAGTTTCACCACTCCAAATTGATTAGCTTCCACAACTTCAAAATTTCCAGTTTGACCTCAACTTCCTGAGAAAAAGTCTAAACCGACTATCATAAAGTAGCAACTTCATCCTAGGGATGAATTCCTTTCTCACCAGCTTATAATCATGCCACTTCTTGATTATTGTATGCCCACAGGTGGAACTCATCAAATTCATTTAACTATAAAATATTTTTTTCTCTAGTACTTTTTAGATTAAAATATAATAACATAATTCCCTAAAAAGCCTTGTGCTCTAATTCCATAGGTAAATGAAATGATTTTCCCTATATAAGCCTAATGGAGACATTCTAATTAGGGTTTCGAAAGCTATTCTATAGGCCCATAATTCCTCATCTAGCCTTAAAGACCAGTGTTTCTTAGACCCATTAATAGTTTTTTCTAAGATAACTTTTAATTCCCTATTGGAAACCTCTACCTATCCATTAGCTTGAGGTTGATAGAGAGTTGTGATTTTATGCCTCACATCAAATTTTCTCAGTAATGCCTTAAATTGGTGGTTCAAAAATTGTTTCCCACCGTCACTAATTAAGGTTCTCGATGTTCCAAATATGGTGAAATAATTTCTATGTAAAAATTCCAAAAAAAATTTTAAATCACAACTTCGAGTAGCTATGGCATTTACCCATTTACTGACATACTCAACATCTACTTGAATATATTTGAACCCAAAGGAAACTAAAAATGGTCCCATGAAATCTATACCCCACACATCAACAATTTAACTTCTATGATATTTTTCAAATGCATTTTGTCCTTTTAAGAAATATTCCCTACTCTTTGGCATTTATCACAATGTAGCAAAAAAAATTTAACATCCTCAAATATGGTTAGCAAATAAAATCCTAATTGCAGTATCATTAAGACTATTCGATTGGCACCATGATGTCCTTTAGCTTTTCCTCTATGGCATTCTTGTATAATTGATCCTTACACTTACTTAGAGACACACCGTCTAAACACGTGATTTGTATATAGCCTTAACAACTATAGGTCATCCAAAATATAGAATCTCTCATCTGCTTTTAATTTCTTTCTTTGTTGCCATGTTAATTCCCTAGGAATAAAACCTCATGTAAGATAATTTGCTATGTCAGCAAACCAAGGAATATCAACATCACATGAATAAATAGCATAAATAAACTCATCCAAAAAGAAATCATTTATCTCCCCTTTTTTTATATGCTCATACTCCAAGCGAGATAGATGGTCTGTAACAAAGTTCTCAGCGCCCTTCTTATCCTTTATCTCCAAGTCAAAATCTTATAGTAATAAAACCCACCAGATTAACTTTGGCTTTGACTCTTTCTTTGCAAACAAATGCCATAAAGCTGCATGATCAAACCATACAATTACCTTAGAACAAAGAAGATAAGAGCAAAAATTTTTCAAAAGCAAACACAATAGTGAGCAACTCCTTTTTGGTTGTAATGTAGTTGACTTGGGCTCCTGTCAATGTATGGCTGTCTCATCAAATAGTATGGAAGATTTTATTGTGCCTCTGCCCTAACACTACTCCTACTACAAATTCACTAGCATCACACATCAACTCGAATTGTAAGCTCTAATTTAGAGAAACAATCACTAGAGATAAAATTAACATTTACTTTAATGTATTAAAGGCCTAAAAAATCAAATGCAACATTTTTGACAAGCAAATTAGATAGTGGTTTAGCATATAAAAATCCCTAATAAAGTGCTTATAAAAAACCAACATATCCTAAAAAACTTCTAACCCTTTTGATAGTAGTTGGAGGTGGTAAATTTTTAATGGTATTAGTTTTAGCCTTGTCCACTTCTAGCCTTTTTTTTTGGACAATTTATGCCCCAACACTGTCCCCTCTCTAACTATGAAAAGGTACTTCTAGTTTAAAAATAGATTAGTTTGCTCACATCTTCCCAATTCCATTTCTAGGTTAGCTAAGTAACTCTTACAATCCTTCCCATAGATGGCCAAATCATCCATAAACACTTCCAAGAAATGCTCAATGAAACTGTAGCACCCTTATCCTATAATCTATACATATCACTTTATCCATCTCATTACATATGTTTAACTATGCAATATAAACATATACCAACTATATAGAGAACATATATTCATACTTAATCCACAAGAGTGCTATACTATTAAGACTTACAATATACATTAGAGTCTCTTTACAAAATATAACAACTGATTAACATATTTTCATACAATATTTCCAATATAAAAAAAAACTTCTTTATATACGAAGATCCCAACATAAAAGTCTCCACTAGTTTCTCTTGTTGACATGAGTTGGCCATCCTACTGCAGATATCACCCCAACAACCTATATGGATGAAACACCCGTGTTAAACTATAAAGCTTAATGGGGAACTTAAATCACGATAAATGACCAATCACAGTGCTCATTAACAATGCACACATCATGCCTTAATTATAAAAATAGTTAATTTTAATAAATGAATAAAATTTAACATCCATATCAACTTATGAAAATCATAAAATTCAATGGTAACATTTACATTGATGCTACATTCACCAAGTATAATAATGTATGCTCCATCATCCTTTGCCCTTATATTTAATTATTTATCATATGATTATTTTATGTAATAATATTTAATAATAAAAACAAGCCTATCAATCATGTATATCAATTATACATTAACACAAGACTATACTTATATACCAAGGTCATGGGTTTTAGATTTGCATACATTGGATCACAATGACAAATACACATTAATAGGTGTGCACATACAAACATTGTGAACACATACATATAATCATAAGAAAAATATTTAAAAAATAATAGGTATTATAGTATGACTCTTATAACCTTTAGTATGGAATATGCTATGTAATTATGACAATTATTGTGTTCATTCAATAAGATAACACCCTATACCCTAATATAAGTTTCTTCATAAATCATATGTTATCATACAAATAGAAATAAGGTTTATGATCACAAAGGACATATATATATCATTAATTTAATCAAAGTATTAATATAATGCAAATTCATCATTTAACAATTAGCATGTATTTTTTATACTAGCAGTATTGCTTACATATATTTACTATTTGGCATTCTTATAGATGCAAGTTTTGTATGCAATAAAAGGAATTTTATATGTAGAATAGTATTAAGTCAATTAAGAACTATTCCGTATGTCAAGACTATACTTATATAATGCCATTTGTACCTGTACATAATCATGTAAAAATATATATCTTCTCTACTACATAAACATATATGCAAAATTCATAAACAATTTATACATTTTGTTCATGTAACAATCACATGACAAGATACTGCCTCTCTAATTCATACACTTGTATACATAGTCTCATATAACATTACCATTATATGCTTAATCATGTCATTTCAATTAAGTAAAGTCATATTCATATATTTCCCTTGAAACATATTCTTTGAATCATTACTCTAAAACATCTTTCAAGATTCAAACCTAATCATGTAAGATCATACTATATATGTGTGTGTGTGTGTGTGTGTGTTTATATGTACACATATATTCTACTAATCACATTACTTATTTATACAAGTAAAGTTAACATTTCAAACTATATGTATCATAGTAATTTCAAGAAATCAATAGGAATCGTGTATAATCATCTATACTTTTATATAACTATGTACAAGGTAATCATATGCATATTGATATTTATACATATATATATTCATGTATATATATGACCATGGTGTCATAGATATGTACACGTATAAATTTTCTATAAACATGTTATCTTGAGCACAATTAATTATTATTATTATTTTGTACTTGAAATCCCTATAAATCATGTAACTATTTCACATATGTATTACGATAATCATATGAATACATACATGCTTTACTATCCCTTTTTGTGTGATATTTTCACCACTATAATTATTGGGAAACAACATGTATATACATTATTATTATTTCATAAAAGTACATCTATACCATCCATTGTGTAACTATACTATACATCTTATATTTTCAACACATCATCATTTATCAAGCTTAGATTGGTGTGTTGAACATATATGATCAAATTATTATATTCAATAAAGAAAATTCAATTATACACATATCTTTTTCCCAAGGTTATTGCTTAATCCTTATGTGTTCATATTTTGTTCATATCTATACACACATATAAATACATGTATATATACATACATATATAGACACATAGATATACAATCTTAAATACACAAGTGAATATACAAATACATGTAAGCACATAGCACTATAACTATATGTTATCTCATAATAACAAAAGAGTATAAGCATACAATCATAATTATACTATTTTCAAAAAGTAATATTTATTATAATTGTACATGTACTAAATATATATCTACAAGTTTTTTTAAATTCATAATTATTTTTATGTTAAAGTATTTACATTTCTCTATATACTTGTAACATATTGTAAACCAATTATTCAATGTTAAATTAGTCTATATATCTTTAGTTTCTCTTTTAAAGCCTATTAGAATCATAAATATATCTAATTATATGCCTTTTAAACAACATGGTAATTAAGTTCTTAAATAATTTACCAAAGTTATATAAGTACTCTTCCAATTAATTATATGAGATGGCATTTCAAAATTCCATGGACAGATTCCAGTGACTAGTTTGCAAACTAAATTAGATGTAGCAAATGACAATTTTAGAAGAAATGTTCTTCTATAAACATATTCCTCTATATTTCTAGTTTTTGAAACATTAAAAATCATCTCATTATCATAACTACAACTCATGATATTTTGAAATTCTAGAAAGCTATTCTAATAATAGTGCAACAGCTAATTTTGGCTTTCAAACTAAATTTAGATAAATTTTGAGACAGATTTAGGATTTGTTTTCTGCATATAAAATGTAGATATGGAAGTTTGGATTAAATCCAATTTTGAATTACCATATTTTAAGTTCTCTAACTCAAGTTATATGCAAAATACTACTATTTGCTAAAACTAACCCAAAGATAGATTTTTAATGTCATTTTAAAAATTCATAGAATAAAATGCATGTGGAATTAGATATACATTCCTTCACAATAATTGTTCTCCTATATGTCTATTTTATCCAGAATTTTATGTCTATAATCTATTCTTTGACCGTAATTAACAGTTTATATGAATTTCAAGGAAATTTTAAGGAAAGTTAGATGCCAATTCAGAAGTAGTTTCCTTATAAAAAAGTATACCTTAATGTGTTACAAAAATGAACCAACTAGAATCATTCAGTTTGCTATCCTAAAACTCAAGATATTAATAAAACAATACAGTTAGGTCAGGTAAACTCAAGCCCATAATTTTAATGGAAGTTTGCATTTTAACTAAATTTTTTAATTTTTATTCCTTATGTAATTTCTCCTCATCATAAACACATACAAGACCAGAATCTACTATAAATCATAATATTAATCTCAAAGATACTCATTACACATAATAACTCTTTAGTTCTTGACAAAAATATTACATGCAAATGAAAGAGTTCCCAAACCTATTTTGAAATTCCAATTCTCTTCTTTCACTCTTCTCATTTGCTTAAACCCTTGAAAGCATCTTTAAATCCAGCCTTCGTTATTTGTATAATATAGAAATATGAAGATGTTCTTTGAGTGAAAGGGGCCGAATTCTATGGCAGAGAAGGAGAAGTTTCAATCATTTTATGAGAAAGAGAGAAAACAAATTCTTTAAGAGAAAGAGAGAGAAGTGAGTAATTTGCTTTCTATTTATTTTTTTCTTCAAAGTGATGACCCTCTCTCCTTGTACTCCTAATTCCCTCTCTAATTTGAATAAATTCATATTTTATAATGGAATGAAAATTCTCTTTTTGATCCTTCAAAATTTTTCATGTCAAACTAAGTTCCCTCATTTATTTGCATGTTACACAATGTTCCACTTAATTTTTTCTTTTTTTAAATCAACCTCTTCTTTCTTACCATTTTTTATAATTTACCCTTAAATTTCCATATTAACAAATTGACCCCTAAATTTTCATCCTCTTTTAATTTAGCCTTCAAACTATATTATTATTACTTGACTATTATATCCTATATAACGGGCAGTTTTCTGAGTTCGACTTGTAAGTAATATTTGACCTTCCAAAAAGCATTTTTAGCAAAAGTAGTCTTCTAGAAACTTATTAAACTATGTTTATAGTTTCTAAAACATCAATAATCATCTCAATATTCTTTTTATATTTTAAGATATTTACAAAACATTGAGTTCTCCTCTTAGTGACGAGGCAACACACTATTTTGGATTTTATGATTAAATATAGCCTAGTTAAAGACATATTTGTAACTTATGTTTTTCATATGAAATATAGCCATGGATGTCTATTTTTGAAATCAATTGGAATCATCTAATTCAATGCTCTACAACTTGAGATATAGGCAAAAGAGTACCACAAGGTCAACTACAATGTGATAATCCATCCAATAATATTTAATTAGACTTTGCTAACGTGAAATTGCCCTTGAATTATACTAGGCCCTATTTTGGGTCCTTACAAAAACCATATAATATGTCCATCATATACCGTAAAAACATAGTCAGTGCATTACAAAAGCCAAAAGGCATACATTTATATGCAAATGTAGCATAAGGATAAGTAAAGGTAGGTCTTTTCTTAATCCTCATGGGCAATTGGTATTTGTAAGTACCCTGAATACCCATCTAAAAATCAATAAAACATGTTAGCTACTAAAATCTCTAACATTTGATCAATAAATGTTAAGCGGAAATGGTCTTTTCGGGTAGCAATTTTAAGTCTCCTAAAATCTATGCAAACACTCCAACCCATAACTTTAAGAGTTAGGATAAGCTCATTCTACTTATTTTGTATATTGTAATCCCCCCTTTCATTGGGGTAAATTGCATAGGACTCACCTAGTTACTATCTAAGATAGGGTAAATAATACTTGAATCTAGAAGCTTGAGTACCTCTTTCTTGACCACCTCTTGCATCACCAGATTGAGTCACCTTTGGGCTTAAACTACTAGCTTAAAGTTTTCCTCCATCAAAATTTGATGCATCCAATAGCTTGGATTAATCCCTTTCAAGTCTAAGGTTTTCCATCCAATTGGCTTCTTATATTTTTTTAGTATAACAATTAATCGCTCCTCCTCCAAACCTATCAAAGAAAAAGACATAATTATTGGTTTCTCATTATCTTTTAAAAACTCGTGTTTTAAATAAGAAGGCAAAGTTTTTAATTAATCCTATGTCTCATTTTAAGGAATATCTAAACTTTCCTCCTCCTTCACATCTTACTCACACTCTTTTTCTATAGCAGTTACCGTTTCTCTCTCTACTTCATTTAACCCTTTATCCTTTAAAGAATGTATTAAACATAAATTCAATAGGCCATCTAACAACATTTTCTCCTAATTTTCCTCAATGGATTCTTACACCATATCCATAAAATAAATGGACTCCTCCAAATCACTTGATGGGTATTTTGTAGCTTTGTTCATATCCACTACCAATTCTTTATTATTGAACCGTAGAGTAACCTTTTTGCCGTGCACATTAATTAAGGCATTTATTGTATTCAAAAATGGCCTCCCTATGATTATTGGTACTTTTTTATCCTCTACATCTCCATCATCCCCTTCAATTTTATGAAGGCTACTATAATATTTTTGGTTTCCCTGTTAAAATAGTTGTATCATGTTCTGTTAGAACCCTAAATACGGCTCAATCTAGCGATACATAAGGTAGTTAAGAAAGAGGTACTCAAGCTCCTTGGTTTAGGTATTATCTATCCCATCTCAGATAGTAAGTGGGTGAGTCCTGTGTAATACATCCCAAAAAAAGGGGGAATAATAGTGGTTAAGAATAAGCTTAATGAACTTATTCCAACTTGTAAAGTTACGAGTTGAAGAGTCTGTATAGATTATAAGAGGCTGAATAGCATCACTAGGAAATATCATTTCCCATTGCCATTTATTAATCAGGTGTTAGAGAGGCTAGCAGGGAATAGGTTTTATTATTTTTTAGATGGATATTTAGCATATTTACAGTTCCCTGTATCACTTAAGGACCAAGAGAAAACCACATTCATCTATCCCTATGGTACTTTTGCCTATAGGAGAATGCTCTTTGGGTTATGCAATGTACTAGCTACATTTCAGCAGCACATGATGAAAATTTTTCATGATTTCATGGAAAAATTTATGGAAGTGTTTATGGATGACTTTACCATATATCGGAACAATTTTGTGAGCTACTTACATCATTTTCATTTAGTGCCAGGGGGTGTGAGAAAACCAATCTTGTATTGAATTGGAAGAAATGACATTTTATGGTGAGGAAAGGCATTGTTTTGGGACACAAAATTTTAGAAAAGGCGATAGAGGTGGATAGGGCCAAAGTAGAGGTTATAGATAAACTCCCACCCCCAACCAGTGTCAAGGGAGTTAGGAGCTTTCTAAGTAATGTAGGTTTCTAGCCATATGAAGCTCCTAAAGCCATCATCTGTGATTATGGTAAACACTTTATTAACCACCAATTTAAGGCTTTGTTGAAAAAGTTTGGAGTGAGGCATAAGGTCACTACCTTATACCATGCCTAAGCTAATGGTCAAGTTGAGGTGTCAAACCAAGAACTTACAGCTATTATAGAAAAAATGGTCAATGCCTCTAAAAAAGATTAGTAGCTTAAGCTAGATGAAGAATTATGGGCATACAAGACAATGTTTAAGACTCCTATAGGAATGACACCCTTTAGGTTTGTTTATAGCAAGTCTTGTCACCTATCGATAGAACTGGAATGCAAAGCTTATTGGACCACAAAATTATAGAACTTTGATCTTGTAAGTGTAGGGAAATGTAGGTCATTACAACTGAATATGCTTGAAGAACTTAGGTTTTGGGCTTATAACCATGTTGCCAAATACAAAAGGAAGACCAAGAACTAGCATGACAAGAAGTTGATGAAGAAAGAATTTGTAACGGGTATAAAGGTGATCTTGTATGATAGGTAATTAAGATTGTAGGCAGGGAAGTTGAAATCATGGTGGAAAGGGCCTTTTGAAGTCATAGGAGCAAACAATTTTGGAGTGGTGACTTTAAAACACTCAATAGATAAAAGGGAGTTTAAGGTAAATGGACATCGTGTGAAGCCCTATTTTGAATCGACATTCGATGGAGCTTTAGTGATCGTTACCCTCACTAGTTCTTAATAGTTATTGAAAGTCCAGCTGCAGAGTTGATAAATGCAGAACTACTACTTAAGCCTCATTTTTATTAGCTTTTATGTTGTTTTTATAAGTTGTTTACGTTTGTTTGTGGTTCAAAGGAATTTTGCCTTAGAGGTCTTCAATTTTAAGTTTTTACATTTTTAAACAATTTGTAGTGTTGTGTTTCGACCCCAATAATTCGAAGGATGGAATGTTTTCGGTGATTTTCGGGGGTCATGGTTAGTAAGTTAACCCTGCTAACCATGACATAGGGGTTTTTTCACTTCTGGATCAGACAAAAGTTATAGATCATAGTTAGTATGTTTTACATGTTGATCATAACATAATTGCATGTTTGCTTCTGTACATCAAAGTTCTACTAGTCATGGTCAGTAGGCTTCTACTACTGATCGTGACATAGGATCACTTTAGCTTCTGGAACTCAAAGAGCCATAGGTCACAGTAAGCATACTTTTACTACTGACTATGACATACATGCACATTCACTTTTGTATCAAATTTTTATTAGGTCACGATGAGTGGGTTTTTCCTACTGACTATGACTCTGTTCTTTTTCAGTCTAGTAGCCAAATTTAACTTACCTCATGGTCAGTAGGTTTGTACTGCTGACCGTGACCCCTTAAAAACCATAATTTAAAAATCCCACTTTTAAAATCACCGACCATTCTTTTTATCTCTATTTTATTTTCTTTCTCCTTTATCTCCCTCTTTCCTCAAATTTCTCCATTGTTCTTCATTCTTTCTTTTTCTTTCATTTTTTTGCATTATGATTCTCTTGCAAGCTTTAATTGATAAGTGTTTTCTATTTTTTTCTATCATTTTTTCAATTTTTGTTGTTTTTTTCATGGTTTCAAATCATTTTTTATACTTTATTTGTGTTTTTTTTTGCTTCTCATGTTCAACTAATTTTTTCTTTATTTGTTCTTCTCATTTTTGTTCTTGTATTTTAGTTTCTTCTTGTTTTTCTTCTCTTCCCTAGATCTACAGTGTCCTCTATCTCCAACCAAGTAAGTATCTTTATTTTTTTGTTGTTCTTGTTTTTTTATTTTATTTTTTGTTGTTTTCAAAGGCAATTACATTTTATTAAAGTCTAATTAAGCATTACTGGAATAATTATTAGTAGTTAAGATCTAATGAATTCATGTTCCTATGTGATAGAGTATACAATAGTCAATTAATATTATAGTATATAGTATGCATAATTGGAATAAAATATAGTTAAGATATTGATTGGGGCATAAATGTTATTAAGTTGTAATCAATTATGTGATAAATGTGTGAATTATATGGTATAAATTTTATAAGGGTATAATTAAATTATTATTTTTGTTTATTTTTGTATATGGGTGTAATTAAAGCATAAAGTGTTAGTTTAAGGGTTAATTTGTTAATATGGAATTTGAAAGGTCAATTGTGATTAAATAGAGGAAATATGGGGTTGATTTAAGAGAAGCATAAAAGGGACAGGTCTTTGAGTAACTTGCAAAAGTTAGAAAGAAACAAGTGTGACATGTAAATTTTTGAGGGACCAACAATGGAATTTTTTCCTTTGGTATGCTTTTTCTAAAAGCTTAAATATCGCAAGTATACGGTGTACTGGTTATAGTACTTCAGATATCGAACCCACGAGGAAATGTGATTTTAATCACCCACTAGTACTACTCAATTTAATCTTGTTTACGATGTTCAAAAGTGGAAGTTAATTCTAACTACTTTATTGCATAAATTAATTAAATCCTAGATAAGTATAATCAAAGAAGACAGTAAATATTATGAAACTAAATAATCATGCATTTGATACCATTATTTAAATTATAATTTTTAATCTTATTAGTAAGCCAAGTTGGAATAAATTCCTAATCCACTCTCTCGACATGAATTAGATTGCCTAAAACATGCAATTAAAGTACTAATTCTCAACTCTCGTTAATGAATCAGTTAATTTTAACCACATATTTTAAGATTATCTACCAACCTATAGCAATTATCTCCACATGTGATCTCTCAAACTATGTTTTGATAATGAATTTCCTATTAACTTTCAATAAGACGTTGCTCTCGTTAACTCCCTTATTTATGACCATTATGTTCATTTTCAGAGAAGGAATAGCCATGTCGAAGGTCATCTTCCTTAACTTATAATGATACTAATAAAGTTTTAACAGAAAATACTACAATCAAAGATCAATATTATAAATGGAAATAGAAATTTGTTCATATATAATCAAATGCCAACATAATATTCATTTAAAGAATTACAAGGAAGAAAAATAAACATAAGAACAAGGAGAAGGGGATCTCTCAACCCTTTTTCCCTTCACACAAGATGTCTTCTTCCTTGCTTTTGTCTCCTCTTCAAATCATGAAAATAAAAAACTAAGTACTAAAAAATGCTATTGTTCTTAAGATCACACAATTAAATTCTAAAATTATATCCATAAATTTCTATTCACTTGGCATATATATGCCTCTCTAAAAGATATGTCCCTTCAAGATAACTCTTCACAAAAGTTATATTCTTTGAGAAAAATTGCATCTCTTTATAAAGTTTAACTTCCCATCCGCAATATGTCGCGCTCGCGACAAGACATGCCTTTACTTGGCTGGCTCCGCTAGCTGTCGCGACCTCTCCTTGATTTGTCGCCCTCGCGACATGGCACACCTCTTTCCTTTCTCCCTTCCCCGCCTTCTGTCGTGACCAATCCTCCTTGTCGTGCTCGCGACACTTCCTTCATAACTCACATTTGGCTTTCTTCCTTTCACTTGTCTCCTTTAATTTTTAAATCATTCCCTTCTCCTATAAAACAAATAAAACAACCACACACACCCACAAAACACATAAAAGCAACAAAATATAGATAAAATACCAACATAATAAACACAATACTAGACAAAACCACACATTAAAACACAATATTTATGAGCTTTTCAAGCTCATATCACCCTTCTATAATAAAAGTTAAAAATGAGAGTGGATAGAGAGAGGGATGACATTCTTAGTGGGAAGATTCAAAATTCCTTTTTTGTTCATTTTTTATGTCTTCAATCTCTCAAAAAATTCCTCCATTCAATCTTCTTACTCTTTAAGAGCAACTTTTGCATGTTGATTGTTCAAGAATAAATTAGTGTACATCATTAAGGTAATAGCTTAAAAATTTGGTTTTCATCATCATATTATTCTTCTTATTTTGTTGAGGGTTGATTGAGTAAAATGCTGGAAATTTATGTTTAAAGAATGAATTATTGTTAATGGAGAAGAATAAGGTAGAAAGAACGAAGGGAATGGACAGGTGCGAGATTAAAGGCTAGGGAAATTCAGCCAAGGTATAGAATTAGGATTCTCATACTTGCATGTGGATTATATTAGTAGAAACATGATTTTAATGTCTTGCAGTTTGATCAATTGGAAAGATAAACAAGTCTTAAGAAGTGTTATTTAAAAAGAAGACATGAAGCCTTAGGAACTAATGATTGTAATTCCAGCATAATTTGAGTTAAAAAACATTAATTGAGACCATTCTAATTTCTAAGGTTACATAAGATATATGTATAGAAATTTGTAGAAGGGACCTAACACCAAATCTGCTTTTAAGTCATCCATATAATTAATTGAATTTTAGGTGAGTTGTTGATTTCAGTTCTGGAACCAGTTATAGTAAAAATGATGTATTTTTATGTATACCAGTTAGAATGCTATGAGGTAATTTCTAAGAAAAATAGACTTCAAAATATACAATTCATATGAAGGAAGTTAAGCTTAATTCTATCCTTAAGCATGTCAATTTTTAGCTTGAATTTGGACATATTAATAGCACTGTTCTTAGGGACAATTTTAGAAAAAATGTGAATTTCTTGAGATATAGAGATGCTATTGAAATTATTTTTGATGTTCTGAAAACTAGAAACATAAGGAAACAAGTTTGTAGAGGAAAATTTTGCTAAAAATGAGGTTTTCTAGGTTGAAAATGCTATACAAGTTGAATCTTAAATTCTATCTCTAGGTAGAATATAGATCACGGTTACTAGATTTTAGCTAATGACCGTAAGGTAGTCCATTTTTCAGTCCAAAATTGAAATGCAACCTATGTCATGGTCACTAGGTAATACCTAATGACCATGACCCCTTTTCTCTTAACCTAAAGTTCACATAAAGGTTCCAAATTGATAGTAAAGATTATCTAAACCATCTTTAATATAAATAAAGCAATTCTTAATATAGAAATACATGTATTAAAGAATATAAATTGAGTTATGATATATGCATATCTTATTTATATGTCATTATGTTAAATATGTGCATATATGAAAACACATTGAATTATATATGCCATGTAATATGGTTTTTGATAGGTCTATTTATATAATCTTATATATACATAAGTAAGGATTAATTTTAATGATATAAAATATTTATACATGATTAAACTTATGTACATGCTTGATATGTGCAATTATTTTTACATGTTTGCACTCTAATGGTAGATAAAATTCTATTTGAACATGCACTTAGACTATGAAATAAGATATGCTTTAGTATGACGTTCACATGTGGTGCTTGAATAATAATATGTTAAAGTACATAATTATGTTGATCTATGTTCAATTTTTGATATTCGTATTGTTATATGACTATATGAATACATGTGTGTAGATATACACTAGGGATTTTGTATCTTTTTACATGATCACATACATATGATGAGCTATATTGTAAAGTTTTAAGAATAAAGCATGTTTTATGATGAGCACTTGAATAGGAATGATATATTACTTGATTGACATAGTATGATTATGCTAATATGTGAAATCTAATGATATCATGTTAAAAAGTATTTGAATCATTATATGAACTTTGCATACATAATTATGTCATAGCAACAATATATTTATCATATGATTATGTATGTGCCAACAATACTCACCACTAAGTTATAGTCACACTCACTCAAAGTATAAAGGCACTTATCTAAGACATTAAAGTATACTCACCTGAGGTATGAAATATGATTTAACTAATTCTTATTTTCACTGTTGCAATAAAGACATAAACAAAGGTTCTATATATGTTTGGTGTTATAGTACACTGATATGTTAATATATATAGTCCCATTAATTTGATCATAAGAAGTGTGTTGGCTTAGCATAATACTTAAAGTAACTGAATTGTAATAATACATATTCAATATTAAAGCCTTTATAGCTACCTTACTTGAATGCTGTTGTCCTTGCTATGACAGGTTTTGAATAATTGTAATAGTGTGCTTAACTCTTATTATATCATGAGTTTGTTAGTGTAAGCCCTAGCCCCAATACATTGTAACGAAACACTTGAAATTAATAAAATGAGGCATTTGTTTTATCCTTTGTATTCCTGTGCATATCAATTGATAAAACTATCCAAGAGTGTTGTTTCGGTTTAAGTTATCATGTGTGAGGCACATGGATTGTAAGACCTTGAAACAAATGAGACTTCATTCTAAATATCCCTAGTCAGTCATTGTTATGGGAATAACAAATGAATTAAGACTAGTATGCTCTCTCTGATGCTATGAGTCCTGTCTTACGGATCATTAGGACAAGAGTGTCAATCAGAGATCATAGATACATGTTAAAGAACATGGTATCTGGATTCGATCCGCTCATGAGAACACTACATGGTACAAGTCATAAGTGTTTCTCATATGCAAGTTTTGTATCGGAGTTCTTAGACCTGAAATCTCTATGAAACTCTTTATGAATTACTGTGTACTTTGACATACACCTAACGTGCTCGTAACAGAGTGACAAGTACGGGTATAATTGGGTATGCACTGATTCATGTTAGAGAGCATGAGAGAAGTGAAGGGATTACCCCTCTTGATAAGAGAGAAAATATCACCGGCCACTTGATCAGTGAACTGAGAAGTGTATGGCCATACCGAGATGAAATAATGAGTAATCATTATTTATCTGAGAGGTCAGTGTCACTGGAATATCAAGAAAGGAATTAATATATATAAGGATGACTAGTTCCATGCCTTATATTAATTTTGATATTTAAGGGTAAGGGACTATGCAAAATTGCATTAGGTCACTAAATGCCATATGCATTTTCATTTAATTTGGAATGCTATAATATCTTGCTAGAGAATATATATAGCCTTTGAATTAATTTATTAATTCATTGCCAACATTAAATGGACCTATAGGATCGCACACAAAGCATTGGGCTTAAAATATTTAAATTGTGTATTGGGAATTAATTTGGACTTTTATTTAAAGTCAAATTAATGCATAAAATGGGTAAACAGATTTTTGCCTAAAACAGCTAGCTGTTTTAGGCAAATCTGTAAAAACAGTTTTTTTGCCTAAAACAGCTAGCTGTTTTAGGCAAAACTGTCAAGGTGCAATTTTGCCTAAAACAGCTAGCTGTTTTAGGCAAAACTGTTAAGCCACGATTTTGCCTAAAACAGCAAATATGTGAAACGAGTTTTTTGCCTAAAACAGCTAGCTGTTTTAGGCAAATATGTTGGTCACGAGAGAAATTTGTTGGCATGTGCTAGGTTTAATTTCAATTGATTAATTATCTATGTATAATTAAGTTAATTGAGTATTAAATCCTAATTTGTATTTAATCAAAATATAATACTTGAGAGGAAATTAAAGTAGCCAAAATTCAAACTAAAATACTAGTTGAATTCGGCAACTTATTTTACCTTAAATAAGTAAGTTTGTTTTGATTAAATGACTAATGCCATTTGAATTTAAATTCTAATGGAATTTAAATTAGGATATATCTCTTAATTAGGAAGTGATGGAGGCTGAAATTAACACTTAATTTACGGCACTCACACTTGACCTAAATTAGTGATATATATTAATGAATTAAATGAATAACATGCATGCCGTTTTTGCTATTTTTCTCTCTTGGCCGAAATACTCAAGGGGAAAGAAATCTTTCTTGTTCTCTTGTGTTCTCGGGCTGAAACAGTAACCTAAAGGAAGAACAAGATCAGATCTTGTGGCTTCAAATCATTCCCATTGCCGAATACACAATCATAGAGCTAGCACTCTTGATTTTAAGCCATCTTTGCAAGTGTGTGTGTGAGAATAGAGGGAGTGGCGCAAAAGGCTGTTCCTTGGCATTGGTGATCGAGAACTAAGGTGGATAAAGGCATCTTGGTTGCTGGACATCACAAAATCAAAGAATAAAAGGCATCATCTATTGTAAGTTTCAAAACCCTAAAATTGCATGTTTTCGTTCCTAGTTTTGGATATGTATGGTATGCATGATAAAATTTTTATTTTTCCGCTGTGCTATCATGATTATCATACCATGTCATATTCCATCAGTGGTATCAGAGCCTAGACATGCTTATTTTAGTGCTTTAGATGCATGAAAAAATTAATTAAAAATCGTTATTTTGAAAACATGCAAATCTGAAATTTTCTGTTTTGAGTTTTTTGCATTGTTTTGGTGTAAAAACGATTTTAATTGATTAGATAGGTATTATAATTAATATGACATGTTAATATACTGTCCTAAGATGTTATTAGGGCTGGTAATGGTCGGATTTAATTATTTATACCTGATGGTACATGTTAATTATGAAACTAGGTGCTAGTTGGCATGTAAATTGCTAGTTTAACAACTAGTTTTCAAAATTAAATGTGAAAACGTTTTTGGCATGTTTGTAAGTGATATTTAAAGATTAATTATCAGGTCTGGACATTTTTAAAATTTGGTTTTAATTCTGGTCCATGATAATTTAATTGATTAATTTTAAAATCACTTAAAACAATGACTAGTTTGTGTTTGTTACATGTTTAATCAACATTGTTTGCTTTGTTTTGATTAAAATGGTAAAAACACATTTAGATTAAAATGGTACAGAATATTAAATCAATATTTATGGACTTATTTAGAATATTAAATGACTCATAAAATTGATTTAAATGTTTGTGCATTTCATGGCATTACATAAGCATTAAACAACTAGTTTTTGTTGTTTGTTTGTTTTGCATGAATGCCGTGTATTATTATATGTGTTCTTCATGATTTTATTTTTAATTCATGTTAGCACATATTATATGTATTTTTAATGTTTATGGGCTGTATGACATAAAATTAAAAATGGCAAATTTGGAAATTATACTAGAGTTGATTTATGGCACAAATCTAACTAGTTTGTGTTTTGGGCTTTTAAGAGAACTTATTCAATAAGAGGATTTAGTCCATTGGGCTTCGGCCCAGGCTCATCACGGGGTCTTCTCTTAAAGGTTCAAGTACACAATTTCCATTAATGGGCTTGGCTAAATTGATTAAAATTGGACTTTGTCTGATCCATGAATGCTATGTATATTTATTTGCTTGTTTGGTGTGATGAATGGATATGCATGGTGCATTCATGGGCCCTGGGTTTTTGTAATTAAATATGGCCTGCGTGCCATTATATTTTATTGTAAAAGTTTCATTTATTTCTTAGAATAGAATTTATTTGAAGACTTTGTAAATCAAGACGAAGCCCACCGGAGTGGAGAAGCCCAACTCGAAGATTCTTATGTAATAGTATAGAATCTTAGTTGTAGGTTTTTGGGCCCATGTTTGTCACGCTTTACTTTATGCAATTATGTATATATGCATGCTATGTATGGATGACAAAGCGTATGCCATGTAAGCCGTAATAAAATGAATCCCTAAAAATAGTAAGTCACAAAGTTGCCTTCCTAATTCGAAACATGTCAAGGCATCGATCATCGGTCACGTAGACTAGGAGTCCTAGATGCGCCCGATTATCTTTGTGAGGCATGGGTTGTGAATGTAGGTTGGACTTAACATGGAATGGGATGCTCGGACCTAGGCAACTAATAAATGGGTTGTGCTATAACATCCGAAGATGTTAGCCTATTTGATCCAAGAGTCATGTACGAGACATGATTGGAGTTTTCCTACCTAAGTAACTTAACTTGTTAGGTGTACAAGCTCAGCTTGACTAATAAGTTGTTGTGAAAAGTGGATCTTAGCCCACAATAAATCACTAACGCGAATTATTTAAAGGGATATTAATTCGGTTTGTGGGATCATTAATAAGACCTCATTTAATCTTGCTAAATTTTATTGTAGATTGAAAATGGCATCTTCAAACAACAATAATTTCTCGTTGCGATCGGTCCTTGAAAAGGACAAATTGAATGGCACCAATTTCATAGACTGGTCTCGAAACTTAAGAATAGTTCTTAAGCAAGAGAAGAAGTCGTATGTTTTGGATGCACCCTTGCCTGAAGAACCAGGAAGGAACGCCTCTGCGGTTCAAAAGGAAACTTTTGAGACCAAGAAGAGTGACTCTAATGATGTGACCTGTTTGATGCTAGCCACTATGGTGCCTGAATTGCAAAAACAATTTATGGACCAAGAGGCCTATGCGATCATGGTGCACCTCAAGGAGATGTTCCAAGAACAAGCTCGTCACGAGAGGTTTGTGACAACAAAGGCTTTGATTTCTTGTAAGATGGCTGAGGGTACTCCTATTAGTACCCATGTACTCAAGATGAAAGGGTATCTTGATACTCTTGAGAAGCTTGAGGTACAAGTGCCAAAGGAATTGGCCACTGACTTGATCTTAGGATCATTGCCTGCTGCTTATGATCCATTTGTGATGAATTATAACATGCATGCTATGAACAAGTCAGTCACTGAGCTTCATGGGATGCTTAAGAATGCTGAAGAGAACATTCGAAAGACCAATCCCGTGCTAATGGTTCAAAAGGGAATTAAGAAGGGACCTGCTAAGGGAAAGGGAAAAGGAAAGGGAAAACCCAAGACAGTTGGGAGTGCACCTCAAGCCCAATCCAAGCCCAAGGCACCAAAGCTCAAAGAGAGTGAGAGCACTTGCTTCCATTGCAACAAGATAGGGCATTGGAGGAAGAATTGCGCTCTCTTCAAGGAAGAACAAAAAAAGAATGGAGCCAAGGCGTCCAGTTCTGGTATTTTTGTTGTTGAAATTAACCTTTCTATTTCTACCACTTGGGTATTGGATACCGGTTGTGGTTCTCACATTTGTTCAAATGTGCAGGGGCTAAGAAATAGGCGGTTACTTGGGAAGAATGAAGTGGACCTCCGTGTGGGGAATGGAGCACGAGTTGCTGCCATGGAGATAGGCGACTATCACCTCACTTTACCTTCCGGACTTTGTATTGTTTTGAATAATTGTTATTATGTGCCTGCTATGAGCAGAAACATTATTTCAGTTTCATGTTTGGATAATGATGAATTTGATTTTGTTATTAAAAAGGGCAATGCTCATATTCGTCGCGAAGGCATTTCTTATGGCAATGCCATGTTGCAAAATGGCCTTTATATCCTTGATTTACAAAACAAAGAGTCAATATACAACATTAATACAAAGAGGGTTAAATCAAACGAATTAAACCCTACTTACTTCTGGCATTGTCGTTTAGGACATGCAAACGAAAAACGTATTTCAAGACTCCACAAAATTGGAGTGCTTGGGTCATTTGACTTAGAGTCTTATGACACATGCGAGCCATGTTTGCATGGAAAAATGACAAAGAGTCCATTTAACAAGAAAGGTGAAAGGACTAATGGCTTATTGGAACTAATACATACCGATGTATGTGGACCATTAAGTACACAAGCTAGAAGTGGTTTTAGCTACTTCGTGACTTTCACAGATGACTTCAGTAGATATGGCTATGTCTATCTAATGAAGTACAAGTCTGAAACTTTTGAGAAATTCAAAGAGTTTAAGAACGAAGTAGAAAACCAACTTGGCAAAAGTATAAAAGCCATTCGATCAGATCGAGGTGGCGAATACTTAAGCCAAGAGTTTGATGATCATCTAAAAGAGTGTGGTATTATTTCACAGCTCACTCCTCCTGGAACACCGCAATGGAATGGTGTGTCCGAAAGGAGAAATCGAACTCTGTTGGACATGGTTCGATCTATGATGAGTCAAGCTAATCTTCCTATCTCTTTTTGGGGTTATGCATTAGAAACTGCTGCGTTTCTATTGAACCGTACTCCAACTAAAGCAGTTGAGAAGACACCATACGAGGTATGGACTGGGAAAGAACCCAATATGTCTTTTCTCAAGATTTGGGGCTGTGAAGCACATGTTAAGAAGTTAACATCTGACAAACTAGAGTCCAAATCGACTGTCTGCTTGTTTGTGGGTTATCCCAAAGAAACAAAGGGATACTACTTTTACTCACAAGCCGAGAACAAAGTATTTGTTGCTCGCAAGGCTGTTTTCTTGGAAAAGGAGTTCCTTCTCAAGAAAGACAGTGGGAGTAAAGTAGAACTTGGAGAAATTCAAGTGCCACAAGCTCCTATAGAGGATGAGTTGGAAGTGGGATCAAGTTCACAACAAGTTGTGGAATAAGATCCCATTACACAAGTACCTAGAAGGTCTGGTAGGGTACGTCAGGAGATTGAGAGATATGGATTTCTAATCACTGACAGTGACACTATTGAGTTAGTAGATCGTGAGGATCCTACTACCTACCGAGAAGCTATTGAAAGCCCAAACTCGGATAATTGGCTTGAAGCCATGAAATCCGAGATGCAATCAATGTACGATAACCAGGTTTGGACCTTGGTTGATCCACCGGAAGGTGCTAAGGTAATTGAATGCAAGTGGTTATTCAAACTAAAAGCTAATAAGACCTACAAAGGTAGACTAGTAGCAAAAGGTTTTCGACAAACTCATGGTATAGACTATGACGAGACCTTTTCGCCTGTAGTCATGCTCAAGTCCATTAGGATCTTGCTTGCCATAGCTGCATATCATGATTATGAGATATGGCAAATGGATGTCAAAACTGCTTTCCTCAACGAAAATTTACTTGAGGATGTGTATATGACACAGCCTGAAGGTTTTGTCAATCCCAAGCATCCTAAGAAGGTTTGCAAGCTTCAAAAATCCATTTATGGATTAAAGCAAGCATCCCGAAGTTGGAATCTTCGTTTTGATGAGGCAGTCAAAGAATTTGACTTCATCAAGAACGAAGATGAGCCTTGTGTGTACAAGAAGGTTAGTGGGAGCATAGTAGTGTTTCTAGTCCTATATGTGGACGACATCCTTCTCATTGGAAATGACATTCCAACATTGCAAAAGGTTAAGCAATGGTTGGGAAAATGTTTCTCAATGAAAGACTTAGGTGAAGCCGAGACAATACTTGGTATTCGAATCTATAGAGATAGATCGAATCGGCTTTTGGGACTAAGTCAAGAAAAGTACATAGACAAAGTACTAAAGCGTTTTAGTATGGGAGACTCAAAGAAAGGGTACATACCTTTGGCTTTGGGAGTTCCTTTGACTAAAGAACAGTGCCCTAAAACCTTCTTTTTAACGATAACCTTTTGCTACTTAGCGAGCTTTATAGGTAACTACATTACCTTCCATGTCGGTCTTCTTTTTAAAGACCCATTTGCACCTTATGGGTTTTATGCCTTCAGCTGGTTGAGTTAAAGTCCATACTTTATTCTCATGCATGGAGTCTATTTCAGACTGCATAGCCTTAAGCCACAAATCACGTTCTGAACTGTTCAAAACTTCTTGATAGCTTGTAGGCTCATTGTCCTCTATTATGGTGATGCCTCTATCCGAATCAATGTGAAATCCATATCTCACTGGGATAGAACACATCCTAGTAAATCTTCTAGGATTTTGTATATAATTAGGTTCAACTATGATCTCATCATTATGAAATTCAGTTTCAGGTTCAATCGGTTGATCTTTTCTATTTGTGGGTCTTGAACTTCACCAAGTTCAATTTTACTCCCACTGTCCTCTCGTAGGAGAAATTCTCTTTCCAAGAAGACAGCATGCCTTGAAACAAACAACTTTTGTTCTAAGGGATGATAGAAATAATATCCAAACGTTTCTTTTGGATATCCCACAAATAAACATTTGTTAGACTTAACATCCAGTTTGTCTGACATTGTCCTTTTCACATAAGCAGGACAACCCCATACTTTCATATGAGAAAGCATGGGTTTCTTGTTATTCCACATCTCATATGGAGTAACATCAACCGATTTACTAGGAACTCTGTTTAACACATAAACAACAGTTTCTAGTGCATATCCCCAAAAGGACTTAGGCAAATCTGCTCGGCTCATCATAGATCGAACCATATCTAATAGTGGTCGATTTATCCTTTCAGATACACCACTGTGTTGTGGTGTATATGGAGGAGTCCATTGAGATAAAATCCCATTATCTCTAAGATAATCCTGAAACTCTTGACTTAAGTATTCTCCATCTCGATCTAATCTAAGTGTTTTAATACTTTTGCCAAGTTGTTTCTCTACTTCATTTCTGAACTCTTTGAACTTTTCAAATGCTTCAGACTTATATTTCATTAGATAGATGTATCCAAACCTGGAATAATCATCTATGAAAGTAATGAAGTAGGAGTAACCTCCTCTGGCATGTGTAGTCATTGGACCACATACATCTGAATGTATTAAGTCCAAGACCATTTTAGCTCGTTCTCCTTTACCAATAAAGGGAGATTTTGTCATTTTTCCCAATATACAAGATTCACATGTATCAAATGATTCATAATCAAATGATCCCAAATCACCTGACTTGTGTAATTTGGTCATGCGTTTTTCATTTATATGGCCTAAACGACAATGCCATAAGTATGAGGTATTTAGATTATCATGTTTCATTCTCTTGGTATCCACATTATGTACTTATTTAATTAAATCAAGAACAAATATACCATTCTCAATGATAGCTTTTGCATAAAACATATTGTTCTTAAAAATGTAACAACATTTGTCTTTAAAATAAATATCATAATCGTTCATCAAATGAATGAAATAAATAATACTTTTGGATAAAGCTGGAACATAATAACAATTATTTAATTCCAGTACTAATCCACTAGGAAGAGGCAAATAGTAAGTCCCCATAACTGTTGTAGAGATGTTCTGTCCAGTAGCTGACTGCAAACATATCTCTTCCTTTCCAACTCTTCTAAAGCTTCTAAGCCCCTATAGATCATTACATAAATGAGATCCACATCAGGTATCTAATACCCAAGATTGTTTTGAAGCAAAAGAGTAAGTATTAATTTCAATCATATGAATACCTGAAGTAGAAGCATCAGCTTGCTTATTCTCCTTGAGAGAATCTAGATAGGCCTTACAGTTACGCTTCCAATGACCATCCTTTCCAAAATGGAAGCAAGTTCCTTTAGGATTCTCTTTCTTGGCAACCTTCTTCTTGGAGATCCCACCATTCTTTGGTTGCGCCTTGGTTATCTTCTTCTTCTTCTGCTTTTTTCCTTTAGCAGAACTGACAACCATGACACTTTTTGGATCCTTCTTAAATGATCCATCAGCTGTCTTGAGCATATTGATTAACTCAGGAATGGATACTTGGATCTTGTTCATGTTGAAGTTAAGCATGAAAGGTGCATAACTTGGAGCCAACGAGTACAAGATTAAATCTATGTATAGATCATTATCCATAACATAGGCAAGTCTACTCAAATGCTCAATATACCCATACATCTTCAATACATGAGCAGCAGCTAAAGTGCCTTCCACCATTTTGCAGCTAAATAGAGCTCGGGCAATCTCATATTGCTCAGTTCTAGCCTGAGAAGAATAAAGCTCCTCTAGATGCAAAATGATGGTTCTAGCATCCATCATCTCATGTTGCTTCTGATGGTCTGAGGACATAGCACCCGGCATCAGACATGCTGCTGCTTCAGTATCCTCCATGTATTTTTGATAAATGCCTTTGATCTCATCAACGACATCATCTGAAGGAAGTGGTGGTGGATCTTTATCCAAGACATAGTGGATCTTTTCAGCTCTGAGAACAATTGTCACTTGCTTGATCCAGTCAGAATAGTTATTGCCAACCAGCTTGTTATCCAAGATTGATTGTATATTAATGTTTGATGTGCTCATAATGATAACCTAGATGTGAAAAAGAAAAGATATGAGAGTATGTTCATATATATGTATGGATTAATAAGGTCTTTAATTAATCCATTTACTCCCACTATTTTATTGCGAATTAATAGCCCTCACTATATAATCCGAGAAAACCCGATGGTTTTCTTAGTGGGCCAATATCCAATCCTTGATATGTAATTTGACCTTGATTGTGGTCAATAAGCCAAACTCCATATCCTTGAAAGGTAGGTATCTATATACCAATTGTGTCTCTACACAACTATTGGATCATTAGGTTATCAACTCTTGATGCATGCATATCGTATATGCATTCCTTAATCTTGCCTCTAGAACCATTAGCCTTAACTGTGTTCAACAAACTAATGGGCTAGCTAAGATGACCCATTTAATTAGATTTGAACATATTCAATATAATGTGAGCTTGATTGTGGTCAACAACCCACACTATAAAGAACCCTGGTTCTCCTCAAATTAATGGAAGGCTTATATACCTTTGTATTTGTTTGAGGGTTTTAGTTAATTAAGTCTCATCATACATGGTTGGCATACATTGGTATGCATCCTATATCTATCACATAAATATAAGCATACAAATATGGTATAGTTATGGACTTCACTATATTGATTTCCCCTAGCCAAGAGGGAAATCAAAAGGTCACACCTAGGTAGTATGCATGATTCAAACAAGAAAAATAATTACATTATCTTCAAGTTTATTGGATCTCCATCCGGCCCATCTTGCTCCTTGAAAATGGTCTCCATCTCTATTTCTAATTCTAATCTAAGTAATCTAATTACATATTACAACTTGAAAAGAAATACAAACCAAAAATAAGTGGCCGGGACATGAGAGTCCTCATTGGGCCAAAACATGCATAATGCTCAATCACATTAGGCTTTGTCCATAACTATCCATCATGCCAATCATACACCCTTATATGCCTTTATAATGCATAAAGAAATGGATTACTAACTTTTTTTCAACCTTTGAAACAATATTTTGAGTTATTTTAATGATGTGATCAAATTAGGAAACTTTTTCCATTTTGGAAACATTCATTTTAGGAAACCTTTTTGCATGCATGTGTTCTTGCCTTAATAACCAATCGAATTGATTGTTAATTAATTATAAATTGATTATTTAATTAATTAATCATATTAAATAATTAAAAGAGTCAATTTTGGGCTTGTAATCAAGTGTAGGCCGAAACCCACAAAAGAAAACCCTAAATGTGTTCACACACAAACTAGTTTTGTGTCTTTTGGACCAATTGGGCCTTTTGGAATGAGCCAAGCCCACTCCAGCCCTTAAAACCCATTAATAAACTTAATTAATATTTATAATATTTAATTTAAATTAGCTCCTTGGGCCCACTAAGTCATTCACTAATTTAAACCAAGTCCATAAACATAATTAAGCCCATTAAGTGGTTTTAATGAATTAAAATTAATCAAATTAATTTAAGGCCCATTTTAATTAATCCAATTAATTAAAAACACTTTAATATATCATATATATCAGATTTAGAAGATTAAAAATCGTTTTAACTAAGAAGACATCAAGAACATATGAAGAACACCAATGTATCGAACTTTTTGACTAAACTGGTTTTCATGCAAAACTTGTTCGATTTTAATTTCGTTCGATCTTACAGCTTAATATCCCATATTAAACACATAAAATATCATCTAAATGATGTTTTAATGGATCCATAAGAAATTAAATTAGAACAGCCCCTTAAATCACCTAGGGTTTCACGCCAAACCCTAATCACAATCCTTCAAAAGTTTCGTTTTTGTTTCCACCAAATTTATTTGATCACACATACAATAAGAAATCAATATTTCTCATTCATGAACAATCAAATCGAATATTTTAAAGTTCATGAAATAAATAACTCAAAACAACATAGAATTGTATATCCATGGCAAAACCGAGGCTCTGATACCATGTTGGATTTTAACGGTTACATGCATCACATACATGAGCAGAATTTTAAAATTTTTTAACGATTAGATCTTATCTTGCCATGAATACACAATATAACTATATGAGAATAAGAAAAATCACCTTTGATTTTGTTGAACAGTTGATTTTACTTCGCACCGGGTTGTCGCAAACCACAGTGTCCAAAATTGAACACCTCCAATGAGTAATCCACACTAGAGAGGGATAAATTGAACCAAAAAATTGGTGTTTAACTAGGGCTGGCCGGAATTAAAAGAAGCTAGCTTGGAGTTGGAGCAAAATGGAGAGAGAGATTAGTGAAAAACACTTTCTTTTTGTTTTAATCACTTAACCCTAATTCCTCATTAGTTGGCCTTTTATAGTTAGGTTAAAATTCTAACTCCTTAATGAGATTGGGCTCTTTAAAATTGCTGGAGAATTATTAATTGGGCCTATGGAATTAATTATAATCATTTGGGCTTAATTAAATCCAATTTAAACCTTTTCATAAAATAGTATGCACAAAACCCACAAACTAGGCCCTTTGTGCAACTAATTGGATTTAAATACACAAATGGATTCTAAATCCAACCAAATTAAATATGTGAGTTCCATAACACTTATGTAACATATATAAATTAATTTGGTGCATGAAATAGGCCATTAAGTCCTTCTGTTCTGGACTTGGCATGTGGCCCTTATAGAAGGGCTTCCGCCAACTGCTTCATTCCTCTGGCCCTTAATAATTCTTCCAATGGACTTATTAATTATTATGCCAGTCCTATAACAATTATAGTAGTCCTATAACACTTATAAGATAATAATAATTAATCATTAAATACATTATTTCAATTAGGTCCAATTTACAGAACATTTCTCAAAAGTTTCGCGGACAATTTTATTTGATCATAATTAATCAAACTCTTTAATTAATTATTATCATATTCACTTCTCTACCTTCATAATAATATCAAATATTATTATCCTTGTCATTTTACCATTTTATCCTCTTCTCTATATGTGCATGACCTATTGGGTTCCTATCCATGTTGGCAGTATAATATGTAATTGTGAGTTCTATTCAAAACTCACATGATTTAAAATCCTTTAAATCATTTTATCAATCTCTATTGATATTTTGATACATCATTATACAAGTCATGATTGGCCACTAGCTAGGCATCATGACTACCCAAATGTCAGGAAAGTCATGTGGTTTAACTATACCCTTCCATAGAAATAGTTACCGTGCAATTACTCCTTTCAACACTCTTATCTCAATTAGATTCTAAGTATGGATTTCTGTCAACTCATATAATTCTAATTATGTATGTTCTATTAATTTAACCATTGTTCCCAAAATGCCCTTCATGGATCTCTACTCATCTTGGCATATTACTCTGGCCAGAGATTCTCTGAACAAGGCAATCATAGAAACATGCAAGATAACTTTCCTTGTTAAATCTTGGATGGTGAATCCTTTGTCAATCACTCAACTATCTTCAAGTAGGTCATGATATACCAATCTCCTAACTATGTTCACTCCCAGTTGGAAGTAATCAGTTATGGAGTCAAAGTATACCACTTGCTACTTAAGATAACTTTGATGATCTCAAGTCTAAGAATACTTGCACAACCGCTATGAAGAGATTCCTCGCTGACATAGATTTAATATCCATGTGAGAATTCTCTTTACAGGTCTCCAATGAACTTGTTCTTCTAACAAGCATCCACATGTTAGCTTTTATGATCTTTCATAATCACAGTTATGAGAACCACTGCTTGAACCATTCAAGAAGAATAACATGTGCTAGTCTGTCCGAATTAACAATGTCCTATATTGTTAATTCTATGACTAGGGATATTTAGATATTAACACATTTGCATGCAATAGACATCTCACATCATAAACACCTTCATGATTGCCTTTGCACTGTGTTTATAATATCTAGGACTTCATTTATTAATTTAAGATTTACAAACTCATGTATATAAACATAGCATTAATAAATGAATGATGCCTTTTATTAAGAATATAAATTTCATACATATGAAAAACATCCCTGTTATATGGGCTTTAGGGCATACTCTCTAACAATATATACTAGAATATTTTATTTGGCATAAATCTGTAATTTTTTAGATCTAGGTTTTCTCTATTTCTTTGTTCCTTCATTTCTTCATTTCTTCTATTTAGTATATAGATTTATACTTGCAAATACGTTAGATTTGGATACAAATACATAGATTAAAACAAAAATTTACAGGTTAGACACTTAGTTTCTTCCATTTAAAGCTCACTTTCATTGGAGACTTGGAGAAGAAGATTGAAAAATCTTGGGTTCTAGCTAAGAGGTCTTCCTAACACGAATTTCTAGGTTTTTTCTATCCTTTTCCTCTTTTATCTTATAATGGGTAGTGAGTAGTTAATTAGTTGTTTTGGAGATCTTTAAATCCCCTATCCTCTATGTGAATCTTGAATATTTCTTAGTTTTATATGGATGAAAAGTTCATTTTACTGTTGCTTCAGTAAATGTTTATGGTTTATTGTTGTTTTGATTAAATTCCAGATTTGCATGGATGATTTTATCTTATTATCTTATGTGGATGTTTTACTTGAATACTTGAATGCCATGAATGTTCTACCTCTTGTCTTTTATCATTATTGTTGTGATTTTGAGACTACTCCAAAATGGGACTTGATAAGTTATAGATTTTGTGATTTTGGAGTAAAATAAATGGGTTCTGGGTTGTTTGGCTTTAGAATGGGAAAGAAAACTGAATCTAGGATGTTAGACCTATGCTTAGGTTGATTATAAGACTTGCTATGGAATGGGACGTTTTGTAATCAGAATAGCTTGCTTTGGAATGGGAGTCTTTGTAATCAAAATAGCTTGCTCTAGATCATGGGATGCTTGGGTAGAAAGGATTATCGGTAACACTCTTATCCTATATTTAAATTGACTCACTTTACCTTAAAAGTATCAACATACTTTACTACGTTATTGAGCCATGAATTATTAAATATAAATATCTTCTGAAGAAAACAAATCTAACAAAAGTGTTGTACAATTAAAAACTTTACTTTTACTTTACACTTTTGAGTCTCTTAGAATGTTTAAGATTTACATCCAATAATCTTTAGTACAATACATCATTTTACATTACAAATAAGATTCCTGAATCCAAAAAGAACTCAACATCAACAACTATACTTTCAGACTCTCTCTTTTAAGTGTTGGCCCAACTGCTGCTGACATTAACCTTGAGATGATCTCTTAAGTCAAAACCTATATGGATAAAATAACTCGTGCTAAGTAATAAAACATAGTGTGGGAAACCAAATACGAAGGACAACCACTCACAGTGATTGTCAAAATCAAAATATATACATCATTTGAAACATTAAAAGTGACATGTCGGAAATAGATATAATATAAGATGTGCAATTTTAAACAGCAATGTAATCCTCCATTTAATTTGACATCATTAAATATCAACATTGATTGACATGATCTATACATTAATAAATGTATTCCATACATTAGAAATTTAGTTAATCATATTTGACTCATAAATATTTGCAATTAGTATCTAGATAATTGAAATACCCTTTTGTTTCTCAAATATTATATTCGAAAAGATGTATATTAAAAAATATTTGTCATTTCAAATTATCTAACATCAGTATGCATCAATATAACACCTAAACCCACAGTCTGCTCTTCATTCAAAATAGCTGCATCAATATTGCATTTTCAAAAGCCCATTTCCGGTCTTTGCCAGTAAGAAGAAAATGACACGTTGCTGTGGTAAGAAAAAGCAATCGCATGTGCTATGAAACATATATGAAAATAAGAAGGAGAGGAGCGCATAAACATATATGGTAGTAAAATTTAAAATCAAAGAAGGATAGGAGCTTTTATTTTTCAAAATCAGAAGGTTTCTATGAAACCAAATACTCCAGCAAATTGAACAAATTTTCTGCAGCAAATTTTAATCATGTTCTCTAAAGCATCATTGAGCAAATCTGAAAAAAGAGGAGCAATTATGATTAAATTCCACCTAAACTCTAGCAACAAATAAAATATATCTAATAAACACAATTTAGCATCTTTAATTATCTACACTAAAATCATTAATATATTTATGAATAAATCTAATAAGAAAATGTCAATTAGAATAAATGATTTAAAAGATATTAAAAAATTAAATTGAAAGTTACTAATATTATAAATTAATACAACATTAACTTAATTTATGACAAATTTACAAATGGAATAAGTTATAAAAGAAGTCCTTTGTAGGTCCTTAATGCTTCGACTCATTGCCCTTGGCCGGTCCACAATACAAGTTGTCCGACAAAAGAGCAAAATTCATGACATAAGCTGGATTTTGAAAGAAGTAGCAAACCAAAAGGATAGAGGTAGTGTGATGAAGTTGTAAATTTTAGAAGTATATATGTAGAGTAAATATTATATGAAAAAAAGTTAATTAAGTAATAATAATGTGACTGATTGTCCGAGTTCCCTATTTATATATATATATATATATATATATATATATATATATATATATATATATATATATATATATAAGCCAATGAAAATATTGATATTCAAGAGAGTACAACCAAAGCAGCCCCTAATAACAACAGTCCCTGACTCAACCTATTCTTTTTTTTATAAGCAGTAGTATTATTAAAGAAAGAGTAGAGGGAGCTAAAATTAGCTGCCCAGCAAAAGAAAATCTAATGAAAACCAAAAATAGATAAAAAAACCACAGGCCTGCTACTACACCAGGTACCAACACCAAAGTTAAAACTAAAAGCCACTACCTAGAAAACAATAAACTCCCAGAATACCAAGATAAACACAGCAAAGCTAAACCACAAGAAGAACCTAGGAAAATAAGAAAACAGTAAGCAGGACAGAGTTAACACCTTTGCTCCCCAAATGAGTGCCAAGGTCAGCTAAATAACAAATTTATCCTAACTAATCAAGACCCCCAACCTACATAAATCAGCCAATCTAAAAATGCAAAAGAAAGCCAATCCAACCTTACTATAACCTCAAGCTGTTCTTGCATTATAACTCAACTAAAATCATAAATTTTTATTATTTTCCTTAATCATGGTGTTATTTCTAACTAAAAGTAGTAGACGTGGAATTGGTCACAAAAATGCTTCACTTTAAAACACTGTAAGACAAGTAAATATGTCAAATAAAAAATAGTAAGATAGAAACTGCATGGCAAAATATAATTATGCTCTACCAAATGGAAGAAAAGGATTTATGTTAGGCAGCTCAATTAATTTTTGTCCACTAGTTGGTTTACTTTAGCTTTGTAGTTATTTTGCTTACAGAAATCATAGCAAAAAATATAGTTAAGCCAAATATGTAGGACTTATAGAACTTAAACCACTAGCAGGAGAAACATTTTAAATTCAAGCATATGCAAGCTAAAAACATGAAACTAATTCAAATTCATACACCATATATAAGGTCAAATTAGACAAACAAAGAGAGAATCATAAAATAACTATTATTAAAGTTTAGATTGCATATCAATTGCCACTCTCATCATCATTTTAGGGAAATAAGATAATAAGTACAAAGCAGAAAAGCATAGCACTAAAGTAGAAGTATATGAAGTGTATGATAACAACTTGAATAGAAAAGTATATTATATATAGTTACTCATGACATAGTTATTTGACAAGAAGTTTAAAATAGAGTGGTTCTTCATTTTTATCATATATGCAAGATTTACAGCAACCATATCAAGTACAATTGCACCTGTTAAAAATGAAAACCTCAGTAAAAGAATCTCCTCTTTTAACCTATTGCCTAGATACATTATCTCCTAATATCGAACTATTAATGTAGTCTGGTGTTATTTGGTTTATGTTGACAAACTTGTTATGATATAACCATGGTGCTATATACAACAAACTTGTTTAAAAGAAAGATATTCAAATCAAATATGAGATAATATTAGAAATGCATGCAAAGAGAATTTCAAAATTTATAAAAAATAGTGTAAAAAGCAACCCAAAATCTCTATGCCAATAACACGGATTCTAATAAAATAAGATTCAGCTTCTAACTCATGTTTACAAATTAGAGGGTATGAAGCTTAAGATTTTATTTGATTAAAATACCCGTTTTGGGCTAAAGATAACTCATTTTACAAGAATAATATGTTATCAATATAACAAAGGAGGTTAAAATTATCTCAGCATCTTTTGCTTAACATTCAATGAAAACCTTTCCTTTTCATGAAAAGAGAAAATGAGATTAGAAAAAAAAAAAAGAAATCATCATGGCAAGGTTAACAT
Organism: Excoecaria agallocha; assembly: GCA_037975025.1. Classification (NCBI taxonomy): domain Eukaryota; kingdom Viridiplantae; phylum Streptophyta; class Magnoliopsida; order Malpighiales; family Euphorbiaceae; genus Excoecaria; species Excoecaria agallocha. The sequence goes on from CM075818.1 coordinate 13,814,127, forward strand.
AAAGAAAGACCAAATTAGGTTTATAAAAACAATTAACAGGTATCAACTCAAACAAATGATAGAATATGAAAAAAAAAACAAAGAAACAAATCAATCAAATAATTGTAAAAGGAATTACTGACTTTTGGATCCACCAAGCTGTTCAACAGCTCTAATAAAACATGCATGAAGTTTAGGGGTCCATTGAAGATGACGTTTTTCATCTTTACTGTATATAGCACTAAGAGGTGAAAATGTATGAAAGGTTTCAAAACAAAATTGATGAAGAAAAAACATAAATACCTAATGGTCTAATTATCCATATGAAGTTGCTAATGTAAATAGCACACACCTTAAACCAACCTTGCAGCCCCTTGAAGAACACAAATGAATAAAATAAATAATGATAGAAGCAAACATCCCAAATTTTTAAATATTGCTAATTCCAATCACCTAAACCGATTAAAAATTGATTGCTCTGTGAAATCAATTGCTCTGTGAAATCGATTAAAAACCAAGCATCCCAGACTTTTTTCAAGTTTCTCTTTCACACCATTAAGAAAATCAATTGCTCTATGAAATCAAAATACTGAAATATTAAATGGGGTAGAAGCAAAGTTGTAATTTTCTAGATAGAGATGAAGCAAGATGAGAATGAAGGGATTTTGATTATCAATGGCTTTAATTTTAATTAAGAAGGAATTTTATAGAGAAAGATTAAAGAAGGAAGAATGATAGTAAATTAATTGAATGAAAAAAATCCCTAACACTAAAAATTAATAGAAAATGGCAGCTTGAAAAAAATTCTTAAAAAGAACTACCAAAAAGTACCTTTTGATGAGAACCTGCTTCATTCATGGCAGTTTCATGATCAAAGCAGCAAAGGCAGAACCAAATACAGGAAGCAGCATAGATACAACAAGATGAGAGCGGCGCAAGAAGATTAGAGCAGAAACAAATGGCTTTAGCTAACATTTCTTTTATCCTGCCTAAAAATTTGAGGCAATTAGCTAGGGAATAGCTTTTGTGAAATTGGTGAGAACTTTTTACCAAGCTATTTTTTACTATAATAGTTTGCTCACAATTAAGTTTTTCTTATTATGTAATTAATAATAATTGATATTATTGAATGTAAAGATAATAATTTAATTCAAAGTAGTTAATTCAAATAATGATAATCTAGTTTATTTAATTTTGGCTAAAAAATGCATTAACTAAATTTACTAAATTAAATGTAAATAAAATTTAAATATTAAAAATTAAATTTATATAAAAATAGTTAGAATATAATTATCAATTTTTTTGCTAAAAAATATGGCCAGGGAATTGTTCTTGCTCCATTATTGAAGACATATTTCTACTAAGTTCATAAAGTAAATGGACATGACTAAAGCATTAGCAAGAAAAAATGTCCTAGTTACATTAGTGAGAAATTTAAATTAATAGGTAAGATAATTATATACTCATATAATTACACCAATTACTAACTTTCCTTATATATAATAATTGTATATAATTATATTATTAATTTATAAGTTTTTCTTAATTTGGCAAAGAACTTAGTCCTAGCTAATTTAGCTAGTATTATTTTGTTGCTAACAAATAAATCCCTGAAAACACCATCAGCGAGGAATTAATCCTCACTAAATTGGCGAAAACCGTATTCCTAGCTAAATTAGTAAGGATCAATTCCTCGCTAACTAGTTGAAGCTCACATGAAAAATGAAAATTAAGTATCAGTGAGGGAATAGCGAGGGATATATCCTCGCTAAATTGGCAAGGATTACATTCCAAGCTAAACTAGTGAGGGATGTATCCTTGCTAAATTGGCGAGGACTACATTCTAAGCTAAATTAGTGAAGGATATGTCCTCGTTAAATGCTTCCTCTATCATATGCCATCTTATTTAAACATTAGCGAGGGATTTATCCTCGCTAAATTAGCAACAACTTTTTTCTCACAAAATTAGCGAGGTTTAAATCCTTGCTAAATGCTTCCTCTATCATATGCCATCTTATTTAAATGTTAGCAAGGGATTTGTCATCGATAAATTAGCGAGGATATTTTTTCTCGCAAAATTATTGAGGATTAAGTCCTCACTAAATGCTTCCTCAATCATGTACCACCTTATTTAAATGTTAGCGAGGGATTTGTCCTCACTAAATTAGAGAGGATATTTTTTCTTGCAAAATTAGTGAGGATTAAGTCATCGCTAAATGCTTCATCTATCATATGCCATCTTATTTAAATGTTAGTGAGGGATTTGTCCTTACTAAATTAGCGAGGATATTTTTTCTTGCAAAATTAGCGAGGATTAAGTTGCAATTAAGATGCAAATTTTGATTATTGCGAGGAATGATTAACTTGCAATTGATGGATATTGGAGCACTAATAGGATTTTAATTTAGAAATTGTGAGATGACATCCAAGAATTATCGGTATCTCTCACTTTCGGATATAGGAAGTGCATAAAAGCCTTGATGATATATGATTGAAGTATAGCATGAGTTGGCTATAAGTATGTTTAGATTGTTTATTAAGATGTTTGAGGAAAAAAGTTTAAATGATAAAAAGATAATTGAGTTCTAGCATTGCTGAGCATGCAAGATGTTGAGGTTAATAAAGTGCTATATATATATGATTATCAGGATTTTCCTAATTAACTTGGGCAATTGAGCATGTTTCATTATATCAGGAGGGGATAAGACATATGCAGTTCATGAGAATACCCATTGGTATTCTATTGCATACATAAAGTCATTAATGCATTCCGTAACATCCCATATTACATGAAAAGCATTGCATCGCATATCTGGCCTAACTGAAAAGGGAAAACTGATAGGAAATGTAATGAGCATAGCAGTGTCTGAAAATCAGAGGCAGATACTAATGATAGAGATAGATGTGTTTGTTATGGCTATAGTTGTTTGTAGAAAAGATTGAGTTTAAAAAAAGTTATAACATTAAATATAATGATGATATGTTTGAATTTCGAGGACAAAACTCTTTCAAGGAGGAAAGAATTGTAAGGACCCAATCATGGCCCTAACCGAATTACAGTAAAGTGACGAAATTATGGTTAATTAAGGCAAATATTGAATTATCTTGCATTATTAAGGTTAAGTCCCATTAGGGATATTTTGGTAATTTCAGCTTGTATGTAAATTGAGTATGGTTAAAATTAAGATAAAGAGGGATATAGTTGAAGTAAATTAGAAGTTTGGGTGTTAAATGTTAAGAAAGATAAGTTGATGGGTTATGTTGCATAAGGGCAATTTTGGAAATTCACATAATGAGATATTTACCCCACTAACTCCCTCAATAGTTTCTTAGAGAAGGAAATCAAGGGAATTGAGAATGGGGAGATCGACATTTTGAAGAGAGATAGTTCTCTCTCTCTCTCTCTCTCTCTCAACTGGTTACAGGTTGGAGAAGGGAGATAGGGTTTGAGAGTGAAGATTAAAGGTAATGTCTTTCCTTAAAGATCTCTTATTCCTCTTCTTTTCTTCATTTATTATTTTTTGGTCATGAGGGATTGCAAGATCATGTTATTGTTCCTATGTAAAAGGAGAAAGGAGAAGCAGATAGATCAAGAATAAGAGAAAGAAGAAAGAGCTAGATCAATGGATTTTTTTGAAGGAGATGAAGCTGGTATATGAGGTATGGGAACTCTATATAAATGGTTACTTGATGATTTTTCTATGTTCTTGTATGTGTCTACTTAGTTGAAGTGAAGGTTAAATTTTAGTGTTTTGGATGAACAAAGAATGGTTTAAATCTAAGTGTTTGAGGTGAGTTTTGGGATTCAAAATCATTTGAGCTGAAAATCATGATTTTTAAGCCAGACTGCCGAAATGCCTTATGTGGCCATGTGTCCTTCTCCTATCCTTCATGCATGGCCATGTATACCTATGCTTCCTTGGATAGCCACGTGATGCCTTTGCTTCTTCAGTGCCTGGCCATGCCTCCTTTTTATTTTTCCCTTACGTGGCCGTGCATCTTCCTTGTGTGTTTCCTGCATGGCCATGTGATGGGTTGTGTTTTCTCTCTGCATGGCCATGCATTTCCCTTATGTTTTTCATGCATGGCCATGTGATGGCTTGGGTCCCTCCCTGTATGGCCGCATATTGCATTGCCTTTCTCCTTGCGTGGCCATATGAATGGCTTCATTCTCCCTCTGCTTGGTCGCATGTTTGGCCCTTATTCTCCTTGCATGGCCGTGTATGCCTTCTCTTTTTTCTTTGGCATGGCCACTCACATGTTTTCTTTTAATGGTTCCACTTCACACTCTAAGCTATAAATTCTTCATGAATCATGAATCCAGTATTATAAAATATAATTGAAGAGAATTAAATGGATCATAAGTAATGTATATGATGATTATGTTAATTAAAGTGGTGGTTAATAAGCCATATGATTTGTAAATGAAATAATTGAAATGTGAAGTCTTTCTAAGACATTATAAATTACATAGGTAGACGTTAATATCATATGTGATTACTTTCACTACTTGTGAGACACCGAATGTATGTATATAATATATTAGATGAACTAAATGTACGAAGATTAAATTAAGTATAATGAAGCAAAGGAAATGGTTTTGAAGAACCACTTAGGTACGTTCTTCTTTAGTGAATATGTTTTTACGTGTGGAGTCAAGTGGTCATAGTTTATATGACTATATGTATGGTTTCATTTTCATGACCTATCATCGGGTATTACCAGAGTGAACCTTGAAATTCAAATCATGTTGTTACTTCATGATCTTATGTTCAATGATGTGTATTGCATTAGGTTCTTAAAACATTATTTTTTAGCTAGTATTTCATAATTCTCAGTTACCATTATGCTAAAGCATTTTAGTGCAAGATATATGTCATTTGGTAGCTATGCAAGTATAAACTGGTTGTATGTATTCTTGAATATTAGGGCTTTAAGCCAGTATTGCTATGTAAATGAATAATATGTGACAAACGGCTTTAAGTAAATGTTATATTAAATAAGAAAGAATATGATGAATGAAATATGTTCTTAAAGTGATAAAGCCTGTGGGTCTTAGTTTGGTTGTGGATGAGATAGGCATGCCTAAAAGGATTCAGTAGCTACCATAGTTGACCCCGTTTGGGTCTTGTTCCTTTATGAAACTATTATTCAGCCCTTTTGTGTCTATTGTTTGTTCCTTACTGGAACCATTGATGACCTCATTTGGGTGTAGTGTTTTGTTCCTTTATGGGATCATAGTTCGGCCCTTTGGGTCCATCGTTTGATACCTTTGGTATCAAATGCTTCCATTATCCACCCTTTGAACTAGTACTTGGCAGGTTATTAAAAGTTTAAAAGACTCAGCAAGTTACTCAAAATAAGGAAATATATGTATATATATCATTTGCTTCACCTATATAATGTGAAAATGATAATAACCTACTATATTACTTGGTTTAAATTCCTTTTTGGCTAGAATGATTTAAATGAATGTAGTTGTCTGCTTTGTGTCATATAACTAAGATTGCATGACATATGTGAAGTATTGTCACCTAAAATATCTCTTATAGAAGATATATGATATATGCACTCCCTTGTGCTTTGATTGAACATTGAAGGCATATCATACACAATAAATGTGATTAAATGCTTACAATGAAAGCTATACTATCAATTACTATGCGGTCTAGATTATTGTAAGAATAATATTCATGTTTAGGATTGCAGATTCATCTGGTATATCAAGGGTGAGATCATTTAATATTTTTGACTCATATGTTTTCCTTAAATTTAAAGGGTGTAATGATTTTATGATATTTTATCAGAGTTTATCCTTGGAGTTGGTTTTCCCACTAAGCTTTATAGCTTAGTATGGTTTGTTATCCATGTAGGTTTTGGTTAAGCCTTGGTTGATCGGTAGTTGGTGGCTAGTCAACCTTTGAAGAGAAGATCTGACAGAGTGCAATTGCCCTTAAGGATTCCATTATGTATATTTGGCATTATGTTAGGCCTTTTTTAATTATAAGTTTGTTTTAAGTTATTATGGCAAGTAATAATTATGGTCTGTGTTGTTTATTATTATCCATGCCTTATCTTTGCTAGGTTATGATGATGATTGATGTTATGCATGGTTAGTGGATTAGGGTGTAACAATTAGTTGTATCAGAGCACCTAACTTTAGCCTTTTCTGGGCAATAAGAAATTAAGAATGGTTATTGGAGGTTGAGATGATGGTCTAGGCCAAATAGTCATACTCAGTGATATTATTATTGAGATGCAAATTTTGATTATTTCGACAAATGATAAACTTGTAATTGATGGATATTAGAGCGCTAATAGGATTTTAATTCAGAAATTGTAAGATGACATCCAAGAATTATCGGTATCTCTCACTTTCGGATGTAGGAAATGCATAAAAACCTTGCTGATCTATGATTAAAGCATAGCATAAGTTTACTAGTTTGAGGAAAAAAGTTTATATGATAAAAAGATAATTGAGTTCTGGCAATGCTGAGCATGCAAGATGTTGAGGTTAATAAGATGCTCTATATATATGATTGTCAGGATTTTCCTAATTAGCTTGGGAAATTGAGCATGTTTCATTATATCAGGAGGGGATAAGACATGTGTAGTTTATGAGAATACCCATTGGTATTTTATTGCATACATAAAGTCATTAACGCATTGCATAACATCCCATATCACATTAAAAGCATTGCATCTCATATCTGGCCCAACTGAAAGGGGAAAACCGATAGGAAATGTAATGAGTATAGGAGTACCTAAAAATCAGAGGCAGATACTAATGATAAAGATAGATGAGTTTGTTATGCCTATAGTTGTTTGTAGATAGGATTGAGTTAAAAAAAATTATAGCATTAAATATAACGATGATATGTTTGAATTTTGAATACGAAATTCTTTTAAGGAGGAGAGAATTGTAAGGACCCAACATGGGCCTAATTGGATTATAATAAAGTGACAAAAATTATGGTTAATTAAGGCAAAAATTGAATTATCTTGCAAAGTTAAGGTTAAGTCCTATTAGGGGTATTTTGGTAATTTCATATTGTATGTAAATTGAGTATGGTTAAAATTAAGATAAAGAGGGATATAGTTGTAGTAAATTAGAAGTTTGGGTGTTAAATTTTAAGAAAGATAAGTTGATAGGTTATGTTGTCTAAGGGCAATTTTGGAAATTCACACAATGAGATATTTACCCTAATAACTCCCTCAATAACTTCTTGGAGAAGGAAATCAAGGGAAGTGAGAATGGGGGGATCGACATTTTGGAGAGACATATTTCTCCCTCTCTCTCTATAACACCCTAATTCCTTAACCATGGATAATCATCAATCATCATCATCATCATAAACCTAGTAAAGGTCATGCAGAAATAATAATAATAATAATAATAATAATAATAATAATAATAATAATAATAATAATAATAATAATAATAATAATACAGGCCATTGTTACATGCCATAATAAGATAATTAAGCTTACAGATAAGATAAACATAACAGAAATGGCCTTCAAGTATCCTGATATCCTCAAGGCAACTGCATCATGACTGATCCTCTGGAGCTTATCCTGAAACCTATACGGATAAACACACTCATGCTAAACTGTAAAGCTTAGTGGGGAACAAAACTATAGACAAGCTCATACAATTTTCTTCATCAAACCAAAATCAGTTATCACAATAACATAACATATGAGATTTCATTATTTATCCTGCCACGTTGGACATTTTAGGGAGTTTCTAACCTTAACCATTGATGCTATCATTAACAAAATTGAAAGCATTGTATAAACTTATCTTATCCATGAAACTTATTAGTTAACGATCATCTTTAATCCCTCTCTTATTGCCTATAAGATTCATGCATCATATAATTCTTCTATTCAAGAATACTGATACATTTGTTATATTCGTACAACCATCAACTTAATAACATTAACCAATTTGGTTACCTAACATATGCATTTAACATTTATTCATAGCCAAAAGGAAGTGCTCATGTTATATAACATTTTTCAAGAGATATTGCTAGGCATGATTTCATTACATATATACAAACTTATCATTTTTTGTTCAGGATTCTACACATATCTTCCTTAATGCTATATTATCATGGCACTTTAAACATCATATAGATTAATATCATATCATGCTTTGCACTTTGATTTATATTAGAATTATACCTATACAAATACATATATATAAATGTTCATATACACACAAACTTGCATGCCATTCCAATGAATAGGTATTACACCTCATGATTAACTAACACGGTCTCCAGATGACCAACAAACATTTTATAATTTTCCCATACATGAATGTTATTATGCATGCATAGTTCATATAATATTTAATTCATTCTTGTAAGCTTATGGCCCATATAGCCTAACTATTCGCCGTGAAACCAACTTACGCTAGCAGTCACAAGGCGATCTTTCTCGTGGTTGATGTAAGACATCACAATCAAGTAATAAATAACATGGCATTTCATTTCATAGCAATAGTTTATAGCTAACTAAAATTTACAGTAAATCAATAGAATAAATCATTATCATGATTCCAATATATATATATAAGTAATGCGATCAATACATACATTGCTTTGTCTCTTGAACCATTTACATCTTTAATAGCCTGCCTAAGTACTAGTTCGAAAGGTGGATAACGGGAGCAATGTATACCCGAAGGTATCAAACTATGGATATCTGAAGATATCAAACAATGGACCTAAATGGGGTCAAGCAATGGTTCCAGCAAGGAACAAACTATGGACCCAAATTGGGTTCAAACGATCATTCCATTAAGGAACAAGACCCAAACGGGGTTAACATATGGCTACTATGACTGTATCCCTCTAGGTATGCCCATCTAATCCACAACTGAACTAAGACCCGTAGGCTTAACTTTTTAAGACATCTTTTAATTTAACATATTCTTCTTTACATAGCACAACATTTGTCTTAAAGCCACTTTTCATAAAAGAATGCATGTCATTCTTTTCATACATCAATGTTGAGCTTTAGGCTCTATTACATATGGATGTTGTCATATGATCATATGCTTGCATCAATTTTCTTTCGTTCATATCATAATAGTTACATGTTTATGCAACAATAACACATCATCTTTCATGATTAGCATTACGCGTACCCACGTACACTGGTACATATATGTGCAATTTAAACATGGCAATACATGATTTCATTACTCATACTTGTTCGCATATTAAATCAAGCTACTCTTCAAAGCATGCTCAAATCAATTCTACCACATATACTTATATAAATCAAGAATAGTTTTCAAGGACATACCTTGTTATTGCTTGTCGTGAGTAGTTTCCTTATTCTCGTAATTAATCAGATTACAACAAAATCATATATATAACAGCACTCAAGCATTCATGATTCATATGATAGAATAATTATGTTCTCATATGGCTTAAAGCCAACACTTCTTCATCTATAGCCTCTTTAGCTCAATTTTATAGTCTATTATATCATAGGCAATAGATTATCTACCTTAACATTATCACATATATCATGATCATCTTATTTGTACTTTTTATTTTTTAACATTATTTTCTTAGAGGAGTTGTATAAGATTATATCATCTTAATCTTTAAAACATTACTTGCAGACTTGTAACTTTCATTTTACATCATAGGGTGTGAATAACATATGAGTATTATCCTTTACATCAAGGTTCACCATAGTAAAAACAACAAGTTATACACTTTAACATAGTTGTATATACTTCAATCATCTTACTTGCATTTTTCATCTTATAACATTTTATGCTTAGGTAAGTTATGTGAGGTCATTTCGTCTTAGTCCTTAACACACTACAAATGCTCTTGTGCTAATCATATTGTATTATAGGCATGAAAAAACAATGAGCAGATTATTACACATTACTGCTAATCATTAATTCATCTTGTGACCTAGAGTATAACCAAGCTTCTATGATTTCATAATTTAACATAGCATGTGATGTTCCCTTTCTTTTTACTCAGACATGCGACCTTATGACTATTCTATTGTTATCTCTAGGTTAAATCATAGTATTTGGACATAACCCTTCCTTGACCCATTATCATGATAATGGGTGATTATTGTTTAGGAGTATGTGTACAAGAAGCCCATGTGACCATGCAATAAGAAAAAAATAGGTTATGCTTAGTCTTGTACTTCCAAGCGGAAATCAATGAGTGGCCGTGTGTGGGAAAGAAAACAAGACAAGTGGCCATGTATTCTCATGCATAAAGGAGTGAGTGGCGATGTATTTTAAAGGAGAAACCAATGAGTGGCCGTGTGTTTCCAAGAAGAAACAATATGTGGCCGTGTACAAGGAAGAAAGAAACATCACGTGGCCATGTGCAAGAAAGGAGACAAACTTGGGTGGCCGTCACTACAAGAAAATTACAATTTAGCAATGGAAATTAGCAACGAAAAAATTCAATTTTCCGTTGATAATCAAAAATTGCAATGCAAATTAGAAACAAAAATTTTGGTTGCTAATTTGGCGGTTGCTATTTTTAGCAACGAAAATTTTATTCCGTTGCTAAATTCAACACCATAAGATTCGGTGACTTGGACAAATTTAGCAACGGAATATAAACTTCCGTTGCTAAATTTAGCAACAGATACTGATTTTCGTTGCTATTTATAACAACGGAATTCATTTTTCGTTGCTAAATTCACTCATAAGTAAAAAAAATTAATGGCGGTTCTGTCCGTCGCCAATCCATCGCTAAACATTATTACAGTTTTTTAATATCATAAAACCATTATTTCATCAGGCTAATTACTTGCTGCATATATCAAATCAAATGTTAACTCAACTGCTTAATATATATATCTCTAATGACTCAACAATATGACATAAGGAAGCTGATAGCCCATATCATTAACAAAAAGGTTAATTAACAAAGTCATAAATCACTTGCTAATTAAGGGAATTGATATCATGTTAATATGAAATCTATCTAGAATAGCAACTGAATTCTCCTTGTGTGAAGATAGCAATAATTAGTTATAGAGTGTTAAAAATTGAAGAAGCAAAAGAAATACCAGTTAAGACAATATATTCAAATTAATGTACTAATTAAAAAAGAAAGTGAAATAAAGCCAAAATATATAGGTTCTAACATGACCAGTCATCTGGGCAATATAGAGAATATTCATCTATGTCAAACTTATTTCTAGCAAGTTAAGAAAAAAATTGAAAAAAAAAAAGATAAAAAGTTAAGTTTTAGCATAAATTTACTAACATTTGCTTTAAAATCACACTATACTATAGTAGACAATTCAACATATCTCTTCCAATGTTATATACAGTTGATTAAAAGATCCGCACAAGACAAAAAGCCACTAGTTTCTCCTAATACATGGAGCACTAACAGAGTTAGTTCAAGAATGCCTCTAACGAAACCTATAATTGCAATCAATTACATATGCAATGTATGTACATAGAAGAGTAAGGAACTTAAATATTAAATCATAAAAAAAGTTTTTCTTTAAAGAAATACCTCAAGACCTTCACCGAAGCCTCGTCGGAGCCTCACTGGAGCCTCATCGGAGTGAAACCAAGGACACTTGAAGGTAGCCGCTGTCGAGAGAAGTCCAACGACAGTGGTCATGCGCTCCAACGCACCACCACCTGATCGAGATCTACTAAAGAACCACCGGCTTCTCTTTTCTCCGATCTGCTCGTCACCGATGACTAAGAATGGAAAGAGGATATTGGGATGAACGCCTTATTCTTGGGGATTCGCTGGTGCTGTACTTCTGGCTGGTTGCCATTGCAAGTGGCCTAAGGGAGGAGAAGAAGCATGCGGGAAAGAGAAAGAAGGTGGATGGTAGTTAGACGAACAAAACTTGCGATCTAAAGCCGGTGAATGGAGGGACAACATATGGAGGCATTAAGAATTGCCACTGATGGTGCAACCGACGTAGCGCCGTTGGTCGGTTGAAGGTGGGGATTCCGGTCTCCCTTGTTCTCCGCCTCTCTCCCTCTTTCTTCTTTTTTTTTTGTCTCTTATTCTCTTAATCTGTTTCCTTTAATGGTCTATTTTTTCCTTATAAAGACAAACTTGATGAATTGATTTATAACTTAAAAGAAGATTAAAAGTATCTAATTAGATTGTTTATTATATTTAATATTTTGTAATTATCGTAATTAATTAATATTTAATTTTTTATTTTTTACTTTATTCTTGTATATTAATTAAAAAAAAGATGATAATTAAAAGGGTGATAATTTATAATTATATAAAATTAGTAAAAATATATTACAGTAAATTATAATTAATATTTTACAGAATTAATTTTAATTATGAATAGTTAAAAGCTATCATGTTTGGTAAAATGGAGAAAAAAAAAATTTTCTTCAAGACTCATAATTTTTACTGTACTTTGTTTAGATAATTGTATTATTATTATTATTATTATTATTATTATTATTATTATTATTATTATTATTCTCCATTTATTTTAATTTCCTATTTACTACTAATGTGCATTTTAGTTGAAACTATAAATTCAAGGTCTTCAAGAAATGATGTCTATTATTATTATTATTATTATTATTATTATTATTATTATTATTATTATTATTATTATTATTATTATTATCTTTTATATATTTATTTATTTATTTTTTATTACTAAAAATTTTCAGTTTCGAATTAGCAATGGAATAAAATTTCCATTGCTAAAATAGCAACAGAATTTGAATTCCGTTGCTATTTTCCCAAGTGAAAATTTTCCTATTTTCCCAAGTGAAAATTTTCATGTCCCCTAAATAGCAATGGAATTCAAATTTCGTTGCTAAAATAGCAACGGAATGTATTCCATTGCTATTTTTCCAAGTGAAAAATTTCATGTCCCCTAAATAGCAACGGAATTGAAATTCTGTTGCTATTTTCCCAAGTGAAAATTTTCATGTCCCCTAAATAGCAACGGAATTCAAATTTCGTTGCTAAAATAGCAATGGAATACATTCTGTTGCTATTTTCCCAAGTGAAATTTTTCATTCCCTTAAATAGTAACCGAAACATCTTTCGTTGCTAAAATAGCAACAGAATTCAATTTTCGTTGCTATTTTTGCAAATGGAAATTTTACATGTTCCTAAAATAGCAATCAAATCTATTTCCGTTGCTATTTTAGCAATGGAATGGGTTTCCGTTGCTAATTCGGAACTAATAATTTTTAAGGTTTCTAAAATAGCCACAGAATTAATTTTTCGTTGCTAAAATAGCAACGGAGTTCATTTGCAACAGAATAGGTTTCCGTTGTTATTTTTGCTATTGAAAATTTTTGGGTCATATGCTGGCGCCTTATTTAGCAACGGAATAAGTATTCCGTTGCTAAATTTCGTTGCTATATTTTGGCGCTAAAACTTCCCTCCATATTTAGCAACGGAAAATAACCACTTTTATTTCTATTGCTAAATAAAAAAATTTTAAGGAATTTTAGCAACGGAATTAATTTTTCGTTGCTAGTTAGCAACGGAATTCTAATTCCGTTGCTAAATTAGCAACAAAAATTATTTCGTTGCTATTTTTCTGTTGCTATTTTAACATTTTCTTATAGTGCGTGTGCATCAAGGAAGCAAACGTGCGTGGCCACAAGTGGGAAAAAGAAAAGCATCACGTGGCCATGTGTGGGAAAGAAAAGAAGAGAAAACCAAAATCCCGATCATGCATAACATGGATTTAAACCCTAAATCTCACTTCCCCCCTTGCTTACATGATCATTTAGTTTAAACCCTCATGTTATAATCATCAAAATATATTAGTTTAAACCCTTAATCTCATTATCAAAGCACATACAATATGAGAGGGAAAATCATGTACAGTAACCATAAAAAGAAAAAATGAATCCCATACCTCAAAATCAAGCTTCATCTCCTTAAACATTCATTGATCTAGCTCTCTTTCTCTTTCATTTCCTTATACACAGAGACAACAAACATAACTTATCATCTCTTCCTACAACCCTGAGATCATTAATTAATCATGGAAGAAGAGATCTAAGGAAGGAAGACATTACCTTCGTGCTAAAACATCAAAACCCTAGAGCTTATTCTTTAAATCGTGACCATAAAGAGAGTTAGAGAGAGTGAGTGAGAGAGAGAGATAGAGAGAGAGAGAGAGAGAGAGAGAGAGATCCTTCAAATGGCAGTCTCCATCTCCGTCAAAACCCTAATTTATAGTGGGGTAAATATCTCACCAAAAAAAATTACCACTTTACACTTATACACAATTAAACCCCCATTATTTCAATTTCTTTCAACTTAACCCCAAAACTTTCTAATTCACTTCAATTATATCCTTGTCTTTAATTATAATTTAACTTAACTCATATACTTATATGCTGAAATTACAAAAATACCCCTCTTGGGACTTAACCTTGGTAATTACAAAATAATCCAAATTTTCCTTAATTAATGATGATCCTCATTAATTAACAATAATCCGATTAAGGTCATGATTGGGTCCTTACAAATCACTCCTCCTTAAAAGAATTTCGTCATCGAAATTCAAAACTGGTAATCTTTATCTTTATTGCTAACAATTCTTAACTATACTTTAGCTATAAACAACTATAACCATAAGCATTCTCTATATTAATACAAAACTCATTATCTATAATCATATGTATCTTTCTCTAATTTTTAGATACTCTTATGCTCATTGTATTTCTTATCCTAAGTTTCTTAACAACCTCAACATCTTGCATCTTCATCTATGCCAAAGGTCAAGTTCTCTTCTAGTCATATGAACTTTTCCTCATACATCTTAAAAAATAATCTAAACATATTTATAATCAATCTTATGTTATACCTTAATTATAAAATATTAAGGCATTTAAGCACTCTAATATTAGGAGGCGAGAGATATTGATAATTTCGCATCTCACAATCTCTGCCAAAATCTTGCTGATGGTCCAATATATCAATATCAATCATAGGTAAGAAACCTAATATAATAATCAAAATATATGCCATTAATAATAACACCATGGTCTAGACTAATATCATCTTAATTTTCCTGAACAATTTCTTAATTCCTTATTGCCCATAAAAGACTCAACCTGGGCACTGTACCACTAACTGTAACACCCTAATTCTTAACCATGGATAATCATCAATCATCATCATAAACCTAGTAAATGTCATGCAAAAATAATAATAATAATACAGGCCATCATTACATGCCATAATAAGATAATTAAGCTATAGATAAGATAAACATAACATAAATGGCCTTCAAGTATCCTGATATCCTCAAGGCAACTGCATCATGACTGATTCTCTGGAGCTTATCCTGAAACCTACATAGATAAACAAACCCGTGCTAAGCTATAAAGCTTAGCGGGGAATAAAACTATGGACAAGCTCGTATAATTTTCCTTATCAAGCAAAGATCAACTATCACAATAACATAACATATGAGATTACATTATTTATCCTACCATGTTGGACATTCTGGGGAGTTTTTCACCTTAACCATTGATGCCATCATTACCAAAACCCAAAGCATTGTATAAACTTATCTTATCCCTGAAATTTATTAGTTAATGATCATCTTTAATCCCTCTCTTATTGCCTAGAAGATTCATACATCTTATAATTCTTCTATTGAAGAATATTGATATCAACGTTATATTCGTACAACCATCAACTTAATAACATTAACAAATTTGGTTACCTAACATGTGCATTTAACGTTTATTCATAGCCAAATGGAAGTGCTCATGTTACATAACATTTGCAAGAGATATTGCAAGGAATGATTTCATTACATATATACAAACTTATCATTTTTGGTTCGGGATTCTACACATGTCTTCCTTAATGCTATATTATCATGGCACTTTAAACATCATATAGATTAATATCATATCATGCTTTGCACTTTGATTTATATTAGAATTATACCTATACACGTACATATATATAAATGTTCATATACACACAAACTTGTATGCCATTCCAATGAATAGGTATTTCACCTCATGATTATTTGACACGGCCTCCAAACCACCTGCAAACATTTTCTAATTTTCCCATACATGAATGTTATTATGCATGTCATAGTTCATATAACATTTAATTCAATCTTCTAAGCTCATGGCCCATGCAGCCTAACTATTCACCATGAAACCAACTTTCACTGGCAGTCACACGGTGACCTTTCTCATGGTTGATGCAAGACCTCACAATCAAGTAATACATAACATGGCATTTCATTTCATAGGAATAGTTTATAGCTAACTAAAATTTAGAGTAAAGCAATAGAATAAATCATTATCATGATTCCAATATATATATATATATAAGAATTGTGATCAATACATACATTGCGTTGTCTCTTAAACCATTTACATCTTTAATAGCCTACCTAAGTACTAGGTCGATAGGTGGATAACGGGAGCAATGGATACCCAAAGGTATCAAACTATGGATATCCGAAGATATCAAACAATGGACCCAAATGGGGTCAAGCTATGGTTCTAGCAAGGAACAAACTATGGACCCAAATGGGGTCAAACGATGGTTCCATTAAGGAACAAGACCGAAATGGGGTTAACATATGGCAGCTACGACTGTATCCCTCTAGGTATGCCCATATAATCCACAACTGGACTAAGACCCATAGGCTTAACTTTTTAAGACATGTCTTAATTTAACATATTATTCTTTACTTAGCACATCATTTGGCTTAATGCCACTTTTCATAAAAGAATGCATGTCTTTCTTTTCATACATCATTGTTGAGCTTTAGGCTCCATTACATATGGATGTTGTCATATGATCGTATGCTTGCATCAATTTTCTTTCGTTCGTATCATAATAGTTACATGTTTATACAACAATAACAACACATCATCTTTCATGATTAGCATTACGCGTACCCACGTGCATTATTACATATGTGCAGTTTAAACATGGCAATACATGATTTCATTACTCATACTTGTTCGCATATTAAATCAAGCTACTCTTCATAGCATGCTCGAATCAATTCTACCACATATACTTACATAACTCAAGAATAGTTTTCTGGGACGTACCTTGTTATTGCTTGCCGTGAGTAGTTTCCTTATTCTCGTAATTAATCACATTACAACATAATCATATATATAGCAGCACTCAAGCATTCATGATTTATATGATAGGATAATTATGTTCTCATATGGCTTTAGGTCAACACTTCTTCATCTATAGCCTCTTTAGCTCACTTTTATAGTCTATTATATCATATGCAATAGATTATCTACCTTAACAATATCACATATATCATGATCATCTTATTTGTACTTTTTATTTTATAACATTATTTTCTTAGAGGAGTTGTATAAGATTGTATCATCTTAATAATTAGAACATTACCTGCAGACTTGTAACTTTCATTTTACATCATAGGGTATGAATAACATATGAGTATGATCCTTTATATCAAGGTTCACCATAGTAGAAACAACAAGTTATACACATTAACATAGTCCTATATACTTCAATCATCTTACTTGTATTTTTCATCTTATAACATTTTATGCTTAGGTCATTTCGTCTTTGTCCTTAACACACTATACATGCACTTGTGCTAATCATATTGTATTATAGGCATGAACAAACAATGAGCCAATTATTACACATTATTTCTAATCATTAATTCTTTTTATGACCTAGAGTATAACCAAGCTTCTATGATTTCATAATTTAACATAGCATGTCATGTTCCCTTTCTTTTTACTCAGACATGCGACCTTATGACTATTCTCTTGTTATCTCTAGGTTAAATCATAGTATTTGGATGGAACCCTTCCTTGACCTAGTGTATACCTTATATTGATTTTATAAGACACATTGCATAACATATCATTTAAGTTACTATATTGCCTCAAGTTGTTCTCAATTTGATGCTTATTGGGCCTTATCATACCTTGTTG
This sequence comes from Excoecaria agallocha, assembly GCA_037975025.1. Lineage (NCBI taxonomy): Eukaryota > Viridiplantae > Streptophyta > Magnoliopsida > Malpighiales > Euphorbiaceae > Excoecaria > Excoecaria agallocha. The sequence continues at coordinate 13,832,077 of CM075818.1, forward strand.
CATCATAATTCATATTAACATTGCCATGCGCCTACCCTTCTAATTTAGAGTTCAAGTGAACCATCATTACTTAACTCAATGTGTTTGATTACTTTAAGTTTCACACACTCTATATGTGTGTGGAGGTTCCTCAATTAAATGATCATGCCTTATGCACCTTTAGGTAACTTACAGCTTAATTCAATCTTCATCCTATTATAATAGCATATTGGTGGCTTAGATTTCTTACAACTTAGTACGGTTTACTTTCTCTTACCATGCCCTTCATGTCTTCTAATTTTCGATAATACTTCATCTTACGGTCCTGCTTTTTTAAATTACACCTCTATAGACTTTAACATGGAATATCGGCTTTCATAACCTATTAATCCATCAACATTTAACTTCCTTATTAACCATTACTTAGTGAGCAATCGTCATCCTCACATTCACGACCAACTTTATTCATCCTACTTATGTAACTCTTTTATTAACTTTAAGATATCGCCCAAACTTATGATTATGGGTGATTATTGTTTAGGAGTATGTGTACAAGAAGCCCATGTGGCCATGCAATAAGAACACAATAAGTTATACTTGGTCGTGTACTTCCAAGAGGCAATCAATGAGTAGTCGTGTGTGGGAAAGAAAACAAGACAAGTGGCCATGTATTCTCATGCATAAAGGAGTGAGTAGCCATGTATTTTGAAGGAGAAACCAATGAGTGGCCGTGTCTTTCCAAGAAGACACCACATATGGACGTGTAAAAGGAAGAAAGAAGCATCACGTGGCCATGTGCAAGAAAGGAGACAAACTTATGTGGCCATGTGCCTCAAGGAAGCAAACGTGCATGGCAATGGGTGGGATGAAGAAAAGCATCACATGGCCGTGTGTTATGAAGAAAAAACGCATGTGGCCACGCGTTGGGAAGAATAATCTCACACGTGGCCGTGTGTAGAAAAGAAAAGAAGAGAAAACCAAAATTTCGATCGTGCATAACATGGATTTAAACCCAAAATCTCACTTCCCCTCTTGCTTACATGATCATTGAGGTTACTAATCATGTTATAATCATCAAAATATATTATTTTAAACCCTTAATCTCATTATCAAAGCACATACAATATGAGAGGGAAAAACATGTACAGTAACCATAAAAAAATGAACCCCATACCTCAAAATCAAGCTTCATCTCCTTCAACATTCATTGATCTAGCTCTCTTTCTGCTTCATTTCCTTATACACATAGACAACCTTATACACAGAGAAAACAAACATGACTTATCATCTCTTTCTACAACCCTAAGATCATTAATTAAGCATGGAAGAAGAGATCTAAGGAAGAAAGACATTGCCTTCATGCCAAAACACCAAAACCCTAAAACTTCTTCTTCAAACCATGACCATAGAGAGAGAGAGAGAGAAAGAGAGAGAGATCCTTCAAATGCTGATCTCCATCTCCCTCAAAACCTTAATTTATAGTGGGGTAAATATCTCACCAAGGGAAATTCCCACTATACCCTTATACATAATTAAACTCCTATTATTTCAATTTTGTTCAACTTAACCCCAAGACTTTCTAATTCACTTCAATTATATCCTTGTCTTTAATTATAATTTAACTTAACTCATATACTTACATGCTGAAATTACCAAAATATCCCTTTTGGGACTTAACCTTGATAATTACAAAATAATCCAATTTTGCCTTAATTAACGATGATCCTCATTAATTAACAATTATCCGATTAGGGTCATGATTGGGTCTTTACACACACTTTCTCTCTCTGTACTGGTTACGGGTTGGAGAAGGGAGCTAAGGTTTGGGAGTGAAGATTAAAGGTAATGTCTTCCTCTTCTTTTCTTCATTTATGATTTTTGGTTATGAGGGATTACCAGATCATGTCATTGTTGCTATGTATAAGGAGAAAGGAGAAGCAGATAGATCAATAATAGGAGAAAGAAGAAAGAGCTAGATCGGTGGATTTTTTTGAAGGAGATGAAGCTGGTATATGAGGTATGGGAACTCTATATAAATGGTTACTTGATGAACAAAGAATGGTTTAAATCTAAGTGTTTGAAGTGAGTTTTGGGATTCAAAATCATTTGAGCTGGAAATCGGGATTTTTAATCCAGACTACCAGAATGCCTTACATGGTTGTGTGTCCTTCTCCTTTCCTTCATGCATGGCCACGTATACCTATGTTTACTTGCAAAGCCATGTGATGCCATTGTTCTTCAGTGCATGCCCGTGCCTCCTCTTTGTTTTTCCCTTACGTGGCCGTGCATCTTCCTTGTGTGTTTCCTATATGGCCGTGTGATGGGTTGTGTTTTCTCTCTGTATGGCCGTGCATTTCCCTTATGTTTTTCATGCATGGCCACATGATGGCTTGGGTCTTTCCCTGCATGGCCACACACTGCATTGCCTTTCTCCTTACGTGGCCATATGAATTACTTCATTCTCCCTTTACTTGGCCATGTGTTTGGCCCTTGTTCTCCTTGTGTGGTCGTGTATGCCTTCTCATCTTTCTTTAGCACAACCACTCACATGTTTTCTTTTAATGGTTCTACTTCACACTCTAAGCTATAAATTCTTCATGAATCATGAATCCAGTATTACAAAATATAATTGGAGAGAATTAAATGGATCATAAGTAATGTACATGATGATTATGTTAATTAAAGTGGTGGTTAATAAGCCATATGATTTCTAAATGAAATAATTGAATTTTGAAGTCTTTTTAAGACATTGAATGACATAGGTATACGTTAATCTCAGATGTGAGTACTTTCACTACTTGTGAGACATCAAATGTATGTATATAATATATTGGATGAACTAAATGTACAAAGATTCAATTAAATATAATGAAGCAAAGGAAATGGTTTTGAAGAACCACTCCGGTATGTTCTTCTTTAGTAAATATGTTTTTACGTGTGGAGTCATGTGGTCATGGTTTATATGACTATATGTATGGTTTCATTCTCATGAACTATCATCAGGTATTTCCAGAGCCAACCTTGAAATTCAAATCATGTTGTTAATTCATGATCTTATGTTCAATGATGTGTATTGCATTAGGTTCTTAAAACATTGTTTTTGAGCTATTATTGCATAATACTTAGTTACAATTATGCTAAAGCATTCTAGTGTAAGATATAAGTCATCCAGTAGCTATGTAAGTATAAGCAGGTGGTATGTATTCTTGAATATCAGGCCTTTAAGCCAGTATTGCTATGTAAATGAATAATATGTGTTCATTTCTTTAAGTAAATGTTATATTAAATAAGAAAGAATATGATGAATGAAATATGTTCTTAAACTGATAAAGCCTGTGGGATTTAGTTTAGCTGTGGATTAGATAGGTATGCCTAGAGGGATTCAGTAGCTGCCATAGTTGACCCCGTCTGGATCTTATTCCTCTATGGGACCATCGTTTGACCCTTTTGGGTCTATTGTTTGTTCCTTGCTAAAACCATTGATAACCCCTTTTGTGTCTAGTGTTTTGTTCCTTTATGGAACCATAGTTTGGCCCTTTGGGTCCATCGTTTGATACCTTCTGTATCCATTGCTCCCGTTATCCACCCTTTTAACTAGTACTTGGCAGGCTATTAAAAGTTTAAAAGACTCAGCAAGTTACTCGAAATAAATAAATATATATATATATCATTTGCTTCACCTATATAATGTGAAAATGATAATGACCTACTATATTGCTAGGTTTAAATTTCTTTTTGGCTAGAATGATTTCAATGAATGTAGTTCTCTGCTCTGTATTATATAACTAAGATTGCATGACATATGTGAAGTATTAATGCCTAAAATGTCTCTTATAGATGATGTATGATATATGCACTCCCTTATGCTTTGATTGAACATTGAAGGCATATCATACATAATAAATGTGATTAAATGCTTATGATGAAAGCTGTACTATCAATTACTATGTGGTCTAGATTATTGTAAGAATAATATTCATGTTTAGGATTGCAGATTCATTTGGTATACAAGGGTGAGATCCTTTAATATTGGTGACTCATATGTTTTCCTTAAATTTAAAGGGTGTAATTATTGTGTGATATTTTATTAAAGTTTATCCTTTGAGTTGGTTTCCCCACTAAGCTTTATAGCTTAGCACGGGTTTGTTATCCGTGTAGGTTCTGGTTAAGCCCCAGTGGATCGATAGCTGGTGGCTAGTCAACCTTTGAAGAGAAGATCTAACAGAGTGCAATTGCCTTTGAGGATTCCATTATGTATCTTTGGCATTATGTTAGGCCTTTTTAATTATAAGCTTGTTTTAAGTTATTGTGGCATGTAATAATTATGGCCTGTGTTGTTTATTATTATCAATGCCTTATCTTTGCTAGGTTATGATGATGATTGATGTTTATGTATGGTTAGTGGATTAGGGTGTTACAGTTAGTGAGGGATTTGTCGTCCCCAAAAATAGCAAGGACTTATTTTCTCGCAAAATTTCCGACGATTAAGTCCTCGCTAAATGCTTCATCTATCATATGCACCTTATTTAAATTTTAGCGAGGGATATGCCCTCGCTAAATTTTGCGCCAAAATTAGGGACAAATTGTCGATATTCTCACTAAATTGTTACAAAATATATGTTCATTTGCATCCCAACCAACATTTTTGACAAAGTTTATTTTTCATCGCAATTCTATTGCTATATCAGTGATTTAGTAACAATTTTTCTTTTATTCACTAAATTTTGTCACTATTTTGCAATTTTCTCATAGTGTACATAATTCAATTTTAAAGAATAATTGACGTTGAGCTTGATCCTAGGATTAATATGTATAAACCTGCACTTTTCAGTATCTCTAAATTATCTAACATATGCTTTATTAATGAACTTGCTAGATGAGTTTATTTGTGGCCTTTTTATATACTCTGATTACCACGAATGTTGCATTATTTAATTAACAATTCCAGTCATTTACTATTATAGGAGTTTATTCAACCAAAGTTGCAAATACATTAAAAATTATAGTTGTAGATAAACTCAAGATATAATAAGAGTTAAGTACATAATCACATTTATTTAACACTTGTCACAGCAAGGACAACAAAATTCAACTGAGGTAGCTATATAGGCTTCAATATCGATTATGTATTAGTATAATTCAGTTACTTCAAGAACTATTCTATGGTTTTTAAGAGTCTTATATGTATAGAGTCGTAATGTATAGATGTTTACAAGTTGTAAATATTGTAATGTCTTTAAGAGTCTTATATGTAAGTAAAGTTTTATAGTAAAGATCATATATTATGGTTTATGTTTTCGTATAAGATCTTTGTATAGCATAATTAATGGCATAATAGTATAGTAAAGCATGTTTAATGATACAGGATAAAGGGATATAGCTAGGTTATAAGATAAAGGCATTATAATACCCATAAGTACTAGTTATGTGAATACCGTAGGTATTATTCCTGTGGATACCCAATGTTACCAAACTTGTGGACCCAAACGAGGTCAACCTTATGGTCCTAAACGGGGACAAACTATAAACTGAAATAGGGTTAGGACTATGGCAGTAGCATTTGTACCCTATAGGCATGGTTATCTATCCACTACTAAGCTCTATGTGTAGGCATTTGGTTACTTTTCATGTCATTTTGTTCATCATGTCTAATTCAACACATTTTGTAGTTATACATGTAAATGTTTATAAACAATTATAGTAGTGTAGCTTACCTAGCATTACATCATTTTAATAATATAAACATATATTTATACAAGTGTAATATCTCATTGAAATTTAAGAAATCATGTATGCTTATGTTTGCATTTAAATATATTCATATATGCATCTATTAATTTCTACTTTGTTTTTTTTTGTTAGCAATGTCATGTTTCCTATATATTCCATGCCCTATAATGCCTTAATACTATGTATTATTATGTTTTAATTAAATTTAAGAAGGTATAAACAAGGTTTGCTAGTGTTTAGGACACAAGAAATTCACATTTACACCATATAAGGGATCTCTCGATGGAGGATTTCTTTGCCACTCCTGAAGAGACTGGTTTTGTGTCACTTGGGCATGTTTGCCTTGGTAGAGGGGATGGTTCCCTCAACTGAGATAGTGTTTCTCTAAGCTGGGGTGATTTTCGGTAAGGCCCCAATTTAGGCCTTATAAAAATATTTAGGTATTCTTAAATAATAATATGGTCATTATGTGTATGATTAGTTAATGAACTATAAGTAGGGGTATAAAGGTAATTGCCTTAAGAGAAGTGGGATAAAACGATCATTTCAAATTGAGCTATGTGTGTGATTAATTTTGGAAAATATGCTAATTAAGGGACCTAATTGAAAAGAGAAAGAGAAATTTTTATGGTAAAAACATAAATTAAAGAAATTAAGTTCAAATTTGAAAAGTGTAATTAGAAACCAATTAAAGCTTGGCACCTATCCTCCTAGAGCTTTCTTAAGAATGAAGTGTTTAAAGAGGATTTGGAGAGGAGTGTGCCGGCCACTTCAAGGAGTTCTTAGGCCACCATTAACTTCACTTAAGCTCTTAATAACACTTAGGAATCCAATTTTGATTTTACTTGAGGAGAAAGAGTTTAGGGGTTACCATTTAAGGTAATAATTTCCTCATCTCTTCTTCTTGGGTTTGGATAATCAATTTATAATTTATGTGAATCATTACATTATAATAGCATGTGAATTCGTTCTTGTAGTGGGGACATCCAACAAGAGGAAAGAAAAGCTTGAAAGAAGAGCTTGAAGGGAGATTAAGTACAAGAAAAAGGTATGGAAACTTATGTGCAATTGTTGTTGAACTAGTTCGTAGAATTTTGGTGAACAGGGAAAACTCGTAATTGCTAGTGCCCACTGTCGCACTCATGATAGTAAGCTTTTGTTCCCTAATTTTACTTTTTCTTCCCCTTTTCTACCACATTAGATTGCCCCCATGTGTTTTGCTATTAATTGGATGCATTATACCTTAAAATTTGAACATATGGAGGCCATATATATGTATATATATGAATTTCTACTAAGGTATGTATATATGTATACATGATTTGTAATGTTTCCATTAGATAATATATACCAATAGATATATGTATATACATATGATGATTATATTGAGTCACATGTTGATAAAAATGTTACATTACCATAATACCTATGAACATGTATATGTGATTATGTAATGTGATACAATTTAATGAATTCAATAAAATTGATAGAATGATATATGAGATGTCTAATACCTGCACATAGAATTTGATGGTGGATAGATAGGTATGCATATAGGGTTATAAATACAGCTGCCATAGGTTTGACCCCATTTGGGTCCACAATATGTATGTCCCCATTGGGACCACAGTCTCGACCCTATTTGGGTCCACATGTTTAATACCTTTGGGTATTTATATGATCGATACCTATAGGTATCCATAGTTCTCATTATCCACACCCACAAAGCTTAGGTAGGCATTTGCAGAAAAGAACAATTTTCAAGGAATTGCTAAACAATGATATATTGTACTTGTTATTATACTTGTACTACAAGTAATATATTAATATATCCTACTAGCTATTGATTATACTATTCTCCAATGTTAATAAATATATTTTTGTGTTGTTGTGTGTTGTGTGCTTAGGAATGGCCACTGTGAGTGGTTGTTCATATATTACTTATTCCCCATCTAAGCTGTTTAGCTTAGCATGGTTTTTATTCGTGTAGGTATTCAAATTCAAACTCTCGGTCATGGGCAAAATCTGCATCAGCCAGGCAAACTCTAGGAAGAGCCAAAGTATGAAGATATTATCTTTTGGTTTTCTACTGTTTTATATTTACACTTTGTACCTAGTGAAGTGATTGTAAAGCATAAATAATTGTAAATATACTATAGTGAGCAATCCTTTTTGCACGATCTTAACCAGTCTGATAATGAAATTTAATAGTATGCCAATATACATATAATGATTATGCACATGAACTAGATGAAGAATGCATGCATTCAGGGTGGTATCACATAGCAATAACCATGATAGGTGTAGTATAGTCCTTACATTTTCCCTTGGTTGAGGGATACAAATCTGCCCCATATAGTAGCCATTCCCTCAATTAAGGGAAAAAGGCCTCTCTAGAGTAGACCCAAAGGGAGCATTTTGTCTCATTTTGCATTAGATATTTCTCTTAGCAAATGAACTTTATGAGGGTCTTCTAAAAAGTTATTGTCTAAGTCTCTATTTTTTAGAACATCAAAATTAATCTACTTTTCCCCTCTAAATCTTGAGATATGGTAGAAATACTACAAGTTATTCTCAATGACAGGGTAGTTGGTATAACCTATTTTGAAGCCGGATTATGACAAGTGCAGAGATATAGTTAGAATTTGATGCCTTTATATGAAATTTTTTCGTGGAAGTCTAGTTTCCAACCCAACTATAATCATGCAATTTTAGTTTCCTAACTTAAATTATAGATAAAACAATGTTACAAGGTCTATGGAATCCTAAAACAAATTTTGTCTTTCTAGGGGAAAATTCTTACAGTCCAATCCTTAAAAAGAAAAATGACTTGATACACATGTTTAAACCTTACAAAACCTTTTAATTAGTTTTATAATGCTATAATTAAAAGCATACACATGCATAAACCATGTAGGAAGTTCCTATACCTTGATGAAAAACACCTTCTTCAACCTCTCTCTCCTTCCTTCTCCTTACCTTTACTTCTTTCTCCTTGTATAGACAATAAGTTATAGCTTTAAAAATTCATTTTATTTATATATATTAGTCTCTAATACGTAAGATAAAAAGAGAAAAAGGAAGAAAACTTGTTATCTTAATAGGGCTTAATCACTAATTAAGCTCTCTCTCTCTCTACTACCATCAACTGTATGCTAGAATTAGAGGGTTTATCCGATGGTGAAATGGGTATTACTTAGGAATAAAATAGTGGTGATGAATTTGCTTAAATTGGTTGTCCCAAAAAGTCCTTTTTGCCCCTTTTCCTTTTTATGATTTATCTTTATTTTTCTTGAACTTTCTAGAGATAGGCTATATGCTAATTGCTGGGCCTCCTCTCATGGGCCAACTTGCGATTTTGCGCCTTATGCAATTCATTTCATCTCTTCTTTTAACCTAACTTTTTTTTTCTTTTCTTCCCTCTTAATTTCACTTATTTTAATTTAAATCCATTACATTTTACTTAATTTTAATTATACTTGTGCGAGCTTCATTTGAAATGACCATACTACCCTTTTTCTTTTAAAGGAATTATGAATAGGTCCTTACTTACTTTACTTTATCCCACACACCTGTTTTAAAAAAAATTGTTTAATTTCACTCAATCCTCCTAGGTTATAAGTAAATGCCTCACAATTCTTTCCGTAGCATTACATCATTTCAAGAATATAAACATATATATATACAAGTGCAATATCTCATTGAAATGTAAGAAATCATGTATGTTCATGTTACATTGAAATATAATCATATATGCATCTATTTATTTCTACTTTGCTTTCTTATTAGCAATCCCATGCTTCCCATATATTATATTCCCTATAATTCCTTGACACTATGTATTATTATGCTTTAATTAAATTTAGTAAGTCTTAAAGGAAGTTTGGTAGTGTTGAGGACATAAGAAATTCATATTTACACCATATAAGGGATTTCTCGGTGGAGGAAATCTTTGCCCTCTCAAGGAGAATGGTTATGGGTCACTTTGGCATGTTTGCCTCAGTAGAAGAGACGGTTTCCTTAGATGAGGGAGTGCCTCCCTCAGCTGAGGGGCATAAATATGCCTATACAACACCCATTCACTTTGTTAAGGGAAAAAGCCCTCTCTTAAGTAGACCTTAATGTAGCATTCTGTCCAATTTTGCACTAAATTTTTCTCATAGCGAATGAACTTTTTGAGGAAAATGGTCTTACACATAGTTGTTACCCTAGGTTTTTAGTTTTTGGAACATAACAAATCATCTAATTTTCCCCTCTAAATCTTGAGATATTCTAGAAATACTACAAGCTATTCTTAATGTCAAGCGACAGGTATAACGAATTTTCAAGCAAACTTATGACTAGTTTAGAGATAGAGTTGTAACTGGATGTCTTTATATTAAATTTAGGTATAGAAGTATATTTTCAAAACCAAATATAATCATGCAATCTACAGTTATCTAACTCTAATTATTGATAAAACAGTGTGACAAGGTCAAGGGATTCCTAGGACAAATTTTGGCTTTCTTGGGGAAAATTCTTACAATTTGATCCTTAAGCCGAAGAATTACTCTATACCTATGTTTAAACCTTACAAAACCTCATAATTAATTTTACAATGTTGTAATTAAAAGCATACATATGCACACACTATGTAGGAAGTTCCTATACCCTGAGGACAAGCACTTTCTTCAAGTTCTCTCTCCTTCTTTCTCCTTGCCTTTACTTCTTTCTCCTTCTATAAACAATAAGTTACAACGTTAAACATACATTTAATTTACATATATCAAACTCTAATTTGTAGAACAAAGATAGAAAAAGGAAGAAAAGTTTGTTACCAAAATATTGCTTAATCACTAATTAAACTCTCTCTCTTTCTCTATACTACCAACCATGTGCTAGAATTAGTGAGTTATCTAGTGGTGAAATTAGGAAGAAAATATTGGCATTGAATTCTCCTAAAGTGGCCATTCCCCAAAGCCCTTTTTCCCACTTTTTCCTTTTCATTATTTATCTACCTTTCTCCTAAACTTTCTAGAGAGAGGCTAAAGGCTAATGGCTAGGCCCCATCTCATGGGTCAACTTATGGTTTTGGGCCTTATGGAATTCATTTCATATCTTCTTTTATCCTTACTCTTTTCTTCTCTTCCTTTTTAATTATTCTCATTTCAATTTAAATCCCTTATATTTTGCTTACTATTAATTATACATGTGCGATCATTATATGAAATGACCATACTACCCTTTTTTTTAAAGAAATTATGACTAGGTCCCTACTTACTTTACATTATCCCACAAGCATACTTTAATAAAATTATCGTTTAATTTCACTCAATCCTTCTAGGGTATAAGTAAGGCCCTCATAGGTTTTCTTATCGACCTATCAACCAATTGGAGCCTTATTCCCATCACCTTGAGATCACCTAGGTTTAATTCTTGTGCATGGTGTATGGTATCAAATTAATGCTAGCTCCTAATTCAGACAAGGCATTAGCAAAAAAATTTTCACCAATTTCACAAGGCAAAGTAAAACTCTCGAATCTTCCAATTTTTTAAGAATCATGTTTATAATAATGGCACTATAATTCTCTGCAACTTGCTTTGTCCTATACCCTTTTAGTTTCTTTTTATTATAATAGATTTCTTTCATAAATTTAGCATAGTTAGGCATATGAGCTAAAGTTTTAGCAAAAGGTAAATTGATATACAATTTCTTAAACATTTATAAGAATCTAGACAATTGCTCATTTTTCTTTTCCTTCATAGCTAGAGCAAGAAATGGCAATCTATTTATATCAAGATCCTCTATATTTGAATTCACTATGTTCTTACACTTTTTATTGAAAGGAGCATCTAAATTCACCTTTAACCTCGGGTTAGAGTCACTTATCTTCCATGTTGGCATTTCGATACACTATAATGATGGTGAAGATGACTTATATTTGTCTTCTCCTTGTGTTACCTCCTTGCCACTCATCAGTGTGATTGTGTTGGCTTCCTTCTTAGGATTTTTAAAAAAAAAATCGAACATAAAGTGCCCGATTGTCTATTGGATATTGAATTGGCATGTTGGCCCAGTTGTGTCTCTAGGTTCCTCATTGAAGCATTTGGGTTATAGTTCTATTGCTTTTGTGATTTCTAACATGTCAATTAACTATACATGAACTATTGTTGACTATTCATAAAGCTTGCAAACATGTCTTCAAGGTTTGGTTTCTTCTCTTGCACTAATAGTCTTGACTAAAATCCAGGTGGATGATATGATTGATGTTGTTCTGATTTCAACTTTGGCTTTGGTGATGGTGCGGTGGATATGGGATTTGGTAATGATTTTTCACTTGTGTTTGAAAAGATTAGCTATGGTTGTGGTTGATATTTTTGTTGAAGGGAGCTCTTGCTTGGGGTTAAAAAGATAAAGCCATCTGATGTTTGTCTTTCCAACAAAAATTCAGGTGATTCCTCCAACCCAGATTATAGCTATTACTGTAAAGATCATTTCTTCTAAAGTCTCTTACTACATTCACATCTTCCACAACTCCACTATCTTAACTCTAACCTGGAGAATTGATTTCTTTGCACCATTGTAATGGTTGCTGGTTTAAGCTTAAATTTCACATCTTTAGGCAATAAAATATGGTCTTCATTCAATCTAGGCATATCATAATCTCTAATTATCCTCTACCTAAGTACCTTTTCTCTTTGTCTAAAAGGAACTTCATTTTGTGCCCTTGGCACTTGTGGATTCTTGAGAGGCCCTTGATCAATAGGATGATCATTCAAACTATTATTGTCATTCATCTCTCTATTAGCTCTCATTCTTTGATGAAATGTTCTGGCGATTTTAGGGTCATACGGTGTTAGCCATTCAAGTCTCAATCTGCTAATGCACAATGAATACCTAAAAAGAATTAAAAGAATAAAATCAAAAAATGAAACATATACAAATAACTATTAAAACTCACAAACATGTAAATCCCTAGCAATGACACCTAAAACTTAACCTAACCTCAGCAAGAGTATTGAATCGGCAAGTAATATAGGGTGCTTAAGTTAAAGACCTATGAATATCGTACCCAAGAGATTGCAGATGTAAGCAAATGAAAATTAATTGTATGCTAAAAAATTCCTAAATTTTCTTGTATGTTATTCTATCAACTATAAAATTTTAGAAAAAGAAAACAATTGAAATAAAATTATAGGAATTAACAATTACTCAGACAAATATGATTAGAAAATATGTATCTTAAAAATGCCAGTCATGTTCACTTATCCTCCCCATACCCAATTGTTAATTAAATTAACATAAGGTTACATAGAATGAATTGGGATAACCCCTTACACCCAAGTGTCCCATACCGAAGCAAGCCATTCTAAACATAAAACATCCCATTTCAAAGAAAGACCTATAATTAGCCTATGTATGGGTCTAACATCCTAGGTTTGGTTTGTTCTCCCATCCTGGTGCCAAACAACCCGAATTCCCATCCATATTACTCCAAACTCTAGTCTTAATACCGTAAAATCTGTAACCCATCGAGTTCCATGTTGGAGCAATCTCAAGGTTACAACAATCATAATAGAAAAAAAGAGTATAATAACATTCAAGGCATTCAAGATTTTAAGCACGATACCAAAAAAAATAGCATGATAAAATCATCCATCGACATCAGATAAATTACTCAAAATATCAAAAACCTTTGAAATATTAATGAAGAATCGGTTAAATGAACCATCAGCTATATATAAATTCAAATAATTTCCAAATTTTAATTTAGTATTGGGGATTCAATGATCCCCCAAACAACTAGTTAAATACTAACTATTCATTATAATCTTGGGAATTATCGGTTCCATGCATCTCATACATAAGCGAAATTTAAAATTTTTTAACCAATAAATCTGATCTTACCATGAATTTACAATATACATATTAATGAGAATAAGAAAAATCAACTTTGATTTTTGTTGAAAAGTTGATTTTCCTTCTCATTAGGTTGTCATAAACCACAGTGTCAAAAATCGAACACCCCCAATAGTAATCCACACAAGAGAAGGATAGAATGAACCAACAATTGGGACAAACAAAGGCTGGCCGAAAAACCCTAGATGCTAGCTAGGGAAGGTGGCAACAAGGGCTTTTTGAGTGAGAGAAAAACTTTTCTCTTAATTGTTCACACTTAACCCTAATATACCATCACTTGGATTTTTATAGTTAGGTTAAAAATCCAACTTCATAATGGGATTGGGCTCCTTAAAATTGTTGGAGAAATATTAATTGGGCTTTTAGAATTATTTATAATTATTTATAATTATTTGGGCTCAATTAAATCCAATTTAAGCCCTTTCACAAAAGACTATGCACAAAACCCACAAATAAGACCCTTTGTACATATACTTGGATTTAATTATCCAAACGAATTCCAAATCCAACCAAATTAAATATGTAGGCTCCATAACACTTATTAAACATATTTAATTTATTTTGGTCAAAGATTTAGGCCTCTAAGACCTTCTATTTGTAGTTGGCGTGTGGCCCTTCCTTAGGAGGGCTTCTATGCCAACTTCACTTCTTTGGGCCTTTATAATTCCTCCAATTGATCTATTAATTATAATATCAGCCCTATAAAAATTATAGTTCAATAATAATTAATTATGAAATACATTATTTCAATTAGGTCCATTATTACAGAACATTTCAAAAAAGTTCTACGAACAATTTTACTTGATCATAATTAATTAAACTCTTTAATTAATTATTTTCTTATTCAATTCTCTATCCCCATAATAATTTCAAATATTATTATCCTTGTCATTTTACCATTTTATCCTTTTCTCTATATGTGTGTGACCTATTGGGTTCCTGTCCATGATGGTAGTATAATATATAATTGTGAGTTTTATTTAAAACTCACATAATATAAACTTCTTTAAATCATTTTATACAAACCATGATTGGCCTCTAGCTAGGCATCATGACTACCCAAATGTTAGAAAAGTCAAGTGGTTTGACTATACCCTTCCATAGAATAGTTACCGTGTAATTACTCCTTCCACCACTCTTATCTCAATTACATTCTGAGTATGGATTTCTGTCAACTCATATAAATCTAATTATGCATGTTCTATTAATTTGACCATTGTTCCCATAATGCCCTTCATGGATCTCTATCAATCTTGACATATTACTCTGGCCAGAGATTCTCTGAATAAGGCAATTATAGAATCATGCGAGATAACTTCCCTTAATAAATATGGGATGGTGAATCCTTTGTCAATCACTCAACTATCTTCAAGTAGGTCATAATATACCCAACCTCCTAACTATGTTCACCCCTAGTTAGAAGTAATTAGTTATGGAGTCAAAGTATACCACTTACTACTTAAGATAACTTTGGTGATCTCAAGTCTAAGGATACTTGCCAAACCGCTACGAAGAGATTCCTCACTGACATAGATTTAATATCCATGTGAGGATTCTCTTTATAGGTCTCCAACGAACTTGTTCTTCTAACAAGCATCCATATGTTAGCTTTGATTATCTTCCTTAATCACCGTTATGAGAACCACTGCTTGAACCATTCAAGAAGCATCAAATGTGCTAGTCTATCCGAATTAACAATGTCCTATCTTGTTAATTATATGACTAGAGATATTTACACATTTGCATACAATGGAAATCTCATATCATGAAAACTTTAATGATTGCCTTTGCACTGTGTTTATAATATCTAGGACTTTAGTTATTAATTTAAGATTTACAAACTCATGCATTTAAACATAGCATTAATAAATGAATGATGCCTTTTATTAAAAATTTGAATTCATACATATGAAATACATTCCTATTAAATGGGCTCTAGGGCATACTCTCTAACATCTCCCACTTGCACTAGAGCCAATCACTCATATGTCTTAGACCCATGCTATTTATATGGTGATCATGCTTAATCTGGGAAAGTGCTTTAGTGAAGGGATCCGCCACATTATCATCTATGGGAACCCTTTCTATTTTTACATCATTTCTAGCTACTATCTCCCTTATGAGATGGTAGTGTCTAAGAACATGCTTGGATTGATAATGAGACCGTGGTTCCTTTGCTTGCGTGATGACTCCATTGTTGTCACAATATAAAGGAATCGAATCAACAATGCTAGGCACCACTCCTAGTTCAGATATGAACTTTTTGATCCAGACTGCTTCTTTGGCTGCTTTTGAAGCAGCAATGTACTTAACTTCTATCATGGAATCAACAGTTGTTTCTTGTTTGGAACTTTTCCAACTAACTGCTCCTCTTCCCATTATGAACACATAACCAGACTGTGATTTACAATCATCTTTGTCAGATTGGAAGCTAGAATCTGTATACCCTTTTACTTCCAAATTGCCCTCTCTATATACCAAAAATATATCCATAGTCCTTCTCAAGTACTTATGGATATTCTTGATAGCTGTCCAGTGTTCCTCTCCAAAATTGGATTGGAATTTGCTTGTGACACTCAAAGCAAATGCTACATCTAGATGTGTACATAACATAGCATACATGATAGAACCAATTACATATGCATATGGAATTCTATTCATGCTTTCTCTATCCTCTAGTGTTTATGGATACATAGACTTGGAAAGTTGTTTCCCATGCACCATGGGTATAAACCCTTTCTTAGATAGATCCATATTGAACCTTTTCAATATTTTATCTACATATGTATTTTGACAAAGACCTAGCAACCTATTGGATCTATCTCTATAGATCTTTATTCCTAGAATATAGGATGCTTCTCCAAGGTCTTTCATGGAGAATTACTTGGATAACCATATTTTAATAGATTGGAGAAGAGAAATGTCATTTCCCATGATCAATATGTCATCCAAATATAAAACTAGGAAGACAATTGAACTCCCACAGACCCTTTTATACACACAAGGTTCATCTTCATTCTGTGAGAAACCAAACTATTTGATTGTCTCATTGAATCGTATGTTCCAGCTCCTAGAGGCTTGCTTCAGTCCATAAATGGATATTTGAAGCTTGCATACCTTTTCGCCATTTCTTGATGTGAACCCTTCTGGTTGTGTCATATACACATCCTCTGTCAAATTTCCATTTAGGAAAGCTGTCTTCACATCCATTTGCCAAATCTCATAATTATAATGAGCTGCAATGGCTAAAAGTATTCTTATAGACTTAAGCATCGCTATAGGAGAAAAGGTTTCGTCATAGTCAATACCATATTTTTTATGATAGCCCTTTGCTACTAAGCGAGCTTTATAGGTAACTATATTACTTTCCATGTCGATCTTCTTTTTAAAGACCCATTTGCACCCTATGGGTTTTATCCTTTGAGGTGGTTGAGTTAAAGTCCATACTTTGTTCTCATACATGGAGTCCATTTCAGACTGCATAGCCTTAAGCCATAAATTACGTTTTGAACTATTTACACCATCTTGATAGGTTGTAGGCTCATTGTCCTCTACTACAGTTATGCCTCTATCCGAATTAATGTGAAATCCATATCTCACGGGGATAGAATGCATCCTAATATATCTTCTAGGATTTTGTGTATAATCAGGTTCAACTATAATCTCATCATTATGAGATTTAGTCTCGGGTTCAATCGGTTCATCTACTTTTATTTATGGGTTTTGAACTTCACCAAGTTCAATTTTACTCCCATTGTTCTCTCATAGGAGAAATTCTCTTTCCAAGAAAACAACATGCCTTGAAATAAAGACCTTTTGTTCTAAGGAATGATAGAAATAATATCCAAAGGTTTCTTTTGGATATCCCACAAATAAACATTTGTCAGACTTAACATCTAGTTTGTCTAACATTGTCCTCTTCATATAAGCAGGAGAACCCCATACTTTCATATGAGAAAGCATGGGTTTCTTGTTATTCCACATCTCATATGGAGTAACATCAACCGATTTACTAGGAACTCTGTTTAACACATAAGCAATAGTTTCTAGTGCATGTCCCTAGAAGGACATAGGCAAGTCTGCTCGGCTCATCATTGATCGAACCATATCTAATAGTGTTCGATTTCTCCTTTCAGATACACCATTGTGTTGTGGTTTATATGGTGGAGTCCATTGAGATAAAATCCTATTATCTTTAAGATAATCTTGAAATTCTTGGCTTAGGTACTCTCCACCTCGATTTGATCTAAGTGTTTTAATACTCTTGCCAAGTTGTTTCTCTACTTCATTTATGAATTCGTTGAGTTTTTAAAATGCTTCTAATTTATATTTCATTAGATAGATATATCCAAACCTAGAATAATCATTTATGAACGTAATGATGTAGGAGTAACCTCCTATGGCATGTGTAGTCATTGGACCAAATACATCTAAATGTATTAAGTCCAAAACCATTTTAGCTCATTCTCCTTTACCAATAAAGGGAGCTTTTGTCATTTTTGCCAATAAACAAGTTTTGCATGTATCAAATGATTCATAATTAAATGATCCCAAATCACCTTACTTGTGAAATTTTGTCATGCGTTTCTCATTTATATGGCCTAAACGACAATGCCATAAATATGAGTTATTCAGATTATCTTGTTTCATTCTCTTTGTATCCACATTATACACTTCTTTAATTAAATCAAGAACAAATATAACATTGTCAATTATAGCTTTTGCATAGAACATATTGTTCTTAAAAATGTAACAACACTTGTCTTTTAAAGAAATATCATAATCATTCAATAAATAACTGAAAGAAATAATACTTTTGGATAAAGCTGGAACATAATAACAATTATTTAATTCCAATACTAATCCACCTAGAATAGGTAAATGGTAAGTCCCAACAACTGTTGTAGAGATGCTTTGTCCAGTAGCTGACTGCAAACATATTTTTGCCTTTCCAACTCTTTTAAAGCTTCTAAGACCCTGTAGATCATTACATAAATGAGATCCACATCCGTTATCTAATACCCAAGATTGTCTTGAAGCAATAGAATAAGTATTAATTTCAGTCACATGAATGCCTGAAGTATAAGCATCGGCTTGCTTCTTCTCCTTGAGAGAATTTAGATAGGCCTTGTAGTTACGTTTCCAATGACCATCTTTTCCACAATGGAAGCAAGTTCCTTTGGGATTCTCTTTCTTCGCAACCTTTTTCTTAGAGATCCCACCATTCTTTGGTTGTACCTTGGTTATCTTCCACTTCTTCTGCTTCTTTCCTTTAGCAGAAGTGACAACCATGGCACCTTTTAGATCCTTTTTGAAGGATCCATCAGCTGTTTTGAGCATGTTGATTAACTCAGGAATGGTTACTTGGATCTTGTTCATGTTGAAGTTAAGCACAAAAGGTGCATAACTTAGAGCCAACAAGTACAAAATTAAATCTTTGTATAGATCATTATCCATTACATAGCCAAGTCTACTCAAATGCTCAATATACCCATACATCTTCAATGCATGAGTAGCAGCCGAAGTGCCCTCCACCATCTTGCAGCTAAATAGAGCTCGAGCAATCTCATATTGCTCAGTTCTAGCCTGAGAAGATTAAAGCTCCTCTAAATGCAAAATGATGGTTATAGCATCCATCATCACATTTTACTTCTGAAGCTCTAAGGAAATAGCATCCATCATAAGACATAATGGATCTTTATCCAAGACATAATGGATCTTTTCAGCTCTAAGAACAATTCTCACTTGCCTGATCCAGTCAGAATAGTTGCTGCCAACCAAATTATTATCCAAGATTGATCGTATATTAATGTTTGATGTGCTCATGATAATGACCTAGATGTGAAAAAGAAAATAGATGAGAGTATGTTCATATATATGTATGCATTAATTAGGTCTTTAATTAATCCATTTACTCCCACTATTTTATTGCGAATTGATAGCCCTTACTATATAATCCGAGAAAACCCGATGGTTTTCTTAGTAGGCCAATATCTAATGGTTGATATGTAATTTGACCATGACTGTGGTCAACAAGCCAAACTCCATACCCTTGAAAAGTAGGTATCTCTATACCAATTGTGTCTCTACACAACTATTGGATCATTAGATTATCAACTCTTGATGCATGTATATCATATATGCATTCCCTAATCTTGTCTCTAGAACCATTAGCCTTGATTGTGGTCAACAAGCTAATGGGCTAGCTAAGATGACCCATTTAATTAGATTTGAACATATTCAATATAATGTGAGCTTGACTATGGTCAACAACCTACACTATAAAGAACTCTGGTTCTCCTCAAATTAATGGAAGGCTTATATACCTTAGTATTTGTTTGAGGGTTTTAGTTAATTAAGTCTCATTATACATGGTTGGCATGCATTGGTATGCATCCTATATCTATCACACAAATATAAGCATATAAATATGGTATAGTTATGGACTTTACTACATTGATTTCCCCAAGCCAAAAGGGAATTCAAAAGGTCACACCTAGGTAGTATGCATGATTCAAACTAGTAAAAATAATTACATTATCTTCAATATTGTTGGATCTCCATCCGGCCTATCTTGCTCCTTGATAGTGGTCTCCATCTCCATCTCTAATTCTAATCTAAGTAATCTAATTACATATTACTATTTGAAAAAGAAATACAAACCAAAAACAAGTGCCCGGGACATGAAAGTCCTCATTAGGCCAAAACATGCATAATGCTCAATCACATTGGGCCTTGTCCATAACTATCCATCATACCAATCATACACCCTTATATGCATTTCTAATGTATAAATTAATTGATTACTAACTTTGTTTCAACTCTTGAAACATTCTTTTTAGTTATTTTAATAATGTGATCAAATTAGAAAACTTTTTCCATTTTGGAAACTTTCACTTTAGGAAACCTTTTGCATGTATGTGTTATTGCCTTAATTATTAATCCAATTGATTATTAATTAATTATAAATTGATTATTTAATTAATTAATCATATTAAATAATTAAAAAAATCAATTTTGGGCTTAAAACAAGGGTGGGCCGAAACCCACACAATAAAGCCCTAAAATGTGTTCACACACAAACCTGTTTTGTGTCTATTGGACCATTTAGGCCTTTTGAAATAAGCCAAGCCCACTCCAGCCCTTAAAACCCATTAATAAACAAAATTATATTTTATAATATTTAATTTAAATCAGCTCCTTGGGCCCACCAAGTCATTCACTTATTTAAAAAGTCCGTAAATAAAATTAAGCCCATTAAGTGGTTTTAATGAATTAAAATTAATCCGATTAATTTAATGTCCAATTTAATTAATTAAATTAATTAATGATCTTAGAGTGGATCAATAAAATTTTAATTTAGAACAGCCCCTAAAAATCATTGAAAAATAAAAGCCATTCATGCCAAAACCATGATTCCTTTCTCAAAAGAATCGTTTTTATTTTTCATTATATATATTTGATCACATATATCTAGAAATAAAGATTTCTCATTCATGAACAATCAAATCTGATATTTTAAAGTTCATGAAATAAATAACTCAAAAATAAAACTTATTCCGCAGAAAAATATAAAATTGTAGATTCATGGCAAAACCTTACTTTGATACCATGTTGGAGATTATCGGTTACACGCATCTCATACATAAGTGGAATTTAAAATGTTTTAACTTGTAAATATGATATTTCCATGAATTTACAAGATACATATTAATGAGAATAAGAAATATCACATTTGATTTTTGTTGAACAGTTGATTTTCCTTCTCACTGGGTTGTCGCAAACCACAATGTCCAAAATCGAACACCTCCAATGAGTAATCAAAACAAGAGAAGGATAGAATGAACCAAAAATTGGTAGAAACAAGGGCTGGCCAAAAAACCCTAGATTCTAGCTGGGGAAGGTGGTGGCTAGGGCTTTTTGAGTCAGAGAAAAATTTATCTCTTAATTGTTCACTCTTAACCCTAATACACCATCACTTGGATTTTTATAGTTAGGTTAAAAATCCAACTTCATAATGGGATTGGGCTCTTTAAAATTGCTAGATAATTATTAATTGGGCTTAGGGAATTATTTATAATTATTTGGGCTCAATTAAATCCAATTTAGTCCCTTTCACAAAAGACTATGCACAAAACCCATAAACTAGGCCCTTTATACATATACTTGGATTTAATTACCCAAATGAATTTCAAATCAAACCAAATTAAATATGTAGGCTCCATAACACTTATGAAACATATTTAATTTATTTTGGTTCAAGATTTAGGCCTCTAAGGTATTATGTTTGTAGTTGGCGTGTTACCCTTCCTTTAGAGGGCTTCTATGCCAACTTCACTTCTTTAGGCCTTTATAATTCCTCCAATGGATCTATTAATTATTATATCAGTCCTATAACACTTATAGTTCAATAATAATTAATTATGAAATATATTATTTGTTAGAGAGTATGCCCTAGAGCTCTTGTAATAGGGATGTTTTTCATATGTATGAAATTTATATTCTTAATAAAAGGCATCATTCATTTATTAATGCTATGTTCGAATACATGAGTTTGTAAATCTTAAATTAATAAATGAAGTCCTAGATATTATAAACACAGTGCAAAGGCAATCATGAAGGTGTTCATGATGTGGGATGTCTATTGCATGCAAATGTCTTAATATCTAAATATCCCTAGTCATAGAATTAACAAGATAGGACATTGTTAATTCGGACAGACTAGCACATGTTATGCTTCTTGAATGGTTCAAGCAGTGGTTCTCATAACTGTGATTATGGAAGATAATCAAAGCTAACATATGGATGCTTATTAGAAGAACAAGTTCATTGGAGACCTACATAGAGAATCCTCACATGGATATTAAATCTATGTCAGTGAGGAATCTCTTCATAGCGGTTGTGCAAGTATCCTTAGACTTGAGATCACCAAAGTTATCTTAAGTAGCAAGTGGTATACTTTGACTCCATAACTGATTACTTCCAACTGGGAGTGAACATAGTTAGGAGATTGGGTATATCATGACCTACTTGAAGATAGTTGAGTGATTGACAAAGGATTCACCATCCCAGATTTAACAAGGGAAGTTATCTCACATGATTCTATAATTGCCTTGTTCAGAGAATCTTTGGCCAATAGTAAGATGCCGAGGTGGATGGAGATCCATGAAGGGCAATTTAGGAAAAATGGTTAAATTAATAGATCATACATAATTAGATTTATATGAGTTGACAGAAATCCATACTCAGAATCTAATTGAGATAAGAGTGGTGAAAGGAGTAATTGCACGGTAACTGTTTCTATGGAAGGGTACAGTCAAACCACATGACTTTCCTGACATTTGGGTAGTCATGATGCCTAGATAGAGGCCAATCATGACTTGTATAATGATGTATCAAAATATCAATACAGATTGATAAAATGATTTAAAGGAGTTTAAATCATGTGAGTTTTGAATAGAACTCATAATTACATATTATACCGCCAACATGGACAGGAATCCAATAGGTCACACACATGTAGAGAAAAGGATAAAATGGTAAAATAACAAGGATAATAATATTTGATATTATTATGAAGGTAGAGTAGTGAATAAGATAATAATTAATTAAAGAGTTTAATTAATTATGATCAAATAAAATTATCCGCGGAACTTTTAAGAAATGTTATGCAAAATTGGACCTAATTGAAATAATGTATTTTATGATTAATTATTATTATCTTATAAGTGTTATAAGACTACTATAAGTGTTATAGGATAGATATAATAATTAATAGGTCCATTGAAAAAATTATAAAGGGCCAAAGGAACGAAGAAGTTGGAGGAAGCCCTCCAGAAGAGGGCCACACGCCAACTCCATACAGAAGGGCTTAGAGGGCTTTTTCTTGGACCAAATTAATTTATATATGTTATATAAGTGTTATGGAACTCACATATTTAATTTGGTTGGATTTGGAATCCATTTGGGTATTTAAATTCAATTAGATGCACAAAAGGCCTAGTTTGTGGATTTTGTGCATAGACTTTTATGAAAAGGATTAAATTGGATTTAATTAAGCCCAAATGATTATAATTAATTCCAGAGGCCCAATTAATAATTCTCCATCAATTTTAAAGAGCCCAATCTCATTAAGGAGTTGGAATTTTAACCTAACTATAAAAGGCCAACTAATGAGAATTAGGGTTAAGTGATTAAAACAAAAAGAAAGTCTTTTTCTCTAATCTCTCTCTCCCTTTTGTGCCAACTCCTAAGCTAGCTCTTGGGAATTTTGGCCAGCCCTAGTTAAACACCAATTTGTTGGTTCAATTTACCCCTCTCTAGTGTGGATTACTCATTGGAGGTGTTCGATTTTGGACACCGTGGTTTGCAACAACCCGGTGCGAAGTAAAATCAATTGTTCAACAAAAATCAAAGGTGATTTTTCTTATTCTCATATAGTTATATTGTGTATTCATGGAAAGATCAGATCTAATGGTTAAAAAATTTTAAAATTCCGCTCATGTATGTGATGTATGTAACCGTTAAATTCCAACATTATTTTAATTAGATCCAGTTTTACAAAACATTTCAAAAAGTTTTGCAAATAATTTTACTTAATCATAATTAATTAAACTCTTTAATTAATCACCCTCTTATTCACTTATCTATGCCCATAATAATATCAAATATTATCATCCTTGTCATTTTACCATTTTGTCCTTTTCTCTATATGTGTGTGACCTATTGGGTTCCTGTCTATGTTGGCAGTATAATATGTAATTGTGAGCTCTATTTAAAACTCACATGATTTAAACTCCTTTAAATCATTTTATCAATCCCTATTGATATTTATGATACATTATTATACAAATAATGATTGGCCTCTACCTAGACATCATGACTACCCAAATGTTAGGAAAGTCAAGTGGTTTGACTATACCCTTCCATATAACAGTTACCGTGCAATTACTCCTTCCACCACTCTTATCTCAATTAGATTCTATGTATGGATTTCTGTCAACTCATATAAATCTAATTATATATGTTCTATTAATTTAACCATTGTTTCCAAAATACCCTTCATGGATTTCTATCCATCTTGTTAGATTACTCTGGCTAGAGATTCTCTATACAAGGCAATTATATAATCATGCGAGATAACTTCCCTTAATAAATATGGGATGGTGAATCCTTTGTGAATCACTTAACTATCTTCAAGTAGGTCATGATATACCCAACCTCCTAACTATGTTCACCCCCAGTTGGAAGTAATCAGTTATGGAGTCAAAGTATACCACTTGCTACTTAAGATAACTTTGGTGATCTTAAGTCTAAGGATACTTGCCGAACCGCTATGAAAAGATTCCTCACTAACATAGATTTAATATCCATGTGAGGATTCTCTTTGTAGGTCTCCAATGAACTTGTTCTTCTAACAAGCATCCACATGTTAGCTTTTATTATCTTCTATAATCACAGTTATGAGAACCATTGCTTGAAGCATTCAAAAAGCATAACATGTGCTAGTCTGTCCGAATTAACAATGTCCTATCTTGTTAATTCTATGACTAGGGATATTTAGATATTTACACATTTGCATGCAATAGACATCTCATTTCATAAAAACTTTCATAATTGCCTTTGCATTGTGTTTATAATATCTATGAATTCATTTATTAATTTAAGATTTGCAAACTCATGCATTTAAACCTAGCATTAATAAATGAATGATTTCTTTTCTTAAAAATATGAATTCATACATATGAAATACATTATTATTACATAGGCTCTAGGGCATACTCTCTAACGTACAAGAGAATGAAGAAAAAGGAAAGAGTATACCTGGTCTAACATGTTGACATTGAACACCTAGTTGAACCCAAGCCTTCTTCTGTAAATCTTCAATGAAAGATAAACTCAAAGATGATAATAAGGAATCTACTCTATGTTTTTGTGTATATAATCTCGATAACTTTTTAAATCTATCTTATTTGCAAGTATAAATCTATAAACTATGTGTAAAAATTAAAGGAATGAAAGAACAAAAACCAAATTTGAAAAATTTATCCACCCTTCTAAATAGGAAATTTACTTTATATAATCAAGAAAGGGTCATGGTCAGTAATCTTTTCCTGTTGATCATGACATGTTAAAATTCTACTTTTGGTCTGAAATGGGTCACAGTCACTACCAAATATTTGTTGACTGTGACATACTCCCTAATTTCATTTTGTACTGAAGATTGGATACCTCATGGTTATTACCAAATCTTAGCTGGCCATAAGGTACATCTCTTCTCAGTTCTATACTGAATAGAACTAACTCATTGTGATCATTGAATTCCGACTAATCTTGACATGCTTAAAACTCTGCGTTTTGACCAAAGCCATTAGGTTATGGTTAGTACACTTTTGCTACTGATTGTGAGGTGCCTGAAAAATCTAAAATTAAGCACAAAAACCCATCAAATGCTCTCTAAAGTTCATGAAAGATAAGATTTACTATATTTGGATAGAATTTATTAAAACCAAACAAAACAAAGCAAAAAACACTAAAAAAATGCTTAAAACTATAATGAAAGAGACTAAAAACTAAACACTAAATTAGAGTTATCAGAATACCCCACACTTAGACTTTGCTTGTGCTCAAGCAAATAAATCATCCATGTTCTTAAAAATTAAAGCTCTAATAAAAAAAAATAAAATTCAGATTGACTAAAATAACACTTAGCAGAAGACACAAAATTGAAAAATTTAACCAAATAAACTTAGACTAATCTATATCGATCAGTTTTCGATGTGTGTGCGCTAAGCCAAAATTATTTAATCACTTTTAAAAACCAAAACTACCAGTGAATTCCCAATCTAGCAAAAAGAAAAATATGTAAAAATATTGAATAACAATTTCATGCTTTAAGCCACTCCTATAGTACTAGAACTACAAGGGTCATCTCCACTTAACAAATTAGTGCAAAATAGGATCACTAGGACTTACTTTACGATACTCTTCTTTTATTAAAAATGTTAACTAATTGATTTCTTGCGTTTTCATATGAACAATTTATTTTATGAGCTTTTAGAGTTCCTAAGGTAATCATTCATCGAAATTTATAGACTAATTGATTCCATCATCCTCTTTTTTTATTATTTTGCATTTATGATTATTTTTATTTAATTTTTGCTTTGTTTATTTAATCTTGGTTTTTGTTAATTTGATTGTATTTATTTTGGGGGTGTAATAGGTAGTAATAAAATTATTTTTGGAACGTTAAATGGAAAATTCACTTAAAAAGTTATTTTTATTAATTAATTGGATTTTCTTAAATAAAATAGACCAATGTCTAATTTTTACCCAAAACTGCGCCATAAAATAGGAATCTTATTCTTTCCAAAATGGGATCACTCATCCCCTGATTTTCATAAAGATCAAACAAAGGCTCTTTATCCTTTTTTTTTGTAAATATCATACATGAGGGAACTAATGTTCCCAAAATTCAATTAACTCCCTATTTTGTGTATGATATTTTATTTTGCATATTACTCTTCCCTTTAGGACAATTTGTTTATTTAATAATTTAAGTAGGACTTTTTATTTATTTATTTATCTATCGCCTTTTCCATAATTGGAGTGATTATTTATCATAATACATTATATGGGAAGGGAGATAGTGGATTAATACTTAAAACCCAATTATAAAACAACACCAAACTGAGATGCCAAGAAAAAGTGATGTCCCAAATATAATTCTCTTTTTGGGTATCAAAAGGTCAATATTAATTTCCCAACATTCTATTAGGTGGCAACTATATTACACCTACCTCTTTAAGCCCATATTAGATGTCTTCATAGGTTTACCATTAACAATAGACTGGACTTCAAGCCCTCTTTATTGTGAAGTGGCCTATTTATGATTAATAGTGAGCTTTATCCAGTCTCAAACCCTAAAAGTGGGCCTCCGAGAACCTAATAAGATATAAGCAGGCTTCAGTATGTGCCACACATGCAAATACAAAGCATAATAACATTCAATCAAAACAATCACAAAACCCATTAATCTCATATAAGAGAATGAAGAAATACTTGCACATAATTAATATCAGGTCATCAAAATGAGAGGTAAAACATTTGATCATATATATATATATATATAACAAGCTCAAAATTTTACATAGTTATGGGCATTCATAGATCCCCAAACAACAAACTCACTACTCACTACACATTAAATGAAATAAAGAGGGAAGAGAGAAAGAAACTCTTAAACCCATTTGATAAACCTAGATCTTAAAATGATGATTTTAGATTGAATGAGCTCCTCTTCTCCAATCTCAGCAAGTTTAGATTGAAAATAAACTAAAATTATGGTCAACTAATAAAAATTTGATGTTATATCTAATAAAACTATTGAAAAAAAAATGAAGTGTTTACAATGAATGAGAAAGCTTAAAAAAGCTAAAACTACTCAAGAAAAGTACTGAGAACATTTAAATATATGTCTCCTCTTTATCTTGCCAAACTGACTATGCCTTAAATACTCTGAGTCAGTCATAGTTGAGACTGATTACTCTCTACCTTGACTAAGCAGTTACTAGTGTACTTTTGAATGGGTTACAGTTGAGATAGATTACTCTTAGTCGTGACTAATGATTCTAGACTAACATCTTTGAGAAATGCCTTTATCACAGCTAGTATTGATTCCTCTCTACTATGATCATTAAAAAAATGATGATTTTTAGAATATTTTAGGGGTCACAATGGAGACTAATTTCTCCTTATCATGGCCAAAGTCAAACTTCTTAATTAAATTGAAAATTTCACCATTAAGCACACTATCACTTAATAATTATGAAAATAATCCAATTTAGTAAAGGATAGAGATTTAACACAAAACACTAAATGCATGCAAAATGAGACAAAACACAGATAAAAATACACTATAAATAAACACTAAATTGGAGTTATCAAGTACCCTACACTTAGCTTTTTGTTGCCCTAGAGCAAATGAATAGACTGCATTCCCATATATCCAAACTTTAAGAGAGAGAAAAAAATTAAAAAAAAATCAACAAATACTCAACAAAAGTCACTAAATTTAATTCAAACAAAAAAGATTCAAACTAAACCATACTAGCTGGTTTCCATTAAAGTGTGTGATAGGATAAAATAATTTTAACACAGTAAAAACAAAAATTCCAATGTAATCCAACAACTGAGAAAAAAAGTTATGTGCAAAAGATAGCACACGTGATTTGGTACTTGAAACTGAAAAGACACCATAGGCCTCTCCTTTTGCACTGGAACCCAAAGGTATTCTCCATAAACGATTATAAGCAAAAAAAAAATATTTAGGACATAAATGGGTTATAACGTGGGCAAGGTATGGCTAAACAAATACATGATTAAAATGAACAAACTTAAAACAACCATTTTGTAATTCACTTTAGTACTCTTTTCAAAAATTAAAACTATAACTCTACTCTTATACCTATAATCATCATTGCAAACACTAAACTATCTATACTGTATAAAATTATTCCAAGGAATTAGCACTAAAGAGAAGAATTCTCTAAAATTTTTAACTTGAAAAATGTAAAGCCCCTAACATGACCCTAATTTAAATTGCATAATTTTGAATGGGATTTTTTATTTGATTAAGATTAAATTAAATGAGAATTTTGTGTAAGTATGGATCAAGGGGGTAAATTATCATGTTATTATGTTAATGGCATGGAAAAAAATTTAAGAGTATGGTTAAATATTAATTGAGGGCACAATTGAAGTAAAAAGGCATTAATTTGGGGTAATTTTATAATTTCAGAAATTTACTGGTCCAATGTTGATAGAAGCATAAATTGAGAGGTCAATTTAAAAGGTGGAATTAATTAATAGGTCAATGTATGAAAAGAATTAAAAGGAGGGGTTAAAGATTATCATGCAAAGAATATATAGGTAAGAGTGTGACATGCAATTTTTAGGGGGACCAAAAGAGAACTTTTTCACCCCTTTATAAAGACTTAACTCTTGCATGTGGAACCGAGAAATGCATTGGTTGGATGGAGAGGAGAGTGGGATGGCAATAGGGAGGAGAAAATTTCAGATTTTTGCTTATTCTCTCATCTCTCAATTCTCTCTTCCTAATCCTTGTATCCATGAAATCTAATAAAAAAGTATAGGTGCAACAAATTAAAGGTATTTAATCATTTGAATTTATTCTTCCTCTTCTTCTTATTTTACTCATTTTGGTGGAGGCAAATGTTGAATAAGGTGCTGGAAATTTTAATTGATTATGATGATGTTTGTGAAGGAGAAGAGGAGGGTAGAAAGAGTAAAGGAAAGGAAATTGCAAGGGGGTTGAAGACATAGAGATTTTCGGCCAAGGTATGGGAATTTAGGGATATTCATATGCATGCAATTTTCTGCTGGACATGATGAGTTGGACTTGAGTTTTGAATGATTTGTTGAGCATGAAAGCTAAAGTTGCATTTGAAAACCTTGATAGGGTTTCTTTGACCTAGTAATGGAAATTCTATTGTAAATTGAGTTAGAGACCTCAAAATGAACCAATTCAAAATTATATATTTAAATGAGACATAAACCTACAAAATTATAGAAGGGACCATGCTTTGATTCTACTTCTAACAAATTTTTATAATTTATTGAAAAATCAGGTGAACAGTTAATGCAGATTCTAGAACAGCTTGTAATGAAATTGAGATAACTTCGTGTACAATGATTAGAATGATGCAAAGTTAATTTCTATGGAAAATACACTTCTGTATCTACAATTATTAAGAGAAATATAGGCTTAAATCTACATCTATGTACACAAAATTTAGGGTTGAATCTGGACTAGTCCCCTGGACTGCTCATAGAAACAGAATTTACAATAATGGGTATAACTTTTTTTAAAGATGTTGAAATGCTACAAAGTAAAATTCTGGTAAAACTAGAGACATGAAAGTATAACTTTGATAAGGAAATGTTGGTATAAATCCCTCTTAATTTTATGCTATGAATTTTTATAAATGACAATACGTACTATTTTGGTTCTATGAACAGTCTATAGTATGTTTCAAATATCTCGAGCTATAGGTCAGATATTGAGGTGAATTATGATGCTCTGGAAACTAGACACGTAGGAGAATAAAAGTTTAGAAGATAATTTTTCCTAAAAATGACATCTTCCTTTTCAAATATGTCTCACAAATTGAGTCCATAATGCTGCCCTATGCAGATTTTTGTGATACCTTATTCTATGACTTTTTAATTAATTGAGATATATAGTTGTTTATATGATAGTAAAATTAAATTGGATAGGGCATGTAATATGACTATCAATGAAGGATTTATATGCATACATATACATTCGTATGTGTACATAAATAAAGATTAGTGATGAAAATATCTAACCTATACATGTAATTAGATTTGTACATGATTGTCATATGCCAAATTTATGTATACATATGTAATCCTATGAAATGAAAGTGCATATTTTGACATGTACCTATGCTATAAAATAGGGAATATAATAGTATGACCATGTCATGTGTATATGCCCATATGAAACATGTCGATATTTTGTATAGCACATGATTTGAATAATGATAAAGGTATATATATCGATAAACATGCTTATAAAAATAAGCTGACTATATGCGAATGTACCTATAGGTATGTACAATTATGATTATGTATATGAGTGTATGAGCATGTAATTTCCCTATTAGTTATAAAATGTTTTAGCATGACTATGAACGTGTGAGATGCTTAATCAGAACATGTTTAAGTATATTATGTGATGATTACATGTCATGCCTATATGTCATGATGCAAATTTTATAGTCGCACAGATTGGATGAGCTAGATGTATAACTTGTTGTATGAAATGTGCATATATATGTCTATGCATTAGAGAACTTATTGTTTCAGAAGACTCTGTATATGTACAAATAGCATACTATGAATACAGTCTTAATATGTGAATTGAACATGAATATAGTTCTGCCTGCAATAGAGTTTTAGATGTGGATAGACAGGCGTCTATAGGAAAAATTGCAACTGCCATAGTTTGGCCCAATTGGTCTAAAGTATGTTTGATCCCGTTTGGATCATGAACAACCCCATTTGGGTTGTTAGGCGACCCCGTTTGTGTCTGCTTGGCCGGTCTAAAGTATAATTTAGCCTAGTTTGGGTCTATAAATCCGATATCTTCGATTATCCCTCATTTTGATACCGAAGTGTATCAACAGTTCCCGTTATCCACCGATAAAACTAAGGCAGGATAAACTTTATTTATAGTAATGATCATAATTAATCAGTTAAAGTTTATCTTATTAAAGATCGTTATTGTGGATCATATTGTTGGTTTGTCCATAGAAATTATGCTTTATTTGAATACGTTCACATGGGAAATTGTCATCTATATGATTTATGAAAATGGAAATATTTGATACTCTCTTGGGTATAAACTTTATGTACATGAGGATATACTTTAAGCTTTAAGGTATTTGTTATTATTGACATGTTATGTTGTACATGTTAAATATATATATTGTATGTGTATTTTGATGACCGTTGTGAGTGGTCATCCATCTGTAGATATTTTCCACTAAGCTTTATAGCTTAGCACGGATTATTTATCCGTGTAGGTTCAGATATCAAGACTTTTACTCAGGGACGATCTCTGCATTAGGAAGGGCCAACTACAGACTATTAATCGTGATGTAGGATGTTTTTGTATTACTATTATCATATGTTTTGTATTATGGCCAGTTATCTTATAAAATTATATCTAACCTATGTGAAGTGTTGTAACTCACTAGTAGTAAAGCTAAGAAATAGTATGTGTGCATTGATATACATAAAGTAGTTTTCATATAGTACAGTATGCATGATTCTAAGTATGAAATGCAAAACAGGAATAGACTTGTAGTACATACATAGGTATATGAAACAGTATGACATTATTAATGGTAATATGATGGTTAAGCGAATATTTAGTATAAGCATGATTAATAGTATTTAATTTATGAGTTAAATAGGGTATCAATATAGGGGGTGCCACAATTTGTGGTATCAGAGCCTAGGTTTAGCCTTTTCTAGGTAATAATGAACCTAGGATTCTATAGTATGATATAGTGTTTTGTTGGCCTGATGCAGAGGTCCCTGTTTTCTTATAGATTGAAGATGGAGAGCTCTAGAGATGCTTTCGAGGAATCGGCTGAAAGTAACAGGCCAATTAGAACCAATCCTTCAAATCTTGGATCTTCATCATCCAATTCAATTGAGGTCTCGACAGCCATTCCTGCATAATCATTGTTAAAGATATCACAAGATATGGCTCAAATTCTTCAAAGGATGACAACACTTAAAGCTCTAATGTCTAAAATTATGAAGCATGGTGCCGAAGAGTTTTTAGGCACTAATGTGGAATAGTCTGAGGAAGCTAAATTTTGGCTGGAAAGGCTAGAGAGAATTTCTAATGTAATTCACTATCCAGTAGGTCATAAGGCATCCTGTGTTGTGTCCTTTTCATAGGGAGCAGCCTATGATTGGTAGAAGTTGGTGTTAAAGCAACCCCAGTTTCCAGATGCCCTTACATGGGAATTTTTCGCAGCTAAATTCAGGAAAAAGTATGTTACTGAGGCATACAAGCAAGAGAAGTTAAAGTAATTTATCCACTTGAAGCAGCGAGTTATGTCTGTGGCTGAGTATGAGAAAGAATTCAGTCACCTGTGCAAATATGTTCTTGATGAGATGCTAACTGATGCTTTTAAATGTAGACAGTTTAAAGATGGGTTAAATGATCGTATTAGAGAAAAGTTAATTGGATCTACATCTTTGCAAGTTGATAACTTTACTCAACTGGTTACAGCAGCTTTGCGAGTTGAAAAGAATGACATTGCAAAAAGGGAGAGAGAACAGAGAAAGAGTGGGTCCAAGGGTGCATCTTTCACTGGGAAGAGAGCTAGAGGAGCTCAAGGAAATCAGCTAGTTGAGTTTGGCTATAGTTCTGTAAAAAGGGATAAGAGACAAGAATCTTCTGCAGTGTCTAAGCAGGGAAAGGAAGCTTCAGGGAAATAGAGTAGGGGGCAACTTCCAGTTTGTCCCCATTATACTAGACAACATTGGGGTAGTTGCAGGAAACTGATAGGGGAATGTTTCAGGTGTGGTGGTACTGATCACTTCATGGCAAACTATCCTTCAAAGAGGGAGCAGGATGATGGGCAGCATGGTAGTAGAGGAACTTTCAATGCACCATCTTTAGGTAGAGGCAGAGGAAGAGGACATGGGGGATCGAGTCATCAGAGATCCCAGTCTAGGAACATTTCTAAATTAGTTAATAGACCTACAACTTCAATTATTCCTATTCGGGCTTATGCAATGAAAGCTCGAGAGGATCAAAGTGCTCTAGAAGTCATAGCTGGTATTTTCTCTCTCTTTGATTCTGACATGCATGCACTGATTGATCCTGGTTTCACTCATTCTTATGTTTGCACTGGGGATATGGGTAGAAATGAGTCTACTATACATGAACTGGAATATGATATATGTGTAACCAACCCTTTGGGTCACAGTGTTGTTGTTAATAGAGTGTATAAATAGTGTCCTATTGTAATTCAAGGGAAAGAATTCCTTGCTAATCTTATTAAATTACATTTTTGGGAGTTTGATATTATACTGGGTATGGATTGGCTGTCCAGACATCATGCAGTGATTAATTGTGAAGCTAAAAATGTAACTCTTATTAGTGCTGATGGTAAAGAAACTATAATTAAGGGCATTCGATCTAAGCCATTAGCTAAAATAATAACAGTTATGCAAGCTAAGAGATTTCCTAGAAAAAGTTGTGAAGCTTTCTGAGCACTTGTGCTTGATTCAAGAAAAGAGAATGTGAATCTCCAAGAGATTCCAGTGGTGAAAGAATTTACTAATGTGTTCCCTGAAGACTTATCTAGTCTTCACCTAAAAGGGATGTTGAGTTGTCTATAGAAATTCTACCTGGTACAACTCCTATTTTGAAGGCACCATACAGGATGGCTCCATTAGAATTGGAGGAACTAAAGGTTCAGTTATAGGAGTTGCTTGACAAAGGCTTCATTAGGCCTAGTGCATCACCTTGGGGTGCACCGGTTTTACTTGTAAAGAAAAAGGATGGGTCTATAAGGACGTGCATAGATTATACACAGTTAAATAGGGTCACAGTGAAAAATAAGTACCCTTTACCAAGAATTAAAGATTTATTTGATCAGTTGAAGGGTGCTGGAGTGTTTTCCAATATTGAGTTGCGATCGGGTTATTATCAACATTGGGTTAAGGATGTGGATGTTTCCAAAACAGCCTTTAAAACCCGATATGGGCATTATGAGTTTTTGGTGATGCCATTTGGGTTAAGAAATGCACCGACTGCAGTTATGGATCTTATGAATAAGGTATTTAGACCCTACTTGGATCAATTTGTTGTTGTGTTCATATATGACATTTTTGTGTATTCAAGAAATGAAGCGAAACATGCTGAGCATTTGAGAATTATTTTACAGACTCTGAGGAAGAATAAGTTGTATGCTAAGTTGAGCAAATGTGATTTTTGGCTTCAGGAAATTTCTTTCCTTAGTCATGTAGCATCTTTTGAAGGCATTAGAGTGGATCCAGCTAAAATAGAGGCTATAGTGAATTGGAAGCTGCCTCGAAATGTGACAGAAGTGAGAAGTTTTCTAGGTTTAGCGGGATATTACCGTTGTTTTGTGAAAGGTTTTTTAGTTATAGCTACACCACTCACTAAACTGTTGAGAAAGGGTATAAAGTTTGAGTGGACTGACTGGTGTTAGGCAAGTTTTGATCAGTTGAAGAAATTATTGATAGAGGCTCTAATTTTGACACAACCAGTTACAGGAAAGGAGTATGCTATGTATAGTGATGCTTTTAGAGTTGGCTTGGGTTGTGTGTTAATGCAACATGGTAAAGTAATTGCCTATGCATCTAGATAGTTGAAGCCATATGAGCAAAACTATCCAACCCATGACCTAGAATTAGCAGCAATAGTGTTTGCCTTAAAAATTTAGCAACATTATTTTTATGGGGAAAAGTATAGAATCTATACAGATCACAAGTCTCAAATATTTGCTCGCTCAAAAGGAACTTGAGACAGCGAAGATGGTTAGAACTGTTTTAATATTATGATTGTATAATGGATTACCATCCAAGCAAAGCTAATGTTGTAACAAATGCCTTGATCTGTAAGATGATGGTTGTTATGATTGCACATCACTGTAGATGGAAACTTGCATATGATGGTGCTTTAATAGCACAGTTAAAGGCTAAATCTTGTTTGAGGAAAATAGTGATCAATGCTTAGAAACATGATGAAAGGTTACAACAGATTTCGAAGTCTTCACATGAAGGGACCCAGTCTGAGTATTTAGTGAAAGAGGATGGGGGTGTGTATTATTAGAATAGATTATATGTTCCAGATGACAAGGAATTGAAAAGAACAGTATTGAATGAGGCTCACAATATAGTATTTACTATGCATCCTAGTGGAAATAAGATGTACCAGGATTTGAAACAATGTTATTGGTGGCCTAGTATGAAGAAAGATGTGGTAGCATATGTCTCCAAATGTTTGACTTGTCCGCAGGTGAAAGAAGAGCACCAGTTACCCTCTGGTTTGTTGAACCCCATCCTAATTCCACAATGGAAATGGGAGGATATTACCATGGATTTTGTAACAGGATTGTCCCTTACACATAAAAAGCATAATGCAATTTGGGTTATAGTTGATAAGCTAACTAAATCAGCTCATTTCATACCAGTTCGGATGGATTACTCTATGGATAAATTGGCAGAACTTTATGTAAATGAGATTGTTAGACTGCATGGCATTTCGGTGTTAATAATTTCTGATCGAGATCCGAGATTCACATTGAAATTCTAGCAAAGTTTATAACAAGCACTGGGAACTCAGCTTGGTTACAGTACAGTATTCCACCCTCGGACGGATGGTTAATCTGAACGGGTTATCCAAATTCTAAACGATATGATGAGAGGATGTATTTTGGATTTTACAGGAAGTTAGGATAGATATTTAGCTTTAATGGAGTTTGTCTATAATAACAGTTATCAAAGGAGTATCGAGATGGCACCATATGAGGCCTTGCATGGCCAAAAATGTAAAACTCCCATTTACTGGACTGAATTGGAAGAGCACAAAATTATTGGTCCAGAATTGTTAAAGATATAGAAGAAAAGGTACAAATTATCAAGCAGAGATTAAAGGAAGCTAGTGATAGACAAAAGTCCTATGCTGATTTAAAAAGAAAAGATATTGAATATCAAGTGGGTGACAAAGTGTTTTTGAAAGTGTCTCATTGGATAAAAGTACTGAGATTTGGGAAAAAGAATAAATTGAGCCCGAGGTATACTGGCCCATATGAGATTCTCCAATAAGTTGGGCCAGTGGCATACAGGTTGGCTCTCCCTATGGAATTAACCAAACTTCACGATGTATTTCATATTTCTATGCTTCGAAGAGATCGCTCAGATGAATCTCATGTAATACCAGTTCAAGATGTGCAAGTACAACCATATTTTACTTATGATGAAGAGCCTATAGCTATTCTGGCTAGAGAAGTTAGATAGCTAAGGAATAAGTAAATTCCACTTCTTAAAGTGATTTGGCAACATCACGATCTATAAGAAGTTACTTGGGAGCTAGAAATAGCTATGAAGGAACGACATCCTCACTTGTTCAAAACAGGTATGAATTTCGAGGACGAAATTCTTTAAGGGGGAGAGAATTGTAAGGCCCCTAACATGACCCTAATTTAAATTACGTATTTTTGAATGGGATTTTTTATTTGATTAAGATTAAATTAAATGAGAATTTTGTATTAGTATGGATCAAGGTGGTAAATTATCATGTTATTATGTTAATGGCATGAAAATAAAATTTAAGAGTATGGTTAAATATTAATTTAGGGTACAATTAAAGTAAAAACGTATTAATTTGGGGTAATTTTGTAATTTCAAAAATTTAGGGGTCCAATGTGGATAGAAGTATATATTGAGAGGTCAATTTAAAAGGTAGAATTAATTAATAGGTCAATGTTTGAAAAGAATTAAAAGGAGGGGTTAAAGATTATCATGCAAAGAAAATATAGGTAAGAGTGTGACATGCAATTTTTAGGGGGACCAAAAGAGAACTTTTTCACCCCTTTATAAAGACTTAACTCTTGCATGTGGGAGAGAGAAATGCATTGGTTGGATGGATAGGAGAGTGGGACGGCAATATGGAGGAGAAAATTTTAGATTTTTGCTTCTTCTCTCATCTCTCAATTCTCTCTTCCTAATCTTTGCA
Source organism: Excoecaria agallocha (assembly GCA_037975025.1). NCBI lineage: Eukaryota > Viridiplantae > Streptophyta > Magnoliopsida > Malpighiales > Euphorbiaceae > Excoecaria > Excoecaria agallocha. The sequence continues at coordinate 13,870,026 of CM075818.1, forward strand.
TGCATGAGATCTAATCAAGAAGTATAGGTGGAACAAATTAAAGGTATTTAATCATTTGAATTTCTTCTTCTTCTTCTTCTTCTTCTTCTTTTACTCATTTTGGTGGAGGTAAATGTTGAATAAGGTGCTGGAAATTTTTATTGATGATGATGATGTTTATGAAGGAGAAGAGGAGGGTAGAAAGAGTAAAGGAAAGGAAATTGCAAGGGGTTGAAGACATACGAGTTTTCAACCAAGATATGGGAACTTAGGGATGTTCACATGCATGTAATTTTCTACTGGACATGTTGAGTTGGACTTGAGTTTTGAATGATTTGTTGAGCATGAGAGATAAAGTTGCATTTGAAAACATTGATAGGGTTTCTTTGATCTAGTAATGGAAATTCTATTTTTAATTGAGTTAGAGACCTCAAAATGAACCAATTAAAAATTATATAGTTAAATAAGACATAAACCTACAAAATTGTAGATGGGACTAGGCTTTGATTCTGCCTCTAACTAATTTTTATAATTTATTGAAAAATCATGTGAACTGTTAATGTAGATTTTGGAATAGCTTGTAATGAAATTGAGATAACTTCATGTAAAATGATCAGAATGATGCAAAGTTAATTTCTATAGAAATTATACTTCTATATGTACAATTATTAAGAGAAAGCTAACCTTAAATCTGCCTCTAAGTACACGGAATTCAGGGTTGAATTCGGACCAGTCCCCTGGACTACTCACAGAAAATGAATTTACAATAATGGGCATAAATTTTTGTAAAGATGTTCAAATTGTACAAAGTAAAATTCTGGTAAAATTAGAGACATGAAAGTATAACTTCGATGAAGAACTTTTGGTCTAAATTCCTCTTAATTTTATGATATGAATTTTTATAAGTGACAATAAACATTGTTTTGGTTCTATGAACAGCCAATAGTATTATTCAAATATCTCGTGGTATAGGTCAGATATTGAGGTGAATTTTAATGCTTTGGAAACTAGACACATAGAGGAATAAAATTTTAGAAGATAATTTTGCCTAAAAATGACATCTTCCTTTTCAAATGTGGCTCACAAATTGAGTCAAGAATGCTGCCCTATGCAGATTTTTGTGATACCTTATTCTATGACCTTTTAATTAATTGAGATAAATAGTTGTTTATGTGATCATAAAATTAAATTGGATAGGGAATTTAATATGACTATCAATGAAGGATTTATATGCATACATATACATTCGTATGTGTACATAAATAAAGATTAGTGATGAAAATATCTAACCTATACATGTAATTAGATTTGTACATGATTGTCATATGCCAAATTTATGTATACATATGTAATCCTATGACATGAAAGTGCATATTTTGACATGTACCTATGCTATAAAATAGGGAATATAATAGTATGACCATGTCATGTGTATATGCCCATATGGAAACATGTCGGTATTTTGTATAGCACATGATTTGAATAATGATAAAGGTATATATATTGATAAACATGCTTATAAAAATAAGCCTACTATATGCGAATGTACCTATAGATATGTACAATTATGATTATGTATATGAGTGTATGAACATGTAATTACCCTATGAGATAGAAAATGTTTTAGCATGACTATGAACATGTGATATGCTTAATGAGAACATGTTCAAGTATATGATGTGATTATTACATGTCATGCCTATATGTCATGATGCAAATTTTATAGTCACACAGATTGGATGAGCTAGATGTATAACTTGTTAAATGAAATGTGCATATATTTGTCTATGCACTAGAGAACTTATAGTTTTGCAAGACTCTTTATATGTACAAATAGTATACTATGAATACAATCTTAATATGTGAATTGAACATGAATATAGTTCTGCCTGTAGTAGAGTTTCAGATGTGGATAGATAGGCGCCTATAGGGAAAATTGTAGCTGCCATAGTTTGGCCTAATTGGGTCTAAAGTATGTTTGATCTCATTTGGAACATGAGCAGCCTTGTTTGGGTTGTTAGGCGACCCCGTTTGGGTTTGCTTGATCAGTCTAAAGTATAATTTGGCCCTGTTTGGGTCTATAGATCCGATAACTTTGGATATCCCTCATTTTGATACCGAAGTGTATCGATAGTTCCCATTAAATGATAGTTCCCTCATTTTGATTAAATGACTAATGCCATTTAAATTTGTAAAATAATAGAGTTTGAATTAATTTAAATCACTTAATTAGGAAGTGATGGAGACTGAAAATATTCCTAATTCTAAAGGATTTTGGATCATATATTTTTTATATATTAATGATATAAATTAATTAATTCTATTTTTGACCTAAGTGATAATTTATCTCCTTTAGTGCCGCCACTCTCAAGAGAAAAAATTTCTTTCTTCATCTATTGTGTTATTGGATAGAAATAGCAACCTAAAAGAATAACAAGATCAGATCTTGTGGCTTCAAACCATTCCCATTGTCGAATACACAATCATAGAGCTAGCACTCTTGATTATAAGTTATTTTTGCAAGTGTGTGTGTGAGCATAGAGTGGTGTGGCGTAAAGGTTGCTCCTTTGGCATTGATGTTCCATATCTGAAGTGTATAAGTCTATCTTATACATTTTTTATTGTAAAATCAATGTTTTGAAGAGCATCAAAGCTTGTAAGTTTTTAAAACTCTAAAATTACATGTTTTGATTCTTTGTCATATATTGCGAGGCATGATTGATCAATATTTTATTTTTCTGCTGTGTGATCTTTATGTATATGCCATGTGATATCCCATCAGTTGTATCAGAGCCTAACCATGCTTATTTTAGTGCTTTAGATGCATGAAATCTTGATTTAAAAGTCGTTATTGCATAAAACCACAATGCTGAAATTTTCTATTTTGAGTTTTTTGCATTGTTTTAGTGTAAAAATGATTTTATATGATTAGTTAGGTATTATAATTGTTATGATATGTTAATATACTATTCTAAGATATTCTTAGAGCTGTTCATGGTCGATTTTAATTATAAATACCTGATGGTACATGTTATTCTTGAAACTAGGTGCTAGTTTGCATGATATGTGTTTGTTTAACAACTAGTTTTCAAAATTAAATGTATAAACGTGTTTGGCATGTTTGTAAGCAATTTTTAAAGATTAATAACAGGTCTGGACATATTTTAAATTTGTTTTAATCCTGGTCCATGACAATTTAATTGATTAATTTTAAAATCACTTAAAACTATGACTAGTTTGTGTTTATTGCATGTTTAATCAACATTATTTGTTTTGTTTTGATTAAAATGGAAAAAAACACATTTAGGTCAGATCTGAAAAAAACCTTAACTCAATGTTTATGACCTTATTTAAATTATTAAATGGCTCATAAATTCATTTTAAGTGTTTGTGCATTGTTTGTGGCATTATATGAGCATTAAACAACTAGTTTCATTTTTTTTTGTTTATTTTAGTATATATGCCATGTATGACATATGTTCTTCGTGATTTTATGTTTTAATTTATGTTGGTTGATAATGGTCATTTGTATGATGTTTTTAGTATGTTTTTAGGCGTTTAATTAGGTTAGTTTTGTGATAATTAGGTTAGATTTAAGTTTAATTTGTTAGTTTTATGTTTTTGAAGTTAATTATAAATTTTGGTGTTTTTCAGGTTTAATTTGACATAAAAAGGCTTAAAGTGTAAAAAGGGCAAAGTTTAGGGCCAAAAGTGCAAATATGAAGAATTGATGCATGACAAGTTGATGTCCAGTCCAGAGCCTTGGGATGTGACCACGTGACATTCTTGAAGAGCTACACACGTGGCCACGTGAAGAAGAAAAGCATGAGGAACGTGGCCATGTGAAGAAGAATTAGTAAAGAAGCCGTGACCATGTGAAGAAGAATTAGTAAAGAAGCCGTGGCCATGTGAAGAATTAAAGAAGGAGGAATGAAGACCACGTGACCACGTGGATTCTTTTGAAGGACCACACGTGGTCACGTGTAGGAAGTGCACAAATGGAAACGCGGCCATGTGATCTGATTCTCCAATTGCACGAAGGATTTTCGATTTCCTGTTTTGAGCAGAATTCACTTCCTATTTGGTTTCTGCAGTTTTGGAAGAAATCTACCACATTTTTGCCTATAAATAGAAGACTTAAACACCAAAGAAAGAATCCAATCTTAGAATTTAATTAAGATCGGATTAGAGAATTAGGGATTAATCTTAGAATTTAGCTTAGTTTACTTTACGTGTTCTTGTATTTTTATTTTTTCTTTTCAACTTTGTCTTTAGTTTTCAATTATGTTTAGCAAGTAGTTTTTCTTCTTTTGCTAATGGATTCTTGAAATCTTACATTTTCATTGTTATGATTTTATTTTGAGCTTAATTTCAATATCGGTTGATTATTTATTGGTTTTAAGCATATTCTTATCTTTGATTGTGTTGAGATTGGTTGTTGGTTTATTGAATAAATAACTAAGAATTGGTTTTGACATAGTTAATGATTTGCATGTTCTTGGGTTAACTTTTTAATGTTTATGCATGATTATTATCCGAAATATGAGATGATTATGTATGAATTTTATTAGTTAATACTAAGAGAGGAAGAACCAAGAATGAATTGGAATTGAATCACTTGAGAAAGGCTTAAGTGAATATTTAGGAAGTTAAGACTAGACTTGCATGCTAAGTATTAGATTTGTCTATGAGTTTAATACTAAGAATGATATACTTGAATAAAGATATCTTGCTTTACTACTAGTTTTTCCATAATCACTGGTGTTTCTATTGAATTTAAGTCATTACAATGAAAATTAAGGTGGATAGTGTCTTTAGCAAGAGAATTCCAGTTATTGTTTTTGGTTTTTAATTCATGTTTTAGCTTTTGTTTTGTTTAATTGTTTATTTTGTTTAATTTTTACCTTTAAATCAAAAACATTTGGGAAACAATCTCGGGTTAATTTAATTCATACATAGATATTATCCTTAGCAATCTATGTTCCCTTGGGTACGATATTTTGGGGTCTTAATCTATATTTCCCTATATTACTAGCCGATCTAGTACAGTTGCTAGACACCGGTCAAGTTTTTGGTGCCGTTGCCGGGGAACAGCAGTGTTGTTTGTTTAATATCTTTGATTGAGTTGATCTGAGATTTTATTTTCATTTTGTTTTAATTTGGTGATTGTTCTTTGCAGGAACAATTCTAAACATCTTTCAAGATGATGCAAGATGAGGTCCAAGATTATGAATTGTATCTTTTGAAACAACGAATGAATGATCTACTAAGAGAAAGAGAGGAGATAGAACAATTTCATGCACAATCACAAGATCCGTATTCATCACCATCAATGGTTGAAGATTCTTATTCTCTTTGGACTTTGAGAGCACAAATGGAAGAATTGAAAAGAGAGAATCGAGAACTGCTTTACTCAAAAGAGGCTTGTATCTCCGAGAATCAACGTCTTCATAACCAGCTTTTATGTAAGGACGAGCAATTTAGGGCTAAAAAAGAAAGATGGAGGGCCACACAAGAATCTATTATCTCCGAAATCGAAAATGTTTGTGACTTGCTTATAAGAAAGGAAAGGGAATATTATGCTGAAAAGGAGGAGTTGGAGGCTACATTAAGGACTCAAGAGGAAAAGTTTAGAATTCAAGAAGAGAAAATAAGGACTCAAAAGAAAATAATTAAAAGTCAAGAACATTTATTAAGGGATAAAGAGCATGGCATTGAAAAGTTGGAATCTAAGCTAGAACTTTTGAGCACTCAAGGTGATGATGGTAAGAAAAAGGAACAAAATCATTCAATTATGGAGGATAAGGAACAAGAGGAACAATTCATATTTGAGGATAAGTCGTGTGTTTATTTAGAAGGTGTAGGATCTTTTGTAGAGAATTTTTCACCAAAGGAGCAAGAAGGAAAGGATTCTCAAGTGGAGATACTGGATTCAGTCCGCTTGGAGAGTTTATTTAGGCTAGAAGAGCTGGTAGAGTTCGTGATAAATAAGCCAAAGGATGAATCATATTTTATTAAAGATATGGAGTTTCCAGCTTTGATAAACTATGACAAGTTTCTTCTATCAATGGGAGAAAATAAGGAGCAAAGTCTAGAAAGACCTACATTTGGATCACAAGCTCGACCTCCCGAGAGTAACAAGAGTCGAGCTAGGACTCAATAAACCAAAACTTCTTCTCTAACTCTTATCTTTAAATATTCGTCAATTTATGTTATGATTTATGTTTTGCATGTTATTTTTAATAATTTGTTTTACCGTTGTGATTTGTCTTAGTTTAAAGTTTAATGCATGTTTGTTATTAGTTCGTGTCTTTTAATTCATGAGTTTAAGATTAGGAGTTGGACTTAATATGGATTCATGAGTCTTGAGTTATTTTCATTGTTTGAATGAGAATTTGATCCTAGTTGCTTGATGCTTCATTAACTTAAGACAGAATTATTCAGTTTGCTAAAGAAAAGAATTGACTTGATTTGTAATTCAACTAATTTGAAGATTTGCATATTGTTTGAAGCTTAAAGAGAAAAGAAAAGGCATAATTAAGTGATTAAATGAGTATGAGGAATGTTTTATTTATATGGTAATTGAAATTTAATTTTTGTGCGTGCAGAAAATAAAGCCCGAGAATGCAGAAGGAAGACAAATGCGTGGCCACACCTCTCTCAATACAAATCTACATATGGTCACGTGTCTAGACTTTTGTTCTTCACACGTGGTCACGTGTGGATATCTTTGTTCTTCATGCGTGGCCACGTGTTTGAGTTTTGCCTGACAGAAGCTTCATACGTGCCCACGTCCTCCCTCTCCCATGCATTTTGCGTGCCCACGTGAATGAATGTCTCCCTGGCCATAGTTTCTTGCGTGCCCATGTGTGAATCCACCTATAACCATGCGTGACCACGTGTAAGGGCGCTGCTAAATGACCACGGTTTTGTTTTCTTCCTTCCTTTACACTTGCATTTTCTTTGCTCTTACCACTCTCCTCACTCACTTGATCAATCCACCAACATACACACACAAACCTAAGCTTCACATGGCTACGCACACATTATGCACAAGCAAAAACACAGACATCCTCACTCATTCACACTCACATACTCACTTACGCACACACCTTAAAATTGAACTTCATCTTTTTATTATTTCTAACCTCATTAATTCAGGTAGCATTGCATTTACTCTTAGCTACTTATTATTTATTGAACTTCATTGTTGGCTTCATATAATTGGCTTATTTTATTTTGTGTTTACCATGACCAATTGAAATATTTCTCTTCCTTTTATTTAAGCCTAACTATCACCAAATTATATTTCACTTGAGATTATGCATTGTTCACCTTGTCACATATGGACATTAAGCACTTAAGCAAGTTTGGCCTAATTGCATTTCTTTACTTAGTTACCATCCATATTAAGTCTTGTTTATGGCACTTTATTGGTTCAAAAGGTATGTTTGCTTGTTAACGCAATTCTATTGATCTCATGCCTTCTTTTGACTTGATCATGGTTCTAGGTGTGGTGAGTTTAAGCTTACAATTTTGGTCACTAACTTGTTTCTCAAAAGTGATAAAGTGTGTTGAAATTTCCATACTTTTCTGAGGACAGCAAGCTTCTAAAGAGGGGGATAGAGCTCAGCTGAGCTAAAAATTGAAAGTCCAACTAAGGGAGTTTTTCTTACCTTACTCATTTTCTTACTCATGAATTATTTTGTTTTAGTCATTTTTGTTTTTGTTTTTAGTTTTGTTTTTAGTTTGCATGTTTAGTTTTGTTTTTAAATTGCATGTTTAGTTTTTATTTTGTATGTAAGTTTAGTTTATTAATTTATCATTTATTGTACATTTAGCTTAGTTCGCCCTAGTTATTTTCAAAAATTGAACATTTTGAACTTGAATTTAGAATGTGCAATGTTTAAAATTCTTGTTTGGCATTAGAACAAGCATGTTGTTTAATGAATTTCTAGCTAGTTTAACATTCAATTTGACTTATATTTGTTAGTTTCTAAATTTTTGAGCACTTAAGACCAGTTTTTCAATTTAAAGAAAAATAATGCATTGAAATAGTTGAGTAAGGAATTTTAGAACACTAGAACCTTCCTCATCACCCTTCAAAGCACAAAAGCAACTCAAAACAACTTGGAAAGTGATCTAGGCAATGTTTTTCTTGTTGAGCCATATTTAACTTATTTTCCTACCCTATATGCATATTTATCCTTTGTTAACTATTTTGAGCCTAATGAGGTATGCTTAATGTTTATGGACTGTATGAGATAATATTAAAAATGGCAAAATTGGAAATTATAGTAGAGTTCATTTATAGCACAAATCTAACTAGTTTGTGGTTTGGGCTTTTAAGAGAACTTATTCAATAAGGGGATTTAGTCCATTGGGCTTTAGCCCAGGCCCATCACGAGGTCTTCTCTTAAAAGTGCAAGTACACAATTTCCATTAATGGGCTTGGCTAAATTAATTAAAATTGGACTTTGATTTATCCATGAATATTATATATACTTATTTGCTTGTTTTGTGTGATGAATGGATATACATGGTGCATTCATGGGCCGTATTTTTTTGTAATTAAATATGGCCTACGTGCCATTATGGATTATTGTACAATTTTCATTTATTTCTTAGTATAAAATTTATTTAAAGACTTTGTAAATCAAGACGAAGCCCATCGGAGTGGAGAAGCCCAACTTGAAGATTCTTATGTAATAGTGTAGAATCTTAGTTGTAGGTTTTTGGGCCCATGTTTGTCACGCTTTACTTTATACAATTATATATATATATATATATGCATGCTATGAATGGATGAGAAAGCATATGCCATTTAAGCCATAATAAAATGAATACCTAAAATAGTAAGTCACAAAGTTGCCTTCCTAATTCGAAACATGTCAAGGCATCGATCATCGATCACGTAGACTAGGAGTCCTAAATGCGCCCAATTATCTTTGTGAGGCATGGGTTGTGAATGTAGGTTGGACTTAACATGGAAAGGGATGCCCAGACCTAGGTAACTAATAAATGGGTTTGTGCTATAACATCTTAAGATGTTAGCCCATTTATTCCAAGAGTCATGTATGAGACATGATTGGAGTTTTCCTACCTAAGTAACTTAACTTGTTAGGTGTATAAGCTAAGCTTGACTAATAAGTTATTGTGAAAAGTGGATATTGGCCCACATTAAATCACTAACGCAAATTATTTAAAGGGATATTAATTTGATTTGTGGGATTATAAAAAGACCTCATTTAATCTTGCTAAGTTAATTATTGTAAATTGAAAAATGGCATCTATAAAAATTAAATTTTCATTGTGATCGGTCCTAGAAAAGGAAAAATTGAATGGCACCAATTTCATAGATTGGTCTCAAAATTTGAGAATAGTTCTCAAGCAAGAGAATAAGTCGTATGTTTTGGATACACCCTTGCCCGAGGAACCTGCTAGGAATGCCTCTGCAGTTCAAAAGGAAACCTTTGAGACTGAGAAGAGCGACTCAAATGATGTGACCTGTCTGATGCTGGCCACTATGGTGCCTGACTTGCAAAAGCAATTCATAGACCAAGAGCAAGCTCATCATGAGAGATTCGTGATAACAAAGGCCTTCATTTCTTGTAAGATGGCTACGAGTACTCCCGTTAGTACCCATGTACTCAAGATGAAAGGGTATCTTGATACTCTTGAGAAGCTTAAGGTACAAGTCCCGAAGGAATTGACCACTAAGTTGATCTTAGGTTCTTTGACAGATTATTATGATCCATTTGTTATGAATTATAATATGCATGCAATGAATAAGATAGTCACCGAGCTTCATGGGTTTCTTAAGAATGGTAAAGTGAACATTCGAAAGACCAATCTCATACTTATGGTTCGAGGGGGCATTAAAAAGGGACCCGTTAAGGGAAAGGGGAAGGGAAAGGCAAAATCCATGTCAAGTGGGAGTGCACCTTAGGCCCAACACAAGCCCAAGGCGTAAAAGCTCAAGGAGAGCGAGAGCACATGCTTCCATTGCAACAAGTTAGGGCATTAGAGGAAGAAATACACTCTCTACAAGGAAGAACGGAAGATGAATGGAGCCAAGGCGTCTAGTTCTAGTGTTTTTGTTGTTAAAAATAACATTTCTATTTTTACCACTTGGGTATTGGATGCCGATTATGGTCCTCACATTTGTTCAAATATGCAGGGGTTAAGAAATAGGCGGTTATATGGAAAGAGTGAAGTGGACCTCCATGTGGGGAATGGAGCACGAGTTGCTACCATGGAGATAAGCGATTATCGACTCACTTTACCTTATGGACTTTGTTAGATTTAATGAACTATTATTTTGTGCCTGCTATGAGTAGAAACATTATTTCAGTTTCATGTTTGGATTTTGATGAATTTGATTTTATGAATAATGGCAATATTCATATTCGTCGCCAAGGCATTTTATATGGCACTGCCATGTTACAAAATGGCTTTTATATCCTTGATCTACATAACAAAGAGTCCATATTTAACATTAATACAAAGAGGGTTAAATCAAAAGAATTGAACCCTACTTACTTCTGGCATTGTCATTTAGGACATGTAAACAAAAAATGAATTTCAAGACTCTATAAATTTAGAGTGCTTGGGTCATTCGACTTAGAATCTTATGACACATGCGAGCCATGTTTGCATAGAAAGATGACAGAAAGTCCTTTTAACAAGAAAAGTGAGAGGACTAGTGACTTATTGGAACTAATACATATTGATATATGTGGACCATTAAGTACATAGGCTAGAGGTTGTTTTACTTACTTCATGACATTCACAGATGACTTTAGTAGATATGGCTATATCTATCTAATGAAGCACAAGTCTGAAACTTTTGAAAAATTCAAAGAGTTTAAGAACGAAGTGGAAAACCAACTTGGCAAAAGTATAAAAGCCATTCGATTAGATCAAGGTGGTGAATACTTAAGCCAAGAGTTTGACAGTCATCTAAAGGAGTGTGGAATTATTTCACAGCTCGCTCCTCCTGGAACACCACAATGGAATGGTGTGTCCGAAAGGAGAAATCGAACTCTGTTTGACATGGTTCGATCTATGATGAGTCAAGCCAATCATCCTATTTCTTTTTGGGGTTATGCATTAGAAACTGATGTGTTTCTACTGAACCATACTCCAACTAAAGTAATTGAGAAGACACCATACGAGGTATGGATTGGGAAAGAGCCCAATATGTCTTTTCTCAGGATTTGGGATTGTGAAGCACATGTTAAGAAATTAACATCTGACAAACTATAGTCCAAATCTGTTGTCTGCTTATTTGTGGATTATCCTAAAGAAACAAAGGGATGCTACTTTTACTCACAAGATGAGAACAAAGTGTTTGTTTCTTTCAAGGCTATTTTCTTGGAAAAGGAGTTCCTTCTCAAGAAAGACAATTATAGTAAAATAAAACTTAGAGAAATTCAAGTGCCATAATCTCCTATAGAGGATGAGTTAGAAATGGGACCAAGTTCACAACCAGGTGTGGAACAAGAACCCATTGCACAAGAAGATAAGCCTTGTGTGTGCAAGATGGTTAGTGGGAGCATAATAGTATTTCTGGTCCTATATATGGATGACATCATTCTCATTGGGAATAACATTCCAATATTGTAAAAGGTTAAGCAATGGTTAGGGAAGTGTTTCTCAATGAAAGACTTAGGTGAAGCCGAGATAACACTTGGTATTCGGATCTATAGAGATAGATCGAATCGGCTTTTGGGACTAAGTCAAGAAAAGTACATAGACAAAGTACAAAAGAATTTTTAGTATGGGAGATTCAAAGAAAGTGTACCTTTGGCTTTAGGAGTTGCTTTGACTAAAGAATAGTGTCCTAAAACTAAAGAGGAGAGGGATAACATGAAAAGAATCCCATATGCATCTGCTATTGGATCTATCATGTACGCTATGTTATGAAATAGGTTGGATTTTGCTCATGCACTGAGTATAACAAGTAGGTTTCAGCAAGACCCTGGTGAGAAACACTGGTCTACTGTAAAAGGGATTCTTAAGTACATACGAAGGACTAAGGATCCTTTCTTGGTGTATGGTGGTCAATAAGAGCTCATCATATAAGGTTATGCTGATGCTGCTTTTCATACCAGTACTCAAGATTTAAGATCGCAATCTGGTTTTGTTTTTGTTTTGAACGATGGTGCTATCAGCTGAAAAAGCTCACAACAAGAGATCGTTGCCGACTCAACTACAGAATCTGAGTATATTGCAGCGAGTGAGGCTGCAAAGGAAGCTCTTTGGATTAGAAATTTCATTTCAGGATTAGGAGTGGTCCCAAGCATCCTAGATCCTTTAGAAATTTTCTTTGACAATAACGGGGCCATCGTACGGGCTAAGGAGCCCCGGTCGCACCAGAAATCAAAACACATACTCAGAGGTACTACCTGATTAGAGAAATCATTGATCGTAGGGACATCAAGATTAGCAAGATAGCAAGTGGAAATAATGTAGCAGATCCTTTGACGAAATAGTTACATCCAAATCTGCACGAAGCTCATTTGAGAGCGATCAGTTTTAGGGCTATGCCCAATTGGGAGTAGTGCTAGTGGGAGATTGTTAGTGTAAGCCTTAATTCCAATGCATTGTTATAAAACACTTAAGTTAATAAATGAGGCATTTGTTTTATCTATTGTATTCCTATCCATATCAATCGATAGAACTATCCAAGAATTTTGTTTCTATTTAAGTTATCATGTGTGAGGCATATGGTTGTAAGACCTTGAAACAAATGAGACTTCATTCTAAATATCCCTAGTCAGTCATTGTTATGGGAATAATAAATAAATTAAGACTAGTATGCTCTCTCTGATAATTTAAGTTCTATCTTACGGATCATATGGATTGGAGTGTCAATCAGAGATCATAGATACATGTTTAGAATATGGTATATGGATTTGATCCATTCATGAGAACACTACATGGTACAAGTCATAAGTGTTTCTCATGTGCAAGTTTTGCATCAGAGTTCTTAGACCTAAAATCTATATGAAACTCTTTATGAATTATTGTGTACTTTGACATACACCTGACGTGCTCGTAACAGGGTGACAAGTATGGGTATGCTTTGGTATGCACTGATCCATGTTAGAGAGCATGAGAGAAGTGAAGGGATTACCCCTCTCGATAAGAGAGAAAATATCATCAACCAGTTGATTAGTGAACTGAGAGGCGTATGGCCATACTGAGATGAAAAAATGAGTAATCATTATTTATCTGAGAGTTCAATGTCACTAGAATATCAAGAAAAGAATTAGTATATTGCGTGGCATGATTGATCAATATTTTATTTTTTTGGCGCGTGATCTTTATGTATATGCCATGTGATATCCCATTAGATTGCTAGCTTTGAACTATTTTATTATTATTATTATTATTATTATTATTATTATTATTATAATTATATAAAAGCCAGTTTTATCATTTCTGAAATGATAAGTAGGACTCAAAATAATTCCACTAAAGAAGGAACTACAATCTAGAATTTCAAAAGAATACTAAACATGGCAATGTATCCCATTTTCTAGACTTGCAAAATTTAAAGTCCAACCCTACGTTCATTTGAAAAACCCAAGAAAAGTTTATCCAACGTACTCCTTGAGTGGCTAATTCTTAGAAAGGTAAGATAAAGCCTTTTTAGCTTAAATGCCATCAATATGAGTGCTGATAACTCAATTTCAGTATTTAGTTTTCATTTAATTTAAGTCTAGTTTTCATTGATCTTTTAGCATCTTTTGCTATGTTTTTGCTAGCATTTAATAATTAATCCGATTCTCAGTTAATTCTAGTTTTTGTGTATTTTTGAGAGTTTTTGATAGAATTTTGTGATTTTTAAGTACCTCACGGTTACCAGGAATTTCCTAGTAATCGTGACCCATTTATTCTGTCAAAATGCACCGTTTTGAAGCTTGTCACGATCAGCATGGCAACTGTATTTGATAGGCTGGTAACCATGACCTATGGAGTTTTTAATACAGAAGCAAGAAGAGAAGCATCTCACGGTTACTAAGGATTTCCTAGTAACTGTGAGACAGGCAATTTTTCAATCTAGAATGAAGATGAGAACTATCTCACAGTTACCAGGAATTTCATGGTAACCGTGACCAAATCTTGAATTTCAGCTCCGAGCAATCTCACGGTTACTAAGGATTTAGTAGTAACCGTGACCCATTTTAATCAAAAGAGGGTTTTTCATTAGAGGTCATGGTTACCACGGATTTGGTAGTAACCGTGACCCATGTTGACCTTTATAAGGCAGAATTTTCTGAAAAATCGGGAAGAGGTAGTTTTTGGGTAATTTTTAGGTTTTAGGGTTTCTTTCTTCTCTCTTTGAGCTCTTTGTTTTATTTTACACACATAAATACATAGATATACTTGAAAATAGGTGGATTTAAACAAAAACACTTAGATTAAACATAGATATATAGTTTACAAGTATAGATTTACATATTTGAAGCTCATTTTTCCTGTAAGCTTTGGAGAAAGAGATTGAAGATCTTGGATTCAGCTAGGTTTTCTTCACCATGAATTTCAGGGGTTATTCTATCTTTTTCTCTTTTCATTTTATTATGGATTGTGAGTAGTCTTTTTTTGGTTCTTGGGGATCTTTGAATCCCCTGCTCATAATGTGAATCTTGAACTCAAATTGAATTTTTTTTACATGAATGGATGGTCTATTTCACAAGTGCTTATTTGTTTATCATTGATTTTTTATCCATTAAGTTATTTTATATCCATGGATGAATGGTGTTTATCATATGTCTTGATGGGTATTGAGCCTAATAGATTGGAGTTTATGAATGATTTTGCTAAGTTTTTCTATCATGAATATTGTCTATTTTGGATGGCTCTGGAATGTGACTCTAGATGTGTGGTATTTGTGATTTTAAAACTAGAGTAGGGAGTGATATATATGGGTTTTGGGTTGCCTGGCTCCAAAATGGGATGGTAGATCGAACACAGGATTTTAGACCCGGGTTTAGGCTTGCTGTTGGGCTAGCTCTGGAATGGGACGTTTAGCAACTAGAATAGCTGGCTCCGGAATGGGACGTTTAGCAACTAGAATAGCTTGCTCCAGAAGGGGACGCTTGGGTTAAGAAGGGTTATCCCGAGTTCATTCATGTATACTTTTATGTAAGAATTTATTTACATTTGGCTATGGGGTGGATAAGTGAACCCGAGCAACGCTTGATTTCTACAGATTTTTACTTTTGCTAATTTTTCAGAATTTAATACACTGAATTTTAATTTCTCTACATTACATACTTGAGATTTACAGTTACATAATATAAATCAAACAACTCATACACACAAACAATTGGGAATTCTTTAGCATACAAGTAATCTTCACAGTCTTCACACACACATTTCCCTTGGGTTTGATATCGAGGGTCCTAACCATACCCCACTTTATTACTTGTTGATCTGGTGCACTTGCTAGGGTTGCAACAAGTGCAACAATAAAATAAATTAACTTAGCATTCATTTAGCAAGTTTATAAACAGGCTTAAAAGGATATTTCAAAGGACATTATACATAGAGGGTAAGTTGAATGTCTTTCACAAGGTCAGATTAATGAAATTTTGCCTAAGTCATTTCATAGTCTCACTTTAGAGTTGATTTATTGCTTTGAAGGGTGATGAGGAAGGTTCTAGTGCTCTAGAATTCTTACTCAAGCACTTACATGAGCTGGCTTTTCTAATTTTTAAAAATATGCCTAAAGTGTACAATTAGTAGGAAACTTACTAGTTTTGATACAATCAAAACTAATAGAAAAAGAAAATTCATTCAACAAACTACTACTCTCTTGCTATTCAAAATATTTAAAATAAGTTCTTATAACTTTAATTTCAAATTTTTTCACAGCTGGAACAACAAATGTGGGTAAACAAAATAATGATGTAAAAGTAAACAATAACAACAATAAATAGAAATTAAAACAAGTATAACCGCAAAATTAAATAAAAAAAGCTGAAAAATAAAAAATAAACTAAAATAAATAAAATAAAAAAATAAACCATAGATTAAAACTAAAAAAACAATAATAAAATAAGGGAGGATATTACAAGTAAAAAACATAAAATTACTAAAATAAATATAAAAAAAATTCTTAACAATAATAAAACTACTAAAAAGAAAAACAACATAAATTGCTAAACCGTGGTAAGTGTTCAAGCACACAAAATATTCCAATAAGTTCAAAAACTTCTTCTCAAAAATACTCCTACCCTAGACTTAAAAGATTGTTGTCTTCAGCAAAATAAAAATATAATCACAAAAACATAGGGGGGAATCCCTGAAATTTCATTCTACTAGTGGTTGTGGAGGAAAATAAATGTCAAATTTGGACTACTCATCACCATAAAAGTTATAAAATGGTTCATGTTTGATTTCAACTTTACCTTGCTTTGCTTCAATTTAGCTTACCCAGCTATTAGGTTGTCAAATTGTGACATGATTGTGACGTATTCCTATGAAGATAAGGTAATGACTTCACTATCAACTGCTGGTAGGTTGGTCTTTCCCTTGGTGACTTCGTGGAGATATGTCTCTCTATTGGATAAGTGTTAAGTTCCTGGCCTATTCTCATCCTCAATAATCACCTTTATATCCTTTAACATCTTATGATCAATCAAATTTGGATCGCCCATAACTATACTCATTGGATTGTGATTGACAGCCTTTGCAATAATGGTGACAATCCTACCAAGGGATGTTTTACTCAATCTTTTGGGAAAGGTTTGGAGTTCATCATGTTTCCTGACAATAAACAAAGCTCCATTCATTTGAATTCCATGTACTAACCCATACAGAACAATAGCCTCCATCACATTCACTTGTCTTGAGCCTCCTATGTAAGTGAATATAGATAAGGAGAGCCATTTGCGCAAAATTAAAAGCACATGGTTGCACAAATGATATGCCTTTGTCAAATCAATTACACAATTTGATAGCTCATGTTCATCTTAGATTCAATTCCTGATATTTTGCTTGTCAAGGATGCTCAACCTTCTAGTAGGATAAGGATCAACTCCCAAATACGCTAAAAACTCATTAAATATCATTGTGTAAGATTGTCTATCAAGCCATAAACTCACTCTCCCTTCATTAGTTTGCCTATCTTGTCAAATTTATATGTGTACAGTGGTCGAGAAATCCCTAGTAAGGTGAGCATACACCTTATCTCTTTTTTCAACAAAATCCATCCATCTAATGTTGGCTATTAGCCTCAACACTTCTTCAAGTAGATTAAATTCCTACAACACATCAATGTCCAAATAGGGTGTTGGAATGTAGTGAGATTTAGAGAAATTTGTCGAATTGAGTTTGATTTCTATCAGCACCCATCCCGGTACCTTGGGTGTTAAAACATTTTGTTGTGCAGAGGATGAAAAACTAGATTCTTTGTGTGATCGTTTAAGTGTCAGTACGACAAGATAAAACAATTAAAAATAAGCCATCAATCTAGACAAAGAAACTCACAATGTTTCTTTTTAGAACATTTAAGAATACACACATGTGATGCTAGAGCTTGATAACTCCGATTTAGTGCTTAATTGTAGTGTATTTTTATCTGTGTTTGTATCTCGTTATGCATGTTTTTCATGTTTTATGTGTTAAATTCCTCTTTTTATGTCAAATAGGATAATATTTAGATTTGTGAAGTTTTGATGTGTTTAATGGTGCAATTTTTTATTTTGTACAGAAAATTGACTTGCATATGGTAGAGACCAAAGTGTCTCAACTGTGTGCCTTGTAAAATAACAAAACAAACTATTTCACTAAATGGCATGGCTAAGACCATGGGTCTCTGCCATGTTAAATGTAGAATACATAGGTGTTTAGTCCAGAAGGATATGCATGGCTGAGACCAAAGTGTCTCAACCGTGTGCTGATGCTACAATAATTTTTTAACTCATTGGATATGGCTGAGACATTTAATTAAACACATGGTGTGCATTTTAAATGAGCATGTTCAATCATGATTCTAAAACTCCTATAAACCTTGAAAGTAATATTCTCACTACTAAAACATAAATGAAACATGCAAGTCATGTAAATTTAGAAGAGGCATCAAATAAAATCAAGAAAATCATAACTAATTCCCTTCATGCGTTATCCATATTCCTCTTTAACAAAATAGGTATTCATGAATAAACCCACACCTAATCATACTTAAACCATAAGAACAAAAGAAAAAAATTAAATTTGAAAGGAAGAAAAAGAGTAAATACTTACTTGTTATTGAATTTTCACAAAAATTGAGTGAAATACAATGGAGAGAGAGTGAGGAGACCGAAAATCTAGAGAAAAATTAAAGGGATGAAAAAAGAATGAGAAGAGACACTACAAAATGGCATTTTTATAAGGAGTTGAGGCTGAAACTCCTATGGTCATGGCAGAGACTAAATAGTCTCCACAGTGACTCTTACAGATCACCAAAATGCGTATTTCAATTATCATTGGGTCAAAGCGAAGACTAAATAGTCTTAGTCTTGCCTAACAATTCTAGACTAAATTTTTTAAAAGTTTAACTTGGTCATAGTGGAGACTAAACACTTCCACCTATGACTAACATTATTGTACCCTATATTTTCATAAGTCATGATATAGACTATAAATAGTCTCTATCATGACTAACCATTCTAGATTAAATGCACAAAAAAATCAAGTTGGTCATTGTTGAGACTAAACACTCTTTGCTGTGACTAACCATTCTACACTAAAAATGCTTAAAAACCTCACATTGGTCACCACAAAGATAGAATAGTTTTTGCCGTGACTCATAAAATTTCTAAAAAATTTTTAAAGTTCAAAACCTAACTCTATATTTTCAATCCTAATAAAGCAAGAAAAAATTTCACAATTGAAGCACCACAAAATTTATCATAACATAACAAAAACTGGCACTTAAAAACTAAAATAACAAACAAAACAAACTAAATAACTAAAAAGTTAAGGTTAGACAAAGAGTTTTGAGTTTCACAAGTTATCAGCTCAACTTTGCACATGCTTACTAAACATCTAGATGAGTAACACCACCAATGCAACTTCAAACCTAGATTTGAAGTACGGTTTTAGGCTGTGACCATTAACCTTGAACTACTTATAACCATTTAGATGTTTGACAGTAACAACTTTGTGGCATCCATTGCTTCAAATAGTCCTTTCCATCTTAACTTAAGCTTTTCGAAAATAGTTGCAAACAATTATCTTACAAAAGTACCTTCATTCCAAGCATAAACTCCTTCGAATTCATCTTTTATTTTGCCAACATTTGGTCTTGTCTTTGTAAGAAGATGCACTATTGTATGCCTATAGCCTAATCTTATCAAGCTTATTTAATTGCAACAATCTATTTTCACTTGCATTCTTAAGTCAAAAATTAGAAATTGAATAGCCCAAAATGCTTTGTGTTCCAATTCCATAGGCAAATGGCACCCTATCCCGTACAACAACCTAAATGGTGACATACCAATGGGAGTCTTAAATGCACCGTGATAAGCCCATAAAGCATCATCAAATTTTCTAGACCAATCTTTCCTTAAGCTATTGATAGTCCTTTCTAACATGGCCTTTAATTCTCTATTGGAAACTTTTACCTGACCTTTTGCTTAAGGGTGGCAAGGGGTTGTGACTTTATGAGTTACACCATATTTCCTAAGTAAAGACTTGAATTGGTTGTTAAAAAAGTTTTTATCACCATCGCTTATGATAGCTCTTGCTATCCCAAATTGACTGAAAATATTTTTCTAAGACAACCCTAGCA
Source organism: Excoecaria agallocha (assembly GCA_037975025.1). NCBI lineage: Eukaryota > Viridiplantae > Streptophyta > Magnoliopsida > Malpighiales > Euphorbiaceae > Excoecaria > Excoecaria agallocha. The sequence goes on from CM075818.1 coordinate 13,889,797, forward strand.
TCACATGTTCTAGTAGTAGTAGCTTCAACCCATTTGTTAACATAATTGATAGATATTAAAATGTATTCATAATCTGAAAGAATTAAAAAAGGGTCCTATGAAATCTATCCCCCGAACATCAAAGTTCTCAATTTCTAAAACATTTTAAGTGTCATTTTATCTCTTTAGGAGATATTACCAACTCTTAGACACCTATCACATCTAGAAATAAAGGACTTAATGAAAAAGAGTAGGCTAGAAAAAACTTGATTGCAGAATTTTTGACACTATTCTATTTGGCCCACGATGTCCTCCTGCCTCTCCTCTATGACACACTTGTATAATTGCCCCTTACTCTTCTTTTAGGAACACAATGTCTTAGCACTTAATCTGAACATAACTTGAATAAGATTGGGTCATCCCAAAAGTAATGTTGTGCATCCACCTTTAACTTCTTTCTTCACTCCCATGAGAAATCGTTAAGAACAAAACCACTTGCAAGATAATTTGCCAATTCAGCGTACCATGGCATAGCAACTTCACACACATGCATAGCATAAATATGCTCATTAGGAAAAAATCTAAAATTTCTCCCTTCTTAATGTATTCATGCTCTAGCCTCGAAAGATGACTGGCAGCAAAATTTCGCTCCCTTCTTATCCTTGATCTCCAAATTGATCCCTTGAAATAAAAGAACCCGCCTAATCAACCTTGGTTGGACTCCTTCTTAGCGAAAAGATGTCTTAAAGATGCATGATTAGACTAAACAACTATTTTATCTCCAAGAAGATAAGGTTAGAATTTTTCAAGTGTAAAAACTATAGCAAGTAGTTTTTTCTCAATCATGGAGTAATTGACTTGTGCTCCTATTAGAGCATAGCTTGCAAACTATGTTGCATGAATAATTTTATCTTTTCTTTCCCCAACACAATAACTAATGTGAAATTGCTTACATTACACATTAACTCAAAAACAAGATTCCAATTTGGAGAAATAATTATCAAAGTTCAAATCAAATTTTATTGCAAAGTGTTAAATGCCTACAACACTCATTAGAAAAGTCGAATGGAGCATATTTCATTAACAATTTAGACAAAGGTTTTACAATCTTTATAAACCTACGATAAAATCCAGCATGACCTAAGAAACACCTAAATCCTTTCACACTTGTTGGGGGTGGAAATTTTTCTATGACTTAAACTTTAGCTCTATCTACCTCTGTCCCCTTTCAAATATTTTAAACCCCAAGACAATCCCTTCACTAATCATAAAGTGACATTTCTTCCAATTTAATACTAGATTAGTTTCATCACACCTACCTAGCACTAAATAAAAATTTTGTAGACAACTCTTAAAATTCCTTCCCTAAATAGTAAAATCATCCATGAATACCTCCATAGATTTCTTTATAAAGTCATAGTATATGGCCATCATACACTGTTGAAACTAGTAAGTGCATTTCACAAATTGAAGGGCATTCTCTTACAAGTGAAAGTACGATATAGGCAAGTAAAATTTATTTTCTCTGGGTCTTTTAGGGCTATAAGACTTTGCAAGTATCCCAAATAAACATCTAAAAAGCAATAAATCCTATTACTAGCTAGTCTCTTAAGCATTTTATCAATGAATGGTAAAGGGAAATGGTCTTTCCTTGTTGCATTTTTCAATCTTCTAAAGTAATTGTACACTCTCCAACCCATAACCATTCGAGTTAAAATGAGTTCATTATGCTAATTCTAGAGCCAATCAACCAAATAACCATTCATTCCTAACCTATTTTTAAATCTACAATGCCTAAAACTCTAGATCTAATAGCCCTCATTCTAGAATCACTATTATATATATAACTAGAACATGCTAAAATAGAGCATATTAACCTTCAATCCAAACAATCACAAAACTCATTCATCTTAAATAAGAAAATGAATAAATACTTGTATCAAATGAATATCTGTTAGAGAGTATGCCCTAGAGCCTATGTAATAGGGATGTTTTTCATATGTATGAAATTTATATTCAAAATAAAAGGTATCATTCATTTATTAATGCTATGTTCGAATACATGAGTTTCTAAATCTTAAATTAATAAATGAAGTCCTAGATATTATAAACACAGTGCAAAGGCAATCATGAAGGTGTTCATGATGTGGGATGTCTATTGCATGTAAATGTCTTAATATCTAAATATCCCTAGTCATAGAATTAACAAGATAGGACATTGTTAATTCGGACAGACTAGCACATGTTATGCTTCTTGAATGGTTCAAGCAGTGGTTCTCATAACTGTGATTATGGAAGATAATCAAAGCTAACATGTGGATGCTTGTTAGAAGAACAAGTTCATTGGAGACCTGCATAGAGAATCCTCACATGGATATTAAATCTATGTCAGTAAGGAATCTCTTCATAGCGGTTGTGCAAATATCCTTAGACTTGAGATCACGTTTTCTTAAGTAGCAAGTGGTATACTTTGCGTCCATAACTGATTACTTCCAACTGGGAGTGAACATAGTTAGGAGATTGGGTATATCATGACCTACTTGAAGATAGTTGAGTGATTGACAACGGATTCACCATCCCATATTTAACAAGGGAAGTTATCTCGTATGATTCTATAATTGCCTTGTTTAGAGAATCTCTGGCAAGAGTAATATGCCGAGATGGATGGAGATCCATGAAGGGCATTTTAGGAACAATGGTAAAATTAATATAACATACATAATTAGATTTATATGAGTTGATAGAAATCCATACTCAGAATCTAATTGAGATAAGAGTGGTGAAAGGAGTAATTGCACGGTATGCTGTCTTCGCTTAGAACAAAAGGTATTTGTTTCAAGGCATGCTGTCTTCTTGGAAAGAGAATTTCTCCTACGAGAGGACAGTGGGAGTAAAATTGAACTTGGTGAAGTTCAAGACCCACAAATAGAAGATGATCAACCGATTGAACCCGAAACTGAATTTCATAATGTTGAGATTACAGTTGAACCTAATTATACACAAAATCCTAGAAGATCTACTAGGATGCATTCTATCCTTGTGAGATATGGATTTCACATTGATTTGGATAGAGGCATAACTGTAGTAGAGGACAATGAGCCTACAAGCAATCAAAAAGTTTTGAACAGTTCAGAATGTGATTTATGGCTTAAGGCTATGCAGTCTGAAATGGACTCTATGTATGAGAACAAAGTATGGACTTTAACTCAACCACCTGAAGGGATAAAACCCATAGGGTGCAAATGGGTCTTCAAAAAGAAGATTGACATGGAAGGTAATATAGTTACCTATAAAGCTCGCTTAGTAGCAAAAGGTTATCGTCAAAAAGAAGGTATTAACTATGACAAAACTTTTTCTCCTGTAGCGATGCTTGAGTCTATAAGAATACTTTTAGCCATTATAGCTCATTATGATTCTGAGATTTGGCAAATGGATGTGAAAATAGCTTTCCTTAATGGAAATCTTACCGAGGATGTGTATATGACACAACCAGAAGGATTCACATCAGGAAATGGCGAAAAGGTATGCAAGATTCAAAGATCCATTTATGGATTGAAGCAAGCCTCTAGGAGCTGGAACATACGATTCAATGAGACAATCAATGAGTTTGGTTTCTCACAGAATGAAGATGAACCTTGTGTGTATAAAAGGGTCAGTGGGAGTGCAATTGTCTTCCTAGTTCTATATGTAGATGACATATTGATCATGGGAAATGACATTTCTCTTCTCCAATCTATTAAAATATGGTTATCCAAGAAATTCTCCATGAAAGACCTTGGAGAAGCATCCTATATTCTGGGAATAAGGATCTATAGAGATAGATCCAATAGGTTGCTAGGTCTTTCTCAGAGTACATATATAGATAAAGTATTAAAGAGGTTCAATATGGATCTCTCTAAGAAAGGGTTTATACCCATGGTGCATGGGAAACACCTTTCTAAGTCTATGTGTCCACAAACACTAGAGGATAGAGAGAGCATAAATAGAATACCATATGCATCTACAACTGGTTCTATCATGTATGTTATGTTATGTACACGTCCAGATGTAGCATTTACTTTGAGTGTCACAAGCAGATTCTAATCTAATTTTAGAGAGGAACACTGGGCAGCTGTCAAGAATATTCTTAAGTACTTGAGAAGGACTAAGGATATATTCTTGGTATATGGAGAGCGCAGTTGGAAGTAAATGGGTATACAGATGCCAGCTTCCAATCTGACAAAGATGATTGTAAATCACAATCTGGTTATGTGTTCATAATGGGATAAGGAGCAGTTAGTTGGAAAAGTTCCAAACAAGAAACAACTGCTGATTCCACGATGAAGCTGAGTACATTGCTGCTTTAGAAGCAGCCAAAGAAGCAGTCTAGATCAAAAAGTTCATAACCGAACTAGGAGTGGTGCCTAGCATTGTTGATCCGATTCCTTTATATTGTGACAATAATGGAGCCATTGCGCAAGCAAAGGAACCACGGTCTCATCAACGATCCAAGCATGTTCTCAGATGCTACCATCTCATAAGGGAAATTGTAGCTAGAAATGATGTGAAAATAGAAAGGGTTCCCATAGATGACAATGTGGCGGATCCCCTCACTAAAGCACTTTCCAAGATTAAGCATGATCACCATATAAATAGCATGGGTCTGAGACATATGAGTGATAGGCTCTAGTGCAAGTGGGAGATTGTAAGAGAGTATGCCCTAGAGCCCATGTAATAGGGATGTTTTTTATAAGTATGAAATTTATATTCAAAATAAAAGGCATCATTCATTTATTAATGCTATGTTCGAATACATGAGTTTGTAAATCTTAAATTAATAAATGAAGTCCTAGATATTATAAACACAGTGCAAAGGAAATCATGAAGGTGTTCATGATGTGGGATGTCTATTGCATGCAAATTTCATAATATCTAAATATTCCTAGTCATAGAATTAACAAGATAGGACATTGTTAATTCGGACAGACTAGCACATGTTATGCTTCTTGAATGGTTCAAGCAGTGGTTCTCGTAACTGTGATTATGGAAGATAATCAAAGCTAACATGTGGATGCTTGTTAGAAGAACAAGTTCATTGGAGACCTGCATAGAGAATCCTCACATGGATATTAAACCTATGTCAGTGAGGAATCTCTTCATAGCGGTTGTGCAAGTATCCTTAGACTTGAGATCACCAAAGTTATCTTAAGTAGCAAGTGGTATACTTTGACTCCATAACTGATTACTTCCAACTGGGAGTGAACATAGTTAGGAGATTGGGTATATCATGACATACTTGAAGATAGTTGAGTGATTGACAAAGGATTCACCATCCCAGATTTAACAAGGGAAGTTATCTCGCATGATTCTATAATTGCCTTGTTCAGATAATCTCTGGCCAGAGTAATATGCCGAGATGGATGGAGATCCATGAAGGGCATTTTAGGAACAATGGTTAAATTAATAGAACATACATAATTAGATTTATATGAGTTGACAGAAATCCATACTCAGAATCTAATTGAGATAAGAGTGGTGAAAGGAGTAATTGCACGGTAACTGTTTCTATGGAAGGGTACAGTCAAACCACATGACTTTCCTGACATTTGGGTAGTCATGATGCCTAGCTAGAGGCCAATCATGACTTGTATAATGATGTATCAAAATATCAATACAGATTGATAAAATGATTTAAAGGAGTTTAAATCATGTGAGTTTTGAATATAACTCACAATTACATATTATACTGCCAATATGGACAGGAACCCAATAGGTCACACACATATAGAGAAAAGGGTAAAATGGTAAAATAACAAGGATAATAATATTTGATATTATTATGAAGGTAGATAAGTGAATAAGATAATAATTAATTAAAGAGTTTAATTAATTATGATCAAATAAAATTGTCCGCGGAACTTTTGAGAAATATTCTGCAAAATTGGACCTAATTGAAATAATATATTTTATGATTAATTATTATTATCTTATAAGTGTTATAAGACTACTATAAGTGTTATAGGACTGATATAATAATTAATAGGTCCATTGGAGAAATTATAAAGGGCCAAAGGAATGAAGAAGTTGGAGGAAGCCCTCCAGAAGAGGGCCACACGCCAACTCCATACAGAAGGGCTTAGAGGGCTTTTTCTTGGACCAAATTAATTTATATATGTTACATAAGTGTTATGGAACTCACATATTTAATTTGGTTGGATTTGGAATCCATTTGGGTATTTAAATTCAATTAGATGCACAAAGGGCCTAGTTTGTGGATTTTGTGCATAGACTTTTATGAAAAGGATTAAATTGGATTTAATTAAGCCCAAATGATTATAATTAATTCCAGAGGCCCAATTAATAATTCTCCAGCAATTTTAAAGAGCCCAATCTCATTAAGGAGTTGGAATTTTAACCTAACTATAAAAGGCCAACTAATGAGAATTAGGGTTAAGTGATTAAAACAAAAAGAAAGTCTTTTTCTCTAATCTCTCTCTCCCTTTTGTGCCAACTCCTAAGCTAGCTCTTGGGAATTTCGGCCAGCCCTAGTTAAACACCAATTTGTTGGTTCAATTTACCCCTCTCTAGTGTGGATTACTCATTGGAGGTGTTCGATTTTGGACACTGTGGTTTGTGACAATCCGGTGCGAAGTAAAATCAACTGTTCAACAAAAATCAAAGGTGATTTTTCTTATTCCCATATAGTTATATTGTGTATTCATGGCAAGATCAGATCTAATGGTTAAAAAATTTTAAAATTTCGCTCATGTATGTGATGCATGTAACCGTTAAATTCCAACAATATCAAGATCAACACAAGGACAAATAAATCATCTAATTATATATATATATATATATATATATATATATCAAATTAGCAAAAGGTTTTACATGGATATAGGGATTCATAAATCCCTAAACAACAAACTCACTACTCACTACATATTGAATAAAATAAAGAGATAAGAGATAAAGAAACTCTTAAACCCATTTGATAAATCTAGATCTAAAATCTGAATGAGCTCTTTTTCTTTAATCTCACCAAGTCTTGATTGAAAATAAATTAAAACTATGATAAACTAAGAAAAGTATGATATTAAACCTATTAAAACTATGATAAACTAAGAAAAGTATGATGTTAAACCTATTAAAACTATTGAAATCCATAAAAATGAAGTGTTTACAATGAAAGAGAGCTTAAAAACCCAAAAACTATATAAGCAAAATACATAAAAAAAGAAAATCTATCCCCTATCGTTCTTGCCAAAAGACTATGCCTTAAATACTCTGAGTCAAACATAGCCGAGAGTAATTACTCTCTGCTATGACTAAGCAGTTACTATTGTACTTTTTAATTGGTTATGGTTGAGACAAATTACTCCCAGCTATGGCAAATGATTTTGGGCTGACATTTTTGAGAAATGCCATTTTCACAACTAGCTTTTATTCCTCTCTACCGTGACCATTAATAAAATTGTGAATTTTTTAATTCTTCAGGGGTCACTACGGAGACCATTTATTCTTTACCATGACCAAAGTTAAACTTTACATAAAAGTCAAAATTTCACCATTAAGCATACTAACACTCAATAATTATCAAAATATTTTAGTCTGGCAAAAAGATAGAGATTTAACACACCAAACACTAAAAACACACAGAAAGATACAAAACATCGATGAAAATAAACACTAAATTGGAGCTATCAAGCATCACTCGATAGGCAATGGTTCCCCACTCTTTGATAAAAGTTGTCTTGATTTGATCCATAATCTTGTTGAGAATCTAATTATACTAGCATATCCATTAACAAAACTATACATACTACACGTGGAAACATTGTCAACCAAAACAACTATGTGAGGCAAGGGAAAGTCATCCACTAGGTAGGTATATTTTAGGGCTCGATAATTAACACATACTTAAACATTTACATCCTTTGTGGCTACAGAAAAGACGTTGGCCAGCCAAACTGGATATTGAACCTCTACAAAGAGCTTAGCTTAAATTTTGTTATGTGCCTCTTCCTTAACCTTTTCCACCCATTTTGGCCTAAACTATAACACCCTTATCCTCTACATAGTAGTAAACACTATATCCTGTATCAATAAGCATGATTGCCAGGTTTAATGCTCAAAATATTTTTTTGTCAAACATCAAAATAAATCCGACATATAAACTATACTATTAACACTTACTGCATACTTAAGAGTATTTTTAAACAATACAATATTTACATCTATTAATCATTTGGACATTACATCCTTGTCAAAATAAAAAAGAATCTTATAATCAAAATGCATTCAAAATTAAACTATACTTTCAATCTCCCTTTAGTGTTGGCCATCCTGCTAAAGATATAATCCCAGGAAAAAATCCTTACTTGCAACTTATACGAATGAAACACCCGTGCTAAACTATAAAGCTTAGTGGGGAACAAAAACATGTGGACAACCCCCTTTTAAAGGTTGTGAAGATGAAAACTCATATATACACATCTTAAAGCAAATAAACCAATTATTATAAATAATATTCACAATAATCTCCCATAATTATATTCTCTTTTGCTATACTTATAACCAATATCAATACCTATCGATATTTCCTTTGCTTATCAATTTATTGCCTTTATCATTATTCATTCATTACTTTGAATCCTATACATCAAGCTTACTTTCTGGATTTTTATATGTTACTCTTGACCAATTACTTTGGATTATTAGTTGTCAAACATTGATGACGTTATTATTCATGTATTAATATCATTTGCCAACCATTTTAATAACTATACCATATTTCTATCACTTATTTACAAATATTTATATATACTTCATCTATACATTATGAGTTCCCACATTTTTATTTTAGTGATCACTTTGATATACTTAACTATCTTAGAAACATGGTACTGTATTCAGATAAATTATATTCCTTATACATATGTATAATATATTCCATGTATAAGATGCATTCTCATTCGTTTGAATACTTTCTATTTTTATTAAACTATTATATCTTTACCTTGTATATTTTTCAACTTTTAAAGCATTTTGAAATTACCATTGCTTCATCAGTAATCACACTCAGCACACTTTATATACATACATCTATTTAACATGTAATCAATGGATTTGAAAAATCTTGACAAATCTAACAACCACATGTAGTAAACAATAAAAGCATTTGAAAAGCTTAACAGTTAACTTAGCATGCTTGTATTGTATACTAACTGAGAATTCTTCATGCATTTAACTCATTTAAGCAATTTCGAACATTTGGAATCAACTATAAATAACATACATATCATGTGTTACTTGGTAACCAATATTTATATAAACTTATGAAACAATATAAGCAAATCATGTCAGACATGTAATCAAGCAATATCCTTAACTCTTATATGATGCTTGCTTTGTACTTTATACTTTAATGTCTATATTGTACTTATAGTTTAGCCTGCCTAAGTTCGAAAGGTAGATAACGGAATCGGTTGATACTTGAGGGTATCAAAATGGTGGACATCTGATGATATCAAAACTATAGACCCAAACGGCATCAACTGTACAGTGGACTAGTGAAATGGACCCAAACGGGGCCAACTAACAACCCAAATGGGATTGTGCATAATCCAATAGGATCAAATGTACTTTAGACCTAATTGAACTCCAATTGTAGGCAATACTCTATTTAATTTTCTTTTCATATATCATGGTTGCACTCAACTATTCAATTTGCACATGTATAACCATAAAATAGCCATATTATTGCCATGACATAATTATGTATGCAAGGTTCATATAATGCTTCACATAATTTCTTTATGATGCTATCATCGGATTTCACATATTAACATGATCATTCTATGACAATCATTTAACACTACAAGAAATTCAATCCTTAAAAGTGCTAATCTTGTCCCCAAAAGCTAATGAGGACGGGAAAATCCGGTCACAATCCCGTCCTTACAGGTTCCGCCGCTAATGACAATCAACAATGGGATATATCAACCGGTCCTTAAAACTTTTAGTGACTGGATAAAAAACTAGTCCCTAAAATGTATTAAGGACCGACTTTTTTTCCTTAATAATGTAAGTCATATGAGGATTGAGGCTATTAAGAACTACAAATCTGGTCTTTAAAAGTATAATAACGGCCATAAACTTTTAAGGACCATATTAAAATCCGGTCCCTAAAATTATAATAACGATGGAAAATCTCATCCTTAAAAGTAATAATCATATGAATATATATTATATTAAGGACTATAAAACCAGCTCTTAAAAGTGTAATAAAGACTAGAAATAGGATCCCTAAAAGTAATTATCATGGCACCCCATAGTTACCGTATCTTTTACCTTATATTTTTTAAATATGACATACAATTTATATATAATATATAATAAATGGATATACGACTAATAAAATTATACTTTCATAAATAATTAATTTGTAATTCATTACAAATACAAAGTTAGCACCCATTTATACAATGCCTTTCAAAAAAAATCTCTAGCAAAATAAAATATAAAATTTCATAACAAAAAATTCTAACCAAAAATTTCACGTTCTTTCAAATTTTTATAGTCAATTTTAGTTCTTCAAATCTTCATAGCCAGCTCTTATATCAGCTTCAAGTACTCTTCCAATGACACCAACTGCTGCACTCACACCAGCACCAAATGAAATATGTTCATTTCCATAAAATGTCCTGACAACATCATTTGTTCTTAATACAATTACAAAATCTATTAGTTCACCTCTAGCTTGCAAGCAAATCAACTCCTTAATTAAAGACCCGTACACCTAAAACTCCTACAATATACCATTACAATATATATGTCATAACCACAACTTCCTTCTTTTATAGAAAATAAGCTAAAAAATAAATCTAAATTTATAATAAAAATCTTCCATGACATTTTTCACTCAACAATATGCAATTCTCAGAACAAGTATCAATTTAAAGTAAGGTAGAAATCTTTATTGACTCCTTATTCCTGCATTTGTACCAATTTAAAGTAAGAATTTATTTGTAGTTGACAAGAGTAAAGAATAATTAGTAGATACAACAATTATGAGAAGCAAAATATTAAGACAGACAAACAGAAAGAGAGATATACAAAGCTTCATCAAGGAGCGCAATGAACCCCCTAGGTTTTTGCAGGATATTGAAATAAAAGCTTTGTATACTTGGAGTAGTTTAGATATAAAAGCATAAAATGAGCCCTTAAATCGGTTCAAAGTGGTTGAAGATCTCAAATAACTACAACATGCACTGATTCAGGATATGATATATAGGGAAAAATATTTTTAATCTGAAAAATGAAGTTTTAATTTGAAACAAAGGAATAAACTATTTTAGCTATTGAGGCTTTCTCTTATAGTGATTCTCGAGTTAAATTGTACAAAAATAAAATTTGAGCCACATATACAACCAAAAGAAATATCTTTATCAGAAGTGAAGTGAAAACCATTAAATTGCAGTGAAAATTAACTTCTCAATCAGAGCTATTAATATTGAATATTATAGGTTCAGATGCAACATCAATCATGATACAAACTATTCCCATTGTCAAATGAATTAGAAGATAAAATGGCTTAGACAAAATAAAGACAAAAATGTGGAATGCAAATATATGTTTAAGAACTCTAGTATTAAAAGTGTACAAACTGACCAAGATTAGTTTCAACTTTACCATGTAACAAGATTGCCAGAAGGACCATGTATTACACTAGGATCAACACCAAAAAGAAAAATGAAAACTAGCATCTTCAATAACAATAGAAATAGAATTCTCTATCTAGTAATACTCCGAAAGTAATATGCAATCATTCCCAAATACATAAAATGTAACCTAAACAAATAATAAAATTACCTCTTCTCATCAAACCCAAGAAGTAGTCTTCAACAAAAGCACATTAATTGGTGGAACCCTAAGGCCATCCAAAAGAACTTCAAGCCCTCCAATACTTTTAAAATGATTTTGACCCCGAGGATTCTCAGATAATGCTAAATGGAGGGTCCTCATTGTCAATTGTTGAAGTGATACATCCAGGCACTGTTCTTTCAAACCAAACCTTCTGATGACACCTAAAAGTTCTGAAATAAAAGAATTTCAATATGAAAATTTACGCCAAACAATAAATGTTAGAATAATGCAAAATTTCCCCACTTACCCCAGCAATGCTACACCAAGATTACTATTTAAAATAAGAATAGAAAAATGACGTGACATTTTCATCAGAATTCAGATCTAATAGACACTTCTTATGCAAATTAAATGACTTTATATGTTATAGAAATTAAAAGGCTAAAATATTTTCTCTCAATCAATTTAAGTTGTGTATAATGAATATATTATACTCTATTAAACTCAGTTTTGTAAATAAATTGAGTATATATACTTATAGATTGAAGTTTTTCAATAGCTGCTGTAAATTGAGAAATTGTCTCTTGTAAAGCTGCATTAATTAACATGTAAGAAGAATTAGTCATCCTATCACTAGTAAAAAAAACCTAAACTAATTGAACAAAAACAAATAATTACATAACGAAAAAAATCAGATAAGGAAAATTAAGAATAGGGGGAACAAATCCTACCAAAATTAAGTGTATTTGTGCAAAACTAAGACTGATTCTTTACGCCTGAGGAATCAAAGGAAGAAAAAAGAAGTTTCGATCGAAGAAGAAGAAATGGTGGATATTTATTTTACCTAGTCATACCTGTTGTCCGTATAGCAATAAGGTAAGGCACAACATCATCAGGGTCTCGTTTCAACATATATATCTAAGTAATAATTGGAGCAAAAGAAAAAATTTGTATTTTCTTTTCTTTTTGTTGTGAATGTAATTATTTGTATTTTCTTTCTAAGGATGAGGAGATGAATAGGAAAAGAGCATGCCAAAAGTTCATATTGGATCAATTTCAATTTAGTGTGTGATAAAACCTGATGAATTATTGAATTTCAAAATGAATAAGATATGATTTTAACCATAAACATAGATAAATAAATAAATAAATAAATGCTTTTTCTTTTCTTTTTGTTTTCAATGCAATTATTTGTATTTTCTTTCTAAGGATGAGGAGATGAATAGGAAAATAGCATGCCAAAAGTTCATATTGGATCAATTTCAATGTAGTGTGTGGCAAAAACCTGATGAATTATTGAATTTCAAAATGAATAAGATATGATTTTAACAACTGAACAAAACTCTAGTCCTCTTAGAGAAAATATATTTGACATACTCGCCTCTTGAGGATAGGTATGCCTAATGAATCACATTTAAGCTCTATTTGTAAATGTTGAGTCCACTATCAGTTAGCCTTCGAGTGGTTATAGACACCCTTTGTATGGATGATCTATGAATTCTTAGCATAAGTAGTTATACTAAGTTTACAAGTCACCAAAACTAAGTAACCAATCAGAAATCATCAAGAAATTAATAGTTGTTCATATTTCAACTCAAAAATGATGGGATTTCACCACTAATTACAAGGATGACCTATGCTTGATCTTGATATTGCTAAAAGTTAAGCTTCAATGGTTGAATAAATGTAAAAACACATTGAAATAACCATATGATATAGAACTTAATCACAGTAAAAAATTATCCAAGTTATGTTTCTCTTTAGAGAAGCCCATGCTACAAATAAAAGCAAGGAGAACACCAAGCTGTATCCTAGTTATTTTTGAGCAATTTTATTAAAGCAAGCAGATCTAAAATTCAAAGATCTAACATGCAAAAAAATTAATTTTATCAAAATTATTAAAATATATATTGCATTATACACATTTTTCAAGAAGGTTCCCTCTGATACCTAATCAGATTCTAATCCATTGTTGGCCAAAAAGTGAACAATAGGTCCACTAATCTTTGGGACACTGTAGAAATTATTATATCTTTGTTCAGGTACATCATCAGAAAATTTGTCCAATTATGAATTTCACTCTTATATAATTTAAGTATATTTAACTTTTTTACCATATATCTTTAGCCCCTGCAGAAATCTAGTAATAGTTCTTCATATAGGTGCAAAATACAAGGAATATCATCCCACATTGTAAAAGAAAAAGATAGGGGAGATTAAGAGAGATCAACAAATGTATTAGTGACATATGAGCAAACCTAACAGATGAGCAACCTATAAATCTGATGAAACTGAAAGATAAAAGAGGTTGGTTAAAATGATTGGACTAAGCAAAGAAAGAGGAATAAAAGTAATAATACCAATAAGGTTCAAGGTTTCAAAATGCAAGTTGAATGTATGAAACTAGAAGCCAAAACCCAAAAAAGGAAATATGTTTATCTTTTAGTTAGGAGTTACAAATTAGCAACAATGTTTCTGGATTGATCGAAATAACATAATATATCATCAGTTAAGGGTACATTTATGCCCATTGATGGAAACTCAAAACCTCAGATTTGAGTGACTTACTTGCAAAATCAAATTCTTTGCTAGCAAACAATCTCTAAAACATTAATTAAAGCTACTGAGAGTAAAAACTATACTAAATCACAGGACTCCTCTAATTCGGAACTGGATCAAATATAAATCAACTCAAACAAATTGCTGCAAGATTGAATAACCTATAATCTGCAAGGAAAGATAATTTGTCTAAAAGTTTATAACATTAACAAGCAATCAAAATTAATAAAAAAAGCCAACAGCACTAAGAACAAAAAGCCAACAGCAAACACCGGATAAAGGAAAATTACATGCAATGTGTGAGACTATGAATGAAATATATGCATTGAGGGTAAATTACTTTGTTGAATAAATTTCCTATGGACAAAAATTAGGAGAATAATCGCATAATTATCTTTATATTAATGGATATTAATTCCTCTAGTTTTATTACAAAACCTGCATTTTTGAGTTCATACAAAAGCTTATGCTCAGTTCAACAGCCACCTCAACGGATCAATCCCTAGAAGAAACAGAAGAGAAATAAGAAAAAAATATTATAAAAAAGGAAGCAGATTATGTTAAAAAGGCAACATCAAACTAAAATAAGCTTTTGAATCTATAGCTGTGGTGTTAAGAGCCTTGTTTAAGCATAACTCATGTCTTTTTAGCTGCATGGCTTTAAGAACCTCCTTCACAGAAGCATCCTTTGAGTATACAATCTCCCAAACCTGACATTCAAAATTAGATGCAAGTTTCAGTACCTTGGGATTATAGTTCAGGTTCTAAAAGAGACTTTGTATCTTATAGCTTGCCAGTACTGGGTTATAACTTATTTAGATACAGATATAGTAAAGAGAATGGCAAGTAAACAGAATAGGAGGCTAGAAGAAGGGGAAGAAAGAGAGAAGTAAATGAGGACAAAAGGAATGAATAAATAGCAAGTCACATGTTTTTTCTTCAATCTAAGTATTGAATAAGTCGATTAGCTATCCTAGTTTCATGGTAGTTGATATTTGTCAATTATTTTAGGAGATTTGATTATCATTTGATCTTGGCTGCCTAATTTGTGGGATTTTCAGTCGTACTTTGCCATATTTATTGTATCAGTTCTTTTCATTTGTTGCTCTTGCCCACAAGCTGTCAATAAAATTTATGTGTGAAGATCATTTTCACTTGCTCTGCTCTTGCAGGCAATCAGAAAAGTCTTGTTGGCAATCAAAAAAGTCTTGTTAATTATTCATAACAATATTTTTAAAGTTAACAAATCATTCATCAACAAAAACATTAATTAAAAATAAATCGAGAAGTAGATTAAAATAAAAATCAGAAATCCTCCAAATAAGTATAATAGAGAATCGGAAATTGAATTTTACATACCTCATCAGCTCAAAATTCAACCATTTTCTCTTCAAGAGAACCGAAACCCTTGGCACTATACTTGTTAAGTAAAGAAACACAAAAAATAATCAACAATGGCATATCTAAATTATATGCAAAAGAAAATGGAGACAAGATTGATGCGAAGGAAAACTAAACTTTAGCTTTATTACTCAAAATCATAACCATTCTCCAACCCAGAAATTATAAACAAGATTAGTAAAAAAGAAATTTGAAATTACATTACCTTATTACATAAGAGATGATATCTCATCTCTAAAATTTAAAGATGGGAGAAGGAAAAGCAAAAAAAAAATAAAAATCAGAAGAAAAAAAGGAAAAATAATACAACAGATACAATAAGAACCAAGAGAGGAAAAGAAAGTAAAATAGGAAAACTTACATGATTCATCATCAGAAATCGGGATGAATAGCAAGTTTGTCAACTTCAGCAAAGCAAACTGAGCTTAAGGTTTATTCATAAGATGAAATGGCAGAGAGAGCTTAGGGCACCAGAGAGGAAAAAGGCATCCGTCAATGGAGAGCTACTACTATGCTAATATAGCTTACATATCAAATGAAACACATCTCAAAGCTACTGTTAGGATAGAGAATTTGTTAGAAAGAAAACCTAATAGGTTTTGTTAAATAGAAATAAAATTTACTCTTTTCGGTGCCACGGGTTTGTACCGCCCAAATAATCAATTTTAAGGACCAGAAATGACTAATATTTAGGAAAAGATTTTATTTCCTCACAAATAACATGAACTAAATTGAAAATCAATGACGGGATATTATTATGGTCCTTGTTAGTATATTTTTAAAGACTAGAAAGCTGACTGGTCCTTAAATTGTAGTCTTTATTAAACCTTTTTCTTGTAGTGTAATGTATCGTACTTGTTTAAGTGCTCATCATAAAACATGCCTTGTTATAAGAACTTTGCACTATAGCACATCATATGGATGTGATCAAGTAAAAAGATTTATAATCACAAGTATATATATATATACACACACACACACAGACGCACATGTATTCATATAGGCATATAACAAGACAAGTACTGACTATTAAGCATATGTCATCACATTATGTACTTTAACATGTTATCAAGACGGCATTATATTTAAACATGATCATACTAATGTATTTCTTTATTTCATAGTATAAGTGCATGTTGAAATACACATTTACACTTCATAGGAGTACATACATATAAATAATATTGCATATAATAAGCAAGTATTTAATTTGAATCACATATGCATATTTTATATAATTGTCAGCAATCTTTACTTAAATACATATGTGAACATGTATATATGTATATATAGTTAGGAACTTTTATCAATAATCATATCACATGCTATATCAAATCCAATGTGTTATCATATAAACACATATTTAACATAACTATATTTAAAGTAAATATAGAAAACAAATTAAAATTCTGCCTACTCAAATCTGCATAGGGGCAGCATTCTGGGCCCAACTTGTGAGACACTTATGATTTTGAAATTATCATTTTTAGGCTAAATGACCTTCTACAATCTTATTTGCCTTGGTATCTAGTTTCTAAAAAACAACAATTCACCTTAATATCTTATCTATAGCTCAAAATATATGAGAAAAACTATAGGCTATTCATCAAACCAAAATAGTGTTTTTTACCACATATAAAAATTCATAGAATAAAATTAAGAAGGAATTAGATCAACATTTTTGCATCAAAGTTATACTTCCATGTCTCTAGTTTTATCGAAATTTTACTTTGTAGCATATTAACAACTCTACCAAAAGTTATGCCTAATTTACTAAGGTATGTTTCCTAACAGTACATCCAATCCCTACGAATTTCAAGTCAACATTTGACATGCTTGCATACATTTTTAATTCATACTTCCTCCATTCAAAATGTGTAATTAGGAATCTATTATGCATAAGAATTAATCTCATAGCATTCTGACCATTTTACACAAAGATAATCTCATTTTTTACCATGAACTTTTCCATAATTAGCTTATATGGATGTTTCTTTAATAGACACATGTAATTATATTAAATTTAAGTTGTAGATAAACTCATGGTATAATAGGACTTAAGCACACAATTACATTTATTCAAACCCCAGACATAGTATGGCAACAGTATTCAGGTGAGGTAGCTATAGAGGCTTCAATATCGATAAAATACAATTACAAGATAAATTGCTTTCAATATTATCAAATTTGATACATTATGACTATGGCTATTATCTTTTCTTTTTATGAAGGAAATTATATTGTTTCTACTTTTTCATATAACTCTAAGCTAGTGAAAAACATAATCTATTATTAATATTAACTTATCTTATATATACCTCATCATATCTTTTTATTATGAAATCAATTTTTATATATTGCACTCCTAAACACTGTATATTATTTATGCTATCTATATTTTCTATACATTGTCAAGCAATTTAAACTCCAAATCATTTAATGGCAGTTATCTGTATATACTTAATACTATGACATTAGACTCTAATTCGATACATAAAGATATCAGCATATAATTACTCTTATATAATGACAAGCTACTAATAATCATTAAGCTCAATAATACACTTCCAATTATGTGCATATCTATGCCATACTATACATTAAAATATTAAGTTGAATTAATCTAAAAAACCTTAGTTCTTACTTTATAGATATTATAATTATCAATTAACATGCTCATCCTAGTAAGCTTGTTGATTGAGAACTTAAAAAAAGTGTCCTGTAAGCAATTAACAATGTATTTGCAATTGTTCCTTCATGCTAAACATAAGAAACACCTACTGCTCCAATGATCCCCCAAATGCAAATGGGCTACTATTTTGGAATTTTTGAGGACCTTAGAGGTAAAATTTCATTATTGTTATTTCAATAACATTTTTAGGCACTGAATTTCCGGTTCTATCCCATCTAGAATCATCAAATTCGGAGTTCAAAAACTCAACTTATGATCAAAATAGTCATTGGAGGCAATCCAAATTTCTGGACAACACTTTCACATTAATGCCTAATATCTTAATTCAAGTCAATATACTTATAAAATCCATAATCAACACAAGTATTAATGCATCCAATAAATAATTGTTCCCAAACCTGGACATGTAACTCAAATCTTATTCAAAATTCTCCTTTTTCTCTTACTATCTTCTTCTTTTAAGATCCTAATTTTCTCCTTCTTTTCCTTTCACAACAATTTCATCCATTAACACAAACTTGCAGCATTTAAGTCAATCTACTATCAAACAAAACAAGAATTTGAAGAAGAAGAATTACTAGTTAATGAGCTTACCTTAATGATACATACTAACTTCTCTTAATTAATTAAACATGCATGACTTTCTCTTCAAAGATTTTTGTTAGAGAAAGATTAACTATGGAATATAAGAGATGAGAAGAAGAATAAATTTCTATAACTCTCTCTTTAGAATGCCATCCCCCTCCACTTCTCTCTCTTTCTTGTGAATTATAATATATATATATAGTGGCAAGGTAAATTTCTTTCTTGGTCCCTCAAAATTTTGCATGTTCAACTAACTCCTCTAAATTTCTTGCATGTTACACCTTTGCCTCTCATCTTCTTGCATGTTATAAATTGACCTATCAAATTATTCTTTCTCTTAAATCAACCTCTCAAATCTCTCTTTTATTCACATTTGACCCTTAATGTAGCACCCTTATCCTGTAATCTATACATATCACTTTATCCATCTTATTACACATGTATTACTGTGCAACATAAACATATACCAATTACACCCAAAACATATAATCTTTACTTAATACATAAGAGTGCTATACTTTTATAAACTTTTATCTTTTCAATGTATGTTACAGCCTCTTTACAAAATATAACATTTATTTAACATCTTTACAATATACAAATAGCCCGAAAATAAAATCTATAACTGTCTCTCTCTCTTGTTGACTTGAGTTGGCCATCCAGTTGCAGATATCACCCAAACAACCTACACGGATAAAACACCCGTGCTAAGCTATAAAGCTTAGTGGGGAACTGAAATCATGATAAACGACCACTCACAATGATCGTCAACAAGCACACAACATGCCTCATATATAACAAAGCTTTGTTCCAAGAAATCAACAAAAATGCAGCAGTTAATTCATATTACAGAAATCATAAAGTTCAGCGATAAAATTTGCATTGATGCTTTAATCAACATATATAACCATGTAAGCTCTAATGTTCTATGGCTTTAAATTCAACTAATTATCACGTGAATAGCTTTTGAATTAATACTAAACCGTACTAGCATAATTATCCATTATCTTTTTTTTTATCTATACTCGTATGTCTTTGATATACACCCATTAGAATTAAAATGGCAAATCAACACTTCCAAATACCATGGGGTCTTTATAATAATACAAGCTTACTTTATATATCATATGTTACAAAACAAGCCTATCAATTAGAACATAACAATTATACATCATTGCCAGACTATTCTTTTATACCCAGTTTATAGGTCTTAGATATGCATATATCACACCGTAAATAACGAACACACATTCAACAAATGTATATAAATATAAACGATATGAACATATAAATATAATCATAAGAAAACTATTTCAAAAACAATGGTTGATACCGTCTTACTCTTATAATCTTTAATATGAAATATGCTTATGCAATTATAAAATTGTTGCGTCCATTAAATATTATAATACTTTTTAACCTAATAAAAATTCCTTCATATATCATGCATTAATATAGATCTAGAAAAAAGATTTATGATCACAAAAGACCCACATGTATACCATCAATTTAACCAAAGTAACTTTGGTATAAAGCCTGCACTATTCTAAAGAAGTGGATAACAGTTATACGATGGTACCCGAAGGTACTAAGTCACCCAAAGGCACCAAAGAGATACCCGAAGGTATTAAACGATGATCCCTTATAGGGATAAAACTGTATGATAAATCGGTGGACCCAAACAAGGTCGAACAAATAACATGGACCCAAACGGGGTCAATCAAATAACATGGACCCAAACGGGGTCAATCAAATAACATGGACCCAAACGAGGTCAATCAAATAACATGGACCGGTCAAGCGGACCCAAACGGGGTCGGCTACAACCCACACGAGGGTTGTTAAATTAACTTTAACTTTTAAACCCAAACAGGGTCACTATACTTTTAAATTCAAGTGGACCTAAATAGGTCTAAGTATTCAAAAGCAACTGCAAAGTACCCTTATAGGCATGCCTATCTATCCACTTCCTAGACTCAACACAGGCAGTAAAATCTCTTTACGTTATCTTTTCTTTATTCATTCATATACATGTATACTCTTGTGTAACTATAAACAATGTATTCATATACACAATCATGTGTAACTTTCTGTAAATCTGTGAGCGTATTCGCTGTTGGGAATTACTATTTAATAATTGTAATCTTATTCAATCATGTAACTATTCCGCATGTCAAGACTATACTTATATAATGCCATTTGTACCCATACATATTCATGTAAATATATATATAGTGTCATATCACATTGCCATTATATGCTTTAATAAGATTTTTATAATTTAGTCTATAGCACTGTAGATTTGTATTTTAGCATGCTAACATGTAATAGCACATATATGTAAATATATGTTCATATAAGATGATAAGGAATCTCTGATAATATACACATGAATACGAGTATAGTCAGCAGAATACAATTATCTGTGAATGAACATATGTCACTGTCTTCATATACGCTTTGCATAGTGGTATATAAGCGCAACATATAAGTATATACATGTAAGCATAATTTCATGTAATAAATCATGTACATAAGTTGAAGTTATGTGATTATACCTATCTTTATTGTCAATCATATTACATGCTATTTATAATTCAATGTGTAATCATATATACACATATTTAACATAACTATATTTAAACCAAATATAGAAAACAAATTACAATTCTTCCTACACAAATCTGCACAGGGGCAGCTTTCTGGATCAAAATTAGGTGCCCTTTTTGGTCTAGTAAATATAATTTTTAGGCCATGTGTCCTTCTACAATTTCAATCCCCTATATGTCTTGTTTCTACAACATCAAAATTTGTCACAATATCTCATCTATAATTCAAGATATTCAAGAAAAACCATTGGCTGTTCATAAATTCAGAAACAGTTATTTTTACCACTTGTAAAATTTTTAGAATAAAATGGGGAGTAAATGAGCCTTACTTTCCTTCAACAAAATCCTGCTCCTAGGTGTCTAGTTTATCCAGAATTTTACAGCATAGCTTTTTGACTCCCCCACTAAGATTTATGTCCAAAATACCACAATCTGTTCCTTAACAGTATATCCAGTTTTTCAAGAATTTCAAGCGAATATTAGGAACTCATACAAACATAATTAAACAAAGTTTCCTTCATACAAAATGTTAATTTATAAGTCTATTTTTCATAGGATTCAACCTCATAGCATTCTGAGCAATACACACAAAAATACATCATTTTTACTTCAGCCTGTTCCGAAACCGAAATTAACAGCTCACTACAATTTCAAGTGAACATTTGAATAGCTTACAAGCATATTTAGCCCTTGGTATCTCATACAAAGTTATAGGTATGTTTCTCATGTAAAATATGAAATTTTAATTAACTCAATTGAGGTTTTATAACCCAAATTATGCTGTAATTACAGCAACTAGTTCATGATACTTACATATTTCTCTTTATTAAAGATTCATAAAACTTATTCTCATTACATTTGTTCAACATATCCTACAAATTATTCATGTTACTTCTCTATTTATTTACATGAAAGTATGAGAATACTAATCCCCTGTGTGTCTAATTTCCAAAACATCAAGAATTACCTTAATATCACATTTATAACTCAAGATATTGAAGAAAACTATAAGCTGTTCATAACACCAAAACAATTTTTGTCACCAATTAGAAAATTCATAAAATAAAATGGGCACAGAATTAGACCGACTTCTCTTCATCAAAGTTGTGATCCTATGTATCTAGTTTACCCAGAATTTTATATCATAACTTTTTGACTTTTCTACTGATAATTATGCCAAAAATACTAAGATCTGTTCTTTGACAGTGAACAACTGTTCCTACGAGATTCAAGCAAATTTTAAGAGAAGTTAGAGGCCGATTTAGAAATGATTTCCTTCTACAAAAATATAAATTAATGTCTTAATAAAACATACCAACTTGAATCATTTAATTTACTTTTCTATAACTCAAGTTATTAACAAACTAATACAGCTAGGTCAAATGAACTTAACCCAGAATTTCAAATTCATTAACTTTTCTTCTTTCAAAGGCTACTGTTTTGGGCATTTTTGAGGACCTTAGAGGCAAACTTGCATTATTGTTATTTCTATAACATTTTTAGGCACAGAAGTCCCGGTTCTAACCCAACAAATTACATCAAATTCGGAGTTCAAAAACTCAACTTATAATCAAATTAGTCAATGGAGGTCAATCCGAATTTCTGGACAGCACTTTCACATTAATGTCTAATATCTTAATCCAAGTCAATATACTTATAAAATCCATAATCAACACAATATTAATGCATGCAAGAAATAATAGTTCCCAAACCTGGACATGCAACTCAAATCTCCTTGTAAATTCTCCTTTTTCTCTCACTATCTTCTTCTTTCAAGATCCTAATTTTCTCCTTCTTTTCCTTTCACAACAATTTCATCCATTAACACAACTTCCAGCATTTAACTCAATCTATTATCAATCAAAACAAGAAGATGAAGAAGAAGAGATGAATTACTAATTCATAAGCTTACCTTAATGATACATACTAACTTGACTTGATTTAATTCAACATGCATGCATTTCTCTTCAAGGATTTCTTAGCTAGACTTTAAGAGATCAAAGAAAATGAGGAAGAGAGAATGAAAAATCTGTATTTTTCCACTAACAAATGGCTATTTATAATGGCTAGATAAAATTCCCTTTTTGGTCCTTCCACTTTTTGCATGTCTCATTAAAACCTCTCACCTTTTTGCATGCTATAGTTTGACCCCTCCTTTTAATCTATCCTTTAAATCAACCTCTCAATTTAATCCCTTTGATAAATTGACCTCTCAATTATTTATTTATTCACATTAGGCCCTTAAGATGCCGAATTTACAAATTGACCCCTAAACTAATACTTTTTACTTCAATTACACCCTTGAATATTATTAAACCAACAATAATAATTTAATTATGATCTTATAAAATTCATACCATATAATTTACACATTTATCACATAATTATTGATAACTTAATAATATTTTTGGCCCAATTAATAACTTAACTCTTAATAATTCATCAAATAATGCTCAATTAGACTTTAATAACATGTAATTGCCCTTGAATTCCACTAGGGCCTATTTTGGGTCCTTACAATTCTCTCTCCCTTAAGGAATTTCGTCCTCGAAATTCATACCTGTGTCCTTTGTTCAAACGTACCACTATCAATTCTTAGACTTCTATGTTTATCACTATAAACTTCCATTCCATACTATCTCTGCCAACTTTCCTTGATGCCCACTTTGACTTAATTTGCTTCTCTTATAACTCAATCTCCATAAGGAGCGATATTATCATAAAATTGCCTCAGTACTATACTCAACATATATCCTGTCAGTTTTCTTCATCAGTTGGGGCCTATACAAGTAGTATGATGGTTGATACTATGTTATGCATGAATAATGCTTTCATGTATATAATAAGATGCAAATGCATTTTCTCATGTGCTGTATGTGTTTTAGCCCCATCCTATGAATAATGTTTCATCAATTGCCCGTAGTCGATAAGGAAATACTGACAAGTATATAGAGCATCATAATTACACCTCAACTTGATATCTCAGAACTTTCAACCATAGATACTCTTATCATCTAAGCAAAACGCCATCTTATATATTATTATTAAATAATCACTACTTATCCCTCTAACATCCTTATTTCATAATCCTATATACCTTTCATATGTGCACATTTTATACTATTCAATCCGGAATTAAGATCCCAAGAAAATACTATCATACTTATAGTCTACTTTCGAATCTTAATTCATATACATTTACCCTCATATATAGTTATTCATGTATCTTCATTATCAGATTCTATCGAATCATCTCACTTCAGTCTAACCATAGAAAAACAGCGAGATCTGCATTGGCCAACACATTAACTTCCTATAACAATTACTCTAAACACTTATAGCCTAGGAACGGCTAAACCTGGCTCTGATACCACTAAATTATAGCACCCTTATCCTGTAATCTATACATATCACTTTATCCATCTTATTACACATGTATTACTGTGCAACATAAACATATACCAATTACACCCAAAACATATAATCTTTACTTAATACATAAGAGTGCTATACTTTTATAAACTTTTATCTTTTCAATGTATGTTACAGCCTCTTTACAAAATATAACATTTATTTAACATCTTTACAATATACAAATAGCCCGAAAATAAAATCTATAACTGTCTCTCTCTCTTGTTGACTTGAGTTGGCCATCCAGTTGCAGATATCACCCAAACAACCTACACGGATGAAACACCCGTGCTAAGCTATAAAGCTTAGTGGGGAACTGAAATCATGATAAACGACCACTCACAGTGATCGTCAACAAGCACACAATATGCCTTATATATAACAAAGCTTTATTCCAAGAAATCAACAAAAATGCAGCAGTTAATTCATATTACGAAAATCATAAAGTTTAGCGATAAAATTTGCATTGATGCTTTAATTAACATATATAACCATGTAAGCTCTAATGTTCTATGGCTTTAAATTCAACTAATTTCGGAGAGTTTTGGAGGAATAGCGGCACCAGCTATTGCTAATAACAATTTCGAGATCAAGCTGGCTGTCATTCAAATGGTGCAAAATAACCAATTTGGAGGTTTGCAAGGGGAAGACCCTTATGCTCATATCCTTGCTTTTCTTAATGTGTGTGCTACATTTAAAATTAATGGAGTGAGTAATGATGTAATTAGACTTAGGTTATTTCCATTTTCTTTGAAAGAAAAGGCTCAAATTTGGCTTGCTGGTATACCTAGTGAGACAATTACTACTTGGGACCAATTAAAACAAGCTTTTCTTCATAAGTATTTTCCACCTCATAAAATGGAAAAATTTAGAAATCAAATATCTACATTTAAACAATTGCCTAATGAAACTATTTATACCTCTTGGGAAAGGTTTAAGGAACTTCAAAGGCAATGTCCTTATCATGGCTTGTCATATTGGATGATTCCTCAAATCTTTTACAATGGGTTAATGGAGGAAAATAGAAATGTTGTTAATGCTGCTTCAGGTGGTAAATGGTTAGAGAAGACTGCTAAGGAAGCTAAAACTTTGTTGGAAGAGTTAGCCTCACAAGGCTACATGGGAGAAGAACCCACTATGGCGAAGGCTAAGGGGTTTTTGGAATTGGATTCCATTAATCTCTTGACGGCTAAGGTAGAGGCTTTGACAAAAATGGTAAGTAATTCTCATTCCAATGTTGAAAATATTAGTCATGTTTGTGAGAGATGTGGTGGACCTCATATGTATGCTAATTGTAGTGAGGATGTAAGTTTTGTTCAAGGGAACTATAACCAAAGGATGGGTCAAAATTCTAATTATTACAACCCACAATGGAGAAACCATCCTGGTTTTTCTTGGTCTAACCAAAATGCCCATTTGAACCCTCCTAATAATAACAATCATATAAGCAAATTACCTAACCTTTCACCTTTTCCAAATAAACCACCTTTTAACCCCCAACAACCTAAATCCCATTTAGAGAGTTTGATGGAGCAATTTGTTAATCATCAAATGACTACTAACAAGTAAAATGAGGAACAATTTAGGCAAATTAACACTAAAATTGATCAACTTGTCACTCATAATAAGATGCTTGAAACCCAATTGGCTCAACAAGCTACTTCTAGTGTTAAACCTTTAGGCAAGCTACCAAGTCAACCTGAGTTTTTGCCTCATGAATCGGTTCAATCTATTATGTTATGGAGTGGTAAAAAGATTGAGAGTAATCAAAAAGGTAATGAGAGTCTTATTGTCCATGATGATCATGTTTTGGATGCAAGTAAAAATGATGATCATGTTCACATATTAACACGATCATTCTATGATAATCATGTAATGTGTCGTATCCATTCAAGTGCTCATCATAAAACATGCCTTGTTATAAGAACTTTACACTATAGCACGTCATATGGATGTGATCATGTAAAAAGATTAATAATCACAAGTATGTATGTATATATATATATACACACACACACACACACATATGTATTCATATAGGCATATAACAAGACAAGTACTTACTATTAAGCATATGTCATCACATTATGTACTTTAACATATTATCGATAAGGCACTATATGTGAACATGATCATACTAATGTATTTCTTTATTTCATAGTATAAGTGCATGTTGAAATACACATTTACTCTTCATAGGAATATATGCATATAAATAATATTGCATATAAAAAGCAAGTATTTAATTTCAATCACATATGCATATTTTATATAATTGTCAGCTATCTTTACTTAAATACATATGTGAACAGGAATATTATATATTTAGGGAATTTTACCAATAATCATATCACATGTTATATCCAATCCAATGCGTTACAATATAAACACATATTTAACATAACTATATTTAAAGCAAATATAGAAAACAAATTAAAATTTTGCCTACACAAATTTGCATAGGGGCAACATTCAGAGCCCAACTTTTGAGCCACTTATTATTTTGAAAACGTCATTATTCCCCTTGGTGTCTAGTTTCCAAAGCATCAAAATTCACCTTAATATCTTATCTATAGCTCGAGATATATGAGAAAAATTATAGGCTAGTCATAAAACCAATACAGTGTTTGTCACCAATTATAAAAATTCATAGAATAAAATTAAGAAGGAATTACACCAACATTTCTACAACAAAGTTATACTTGCATGTCTCTAGTTTTACCAGAATTTTACTTTGTATCATTTTAACAACTCTACCAAAAGTTATGCCTAATTTACTAAGGTCTGTTTCCTAACAGTACATCTAGTCCCTACGAATTTCAAGTCAACATTTGACATGCTTGCATACTTTTTTAATTCATACTTCCTCCATTCAGAATGTGCATTTAGGAGTTTATTATGCATAGGAATTAATCTCATAGCATTCTGACCACTATACACAAAGATATCTCATTTGTTTACCACAAACTATTCCATAATTAGCTTGTATGGATGTTTTTTTAATAGACACTTGCAATTATATTAAATTTAAGTTATGGATAAACTCATGGTATAATAGGAGTTAAGCACACAATTATGTTTATTGCAACCCCAGACATAGTATGGCAATAGTATTCAGGTGAGGTAGCTATAAAGGCTTCAATATCGATAAAATACAATTATAAAATAAATTGCTTTCAATATTATTAAAGTTGATACATTTCAATAACTATGGCTATTATCTTTTCTTTTTATGAAGACAATTATATTGTTTCTACTTTTTCACATAACTCTAAGCCAATGAAAAACATAATCTATTGTTAATATCAACTTATCTTATATATACCTCATCATCTCTTTTTATTATGAAATCAATTTTACTATATTGCACTCCTAAACACTGTATATTATTTATGTTATCTATATTTTCTATACGTTGTCAAGCAATTTACACTCTAAATCATTTTATGGAACTTATCTATATATACTTAATGCTATGACATTAGATTCTAATTTGATACATAAAGACATCATCATATAATCACTCTCATATAATAACAAGCTATTAATAATCATTAAGCTCAATTATACACTTCCATTTATGTACATATCTATGCCATATTATATATTAAATTATTAATTTAAATTAACCTAAAAATCCTTAGTTCTTACTTTATAGATATTATAATTATCCATTAACATGCTCATCCTAGTAAGCTTTTTGATTGAGAACTTGTTAATTGAGTCCTTTAAGTAATTAAGAATGTATTTGCAATTGTTCTTTCATGCTAAACATACTCACTCTCTACTGCTCACTATCCGATTTTTGCATAATATTTTTCACATGGAAAACGACATTTTTCAGGAAAATTTTCTTCTTAACAATTGATACTTAAGATCTTAACTATATACTATAAATGTTTCAAGTCATTTTGATGTATATTTCAGGAGTTATAACATAAGAAACACCTACTGCTCCAATGACCCGCCAAATGCAAATGGGCTATTGTTTTGGGAATTTTTGAGGACCTTAGAAGTAAAATTTCATTATTATTATTTCTATAAAATGAAGAATAAGAATAAGAATTACTAATTAATAAGCTTGCCTTAATGATACATACTAACTTCTCTTGATTAATTAAACATGCATGAATTTCTCTTCAAAGATTTTTCTTAGAGAAAGATTAACTGTAGAATATAAGAGATGAGAAGAAGAATAAATTTCTATAACTCTCTCTTTAGAATGTTGTCCCCCTCCACTTCTCTCTCTTTTTTGTGAATTATAATATATATATATAGTGGCAAGGTAGATTTCTTTCTCGGTACCTCAAAATTTTGCATGTTCCACTAACTCGTCTCAATTTCTTGCATGTTACACCTTTGCCTCTCATCTTTTTGCATGTTATAAATTGGCCTATCAAATTATTCTTTCTCTTAAATCAACCTCTCAAGTCTCTCTTTTATTCACATTTGACCCTTAAGATGCTAAATTTACAAATTGACCCCTACGCTAATTCTTTATACTTCAATTACACCCTTGAATATTATTAAACCACCAATAATAATTTAATTATGCCCTTATAAAATTCATACAATATAATTCACACATTTATCACATAATTAATGATAACTTAATAACATTTTTTGCCCCGATCAATATTTTAACTCTTAATAATTCATCCAATAATGCTCAATTACACTTTAATAACATGTAATTGCCCTTGAATTCTACTAGGGCCTATTTTGGATCCTTACAAATCTCTCCCCCTTATGGAATTTCACCCTCAAAATTCATACCCGTATCCTTTGCTCAAATGTATCAACATCAATTCTTAAACTTCTATGTCTAGCACTATCAACTTTCGTTCTATAATATCTTGATAACTTTTTTTTTATGCCTACTTTGACTTAATTTATCTAAGTTAAAGACTTTAATAGGCCAACGTATGGATAATGGGCTTGGAAGATACTATATAATTGTATCCACTACATATTCCTTAAAAGGCATCACTAGAGAGACATGAGTTTTAAGATCATATTTTTTGAACTAAAGATACTCGAGTACCAAACTAGAGAAACTAATCAGTGTCACTAGAGCAGCTACAAAATCCCTATAGGCATGCCTAGCTATCCACATCTCAAACTAAAGCAGGTTTTGTGCGAATGACATGTGACACAAACATTAAAAATTATCAACAAAATTTAAATAATATTAGGTTATATAATATGCATAACTCAGCTTGTATTTCCTTTCATGTCATCCTTCAACATCTTCCAAATCCTCAACATTTCAAATCATGTATACATATACATAATCATAAAATCTTTGTATATACATTTGTATATCTCAAGCATATACTATTGCATATATCATCATATTTATGTATTATTTCAAATACATACATTTTTGTGCACAATAATCATATCACATGATTCACATTTCTTTCCATCTTTTGAATGTTTAATATATCAATTAAATACATAACTATAATTACAAAATTAATACACATGTTCATATGTGCACGCCATATGCTTATTGATAAGTCATAATTATTCTCATATTTTTAGGTATTTTTTGGCATTATTTTATTGGTTATTTGGTTGTTTTAGTCTTTACTATTTTATTATTTTTTGTTATATTGGTTTATTGTGTCTTTATATTTTTTTATAATTTTCAGGTTAATTTCACGTGTTTTAGAGAAATTAGGAACTTTATTGGAGATTCAAGGCTAATTGTAAGTTGAATTGGCAAAGTGGGCAGAATTCACACTAAAACACAATTGTGTTTTTACAAAAACACTACTGTATTATCCAATCTTCAGCAGCCCAAATGATTATTATCTCCATTTTAACTAAAACACAGGTGTGACAAAGAATGGATAGCTAGAATTAATTCTAAAATGGAGAAGATCAAGAATCAATAGAATTTATTGAAAAATAAAGATAATTTATTAAAGACTTAAGAGACTTTATTGAGATATCTAAAAGTAGGGATGGAAAATTTGGAGTCCAAACTAGAGTTATTGAGTATATTTAGGCAAACTCAAGGTAATGGTGATAACAAGAATGAATTGAGCCATGCACTAATGGTGGATAATGAAGAATTTGAGTTTGGGGTGCATGAATTAAAAGAGGAACCAATCATTATTGAAGACAAGTCCTGTAGCATTAAAAATAAATTTAGATATTTTATGAAGAAATTTTCACCAAAATATTAAGAAGTGCTTAATTCTCAAATGGAAGTATTGAGTTCAGTCCACTTGAAGAATTTGTTGAGGCTGGAAGAACGAGTAGAGTTTATGCTGAATGAACCTAAGGTGGAGTTGTACTTTATTTGAAGACATATTATTTCCTACGTTAGTGAACTTTGATAAATTTCTTCTACTAATGGGAGAAAAGAAAGAACAAAGTCTAAAGAGAGCATTATTTGGATTACAAGCTCAGCCTCCAAAAAGTAGCACAAGTCATGCTGGAACTCATTAAACTATAACCTTTCTAGCCTTTACTTTCTAAATTTCTATCATTTCTCTTTATGTCATAAATTTTTGTGTTTTATGTGTTGTTTTAAGTGTTTTGTGTGAATTTATCTTTTCAGAGTTTATATGTTTTTGTTGTTGTTTTGGCTTATTTAGCTTCATTATTGTTTTTAAATTTTTATGTTTGTGTGTTTTTGTGTTTTATTTTTACTATTTTTTGTGATTTTTTTATTTTTGTTAGAATTTTTATATTTTTATTAAATTTTTGTGTTTTTGATTTTAATTTTAATGTTGGTTTAGTTTGGAAGAATTTAGATTATTGAATTTGTTAGTTTAGATGGTGTTTTTCTTTATTTTTAGTTTGATTTGTTTGAACTAGGTAATTTTCAACCTATGGAAATAAAAATTTTCATCCAAAAGCGTTTGTCATGGTTGAAACCATTTTGTTCCAACCACGATCATTGAAGAATTTTGATAATTTTAGTACAAAAGCATTCATCATGGCCAGAAC
The DNA here is from genome assembly GCA_037975025.1 of Excoecaria agallocha. Classification (NCBI taxonomy): domain Eukaryota; kingdom Viridiplantae; phylum Streptophyta; class Magnoliopsida; order Malpighiales; family Euphorbiaceae; genus Excoecaria; species Excoecaria agallocha. The sequence continues at coordinate 13,921,846 of CM075818.1, forward strand.
CATTTTGTTCCAACCATGACCAAAACACAATTGTGTTTTACCAGAAAACACAGCCATGTTTTCATCAATTTTCACCTTTATGCTTCATCTTTCAACCTCCATTTTTTTTACTTCAATCCAAATCCATTTCCCCAAAATTTTCTTCTTCTCAAGAGTTATACACAAGCTGAATCTTAAGTGAATTTTAAATTAAAATTGCTTTAAATGTTATAAATCGATTTTTGGATTCAATAAATCAAGATGCACTATAAACTTGAACCACTTCAAAAAAATTCTTTTAAATTATTTGTTGCAATTTACACCAATTTTAGGTGTAATTTATTTTATAATTAGTGAATCAACTTTGTGGGATAATGAAATTTTGCTCTCATTTTGTTTCATTTGGTCCTAATTCTAATTGCATCTTATTCCTAATTATTTGTAGTAGGAACTTTTTTTTTCATTATTTTGGTTCTATTAGTGGTTTTAAAACTAAATTTTATTTATTTGTTGTGCATCCCATTGCATAATCTAAGTATTTATAAAATCTTTATTTGTTTTATACACTATTTTGTGCGCAAGAATGAGGGCTATTGCAGTTAACAAATTTTAGTTATCGTTATTCAACTTGCTAAATTATGTTTTTTATTGTGTTGTTTCTTTGGATGGTATTGTTGAATTTTATCGGCTGAATTTTGTCATTTTCCTTGCAAATTGTGATAAAAACTGAGGATTAGAGTGGGTTAATATTGTTCTTAAACATTGAATCCATTTTAGACTGCATAGCCTTAAGCCATAATCGATGTTCTGAATTATTCAAAACTTTTACATAGCTTATGGGCATATTGTCCTTTACTATAGTTACATACTTAATTATTTCAATGATAAATCCATGCTCGTAGATCTTCTAGGAACTTATGTATCTACATGTTCAACTATAATCTAATCATTATAAGATTCAGTCATGTGTTGAATTGATTGATCTAAATTAATTTATGGATTTTGAGCTTCACTAAGTTCAACTCTACTCTTATTGTTGTTTCTTAGAAGGAATTCCCTTTCTATGAAAACAAAATGCCTTGAAAAAAACACCTTTTATTTCAAGGAATGATAAAAGTAATATCCAACAGATTCATTTAGATATCCCACAAATAATAACTTATTAGATCTAGCGTCTAATTTATTTGATATTATCCCATTCACATAAGCAGAATAACCCTATAGCTTTATATATTAAAGTGTAGATTTCTTGTTATTCTATATCTCAATATCTCATATAGAGTAACATTGGCCAATTTACTTGAACTCTGTTAGATGTATAAATAACTAATTTTAGTGTAAAACCCTAAAAGGACTTAAGAAAGTCTACTAGGCTCATCATAGATTGAACCATATCCAATAGTGTTCAATTTCTCCTTTCAGATACACCCTTATGATGTGGCATATATTATGTAGTTTCTTAAGATAAAATCCCATCATCTCTTAAATAATATTGGAATTCTTAGCTTAGTTGTCTTCACCTTGATCTGAACTCAATATCTTATCACTCTTTCAAAGTTGTTTATCTTCTTTATTTCTAAACTCTTTGAACTTTTAAAAAGCTTTAAATTAATACCTAATTAGGTAGATGTATGCATATTTAGAGTAATCATTTATGAAGGTTATAAAGAAGGAATATAGCCTCATTTAGCATCTATAGTCATTAGATCATATACATCTGAATCTATTAATTCCACTATCTCATTAACTAGCACTCCTATGCCAATAAAGGGTACATTGTTAATTTTACCCAATAAGCAAGAGTAAGGCCCAACATATACTTTAGAAGAATATGAGGAAATAGCATGATTGGAGTAACACTAAGACATAAGTTAGGACATAAAGGGTATTAATGAAAAAGGTAGGAGTAATTTAATAATTTTACTTTTAGCATGTACACGTATATTTAAAAGCATCAAATGAGGATTAAATTAAAACTAATACTAAATGTAAGGAAAGATTGAAATGATAAAGTACTGTGAATGAATTTTGTAGAAGTTCTCCTAAACACCAAAAGTGGGCTAATAGGAGAGTGCCACCTAGATAATTTTAGAAAATGTAAAGGAAAAGTGGGTTTTGATAGATATTTGGGCATCTAGCCACTTGAGGGTTAAATTTCTAACATTCTTTCAATCAAATTCCTACCATTTTCTCCTTCCTTTATGTTTAGTGAATTTAGGTTAGCAAGAAAGAGTTTAGGGGTTAGAGAACTTTATAGTTAAGTTCTTTTTTTTCTTCTCCTCTTTCTTATTTTCAATTCCTACAAGTTGAAATGAGCATAAAGAATAAAGGTTTATAAGTGTGAATTATGAATTGTAGAAGGTGATTCCACCGAAAGGAAGGGGAAAAAGCAATAAAGCATTGAAAATGGGATCTTTTGAGCATTTGAGATATGAGAGTAATTAAAATTTGTTTTACATGTTTGTTAGACAAAGTTGTTGGAAAATGATATATTAATGTTATAAATGTTATGAGTATGTAATTTGGATGTTTAATTATGCAATAAAGAGGAGTTAATGGAGAAAAACATTAGTTTAACAAATTCTTCTAGAGGATCAATAGGACCTATAGAGAATTTTTTTTGTATATCACATGTCATAGATCTCTAAATTCAATAAAAATAGTGTGAAATTAAACTAGAAAGATGGATCTATAATTGATATGAAGAGGACAAAACTTGATTATGGCTTCAAGTATCTTTAATTTTGTCTTAAAATGTAACTAGGTCTATTGCCCTGTGTTTTGGAGAAGTACCTAGTATTTTAGGGATATCTTTCTATTTAGAAGTCTATTTGGCTTGATTTTTATTCTATAAAAGCTAAAGACATTGCGTAACAACATTCTAGAAGACTAGTTGTTTTGAATTTGGCTAAATACAAAGATATACCTAAAATGCAAAGTGTTGTAGGAAATCCTTTCCTATCACAAGTCAACACCACTTGCAATGAGTCGACACACTTAACCTTGATAATGAGTCAGCACCACTTATCACGAGTTGGAAAAGACCTATTCCTTCCTCCTTTACTTTCTAAACAATAGTCTTTTAATCCAAAGTATCCAAATGCGTTTTAAAACATGAATTAGAACAAAGGGAACCTACAAACATAACTATATTAAAGGACTATACCATTTGTATCCTAATAATATGCTTGAACCTAAATGAATGGATGATTATTTTAATGTTATACATGCATAGTATTGTAATTTACATTAAGTATATGATGAAGAATACAAAAAAGTTAAAATGAATGAAAACAAAGATATATTCCATTGGAAAATAGGTATGTACTTATATACTCATCAACATTTTTTTAAATGAATGTAATGAATTAAATGATATAAGAAGAAAAATAATGCCTGCATATAGAACTTAAGAGTGGATAAATAGGCATGCCTATAAGGGTATTTGTAGCTGCTACAGTCTTGCCCCCATTTTGGTCGATAGATTTGATACCTTTAGATATCCATAACAATCATTATTAATTAAGTAGTCATTTATGGAGAAAAGTGATTAAAAGTAAAAGTGAAATGTAACATTACTAAATATATGATAATGATAAGTAAATATAACAATTATCTATATAAGAGCATATGCTTTATTATATGAATTTACATTGATAAAAAATAAAAGTATTATTTTACTATTCATTTTGTATTATATTTATTACCATTTCCTTTCTTTTATTTTGATAACTCCAATTTAATTTGTATTTTATACATGTTTTTAACTTTTTTTTAAGTGTTTTACTTGTGTTTCGATTGTTTTAGTGTTAAATTTCTTTAGCTCTAAAATCTCTACAAATTATTATCCTTTTGAATAATTTAAATTCAAATTGAGGCTTATTGGTGAATTTTATTATGAATTGGAGGATTTTAGCTTTGGTCATAGTGCGCAAGGTTTGGTCACCATCAAGATGCATGCAATTTCAACAGGATTCTACATTTCAAAATGGTATGGTGGGCAAGGATTTATAACCATCACGACCTTGACAAATCTTACAATAGTTTATTCTAGAAGCTAGGGTAACAGTAGGAAGAGATTGGTGACTACTATGACCCTTTCAACTTTTGAACTATAACAACAAGGTCATGGTTGTAAGTAAATGGTGACCACCATGACACATTCAGTATTTAAAATGCAAAATTCTATTTGGCAAAGGGGGAGACAGACTTCTTAGTTTTTATCTTTATAATTTTTAGCATTTATCACTTTTGTTTAGCTATAAACACTATTTTAATTTTGTAATGCGCACTAGAGCCTACTCGTATCCAGTTGGGTTCTTGAAGACCCAATTTTAGGCTTTAAGATCTGATGAGGCTTACTATTAATCATAAATTGGCAACTTCACAATATAGAGAATTTTATGCCTAGTCTATTGTTGATGGTCAACCTATGAAAGCATCTAATGTGGGCACAAAGAGGTAGGTGTCATCGAGTTGCCACCAAATAAAATATTAGGACATGGATCTCGACCTTTTGATGCCCAAATAGAGAAGAATGTTCGGGACATCACTGTTACTTGGCACCTTGGTTAAGTTTTGTTTTATAATTAAGTTTTAAATATTAATCCACTATCTCCCTTCTCACTCAATGCATTGTAATAAAAAAAACACTCCAACCACGTAGGAAAGTGGTAAATAAACAATAGTCCTAATTAAATTATTACATAAGAAAACATCCTAAAAAGAAGAATAATGTATAAAATGCAATAGCATACATAAAATGTGGATTTAATTGAATTTTGGAAAAATTGGTTTCATCATACATGAATTTTACAAAAAGCATAGAGCCTTTGTTGATGTTAATAAAAATAGGGGATGAGTAATCAAATTTTAGAGAAAAATGAGGCCCTTTTTTTACTATGTGATTTTAGGTTAAAATTGGACATTGGTCCATTTTATTAGAAAAGACAAATTGATTGATAGAAAATGATTTCAATGAATTTTCTAAACTACAAGAAAAATTTATTTTCTCAACGAAAATTCCCCAATGGAATTGAGAGAATTTCTGTTGGGAAACGAAAATGCCGATGGAATTTAACGATAAAACGTGGAAAAGGAAAATCGGTTTGTATGCATATTTCCCGACAAAAAAATATTTCCATCGGAAATTTTTCCAATGAAAAACATGTTTGTTGTTAATTTCATCAGAAAGTGCTGACTAAAAAAGTGTCGTTATCTACCATAATTACCGATAGATTTTTATTTTCCGTCAAAAATTTTACCGATGGAATTTTTATTCCGTAGGCAAATTTAGCAATGAAAAAGTTTTCCCATATCTAAATTTACTGATGAAAATAAGTATTTCGTAGGCAAATTTAGCTACGGTCTGATAGATTTTGTAGATAAATTTAGAGATGGAATTTTTGCCGTCGCTACATTTAATCTATATTTTTAGCAAAAATTTGCTATATTTCTGTTGGGAAATCTTAGATTTCAATATTTTTATTTTGTTTTATCTATATAGTGGAATCCTAATCAACAATATAATATAAAATATATAATTTATAGTAATAGTGAACTCAACTTCCCTTTCTTGTGGCAATCCTAGTATATTATCAAGAAAGACATTAGGGAAGTCACGAATAGTAAGGACATCACTAACTTTTGGATTTTCTTCCTTAGCTTATGTCACATAAGCTAAATAAGCTTCACACCCTTTTTGAATACATCTGCTATAGTGGCTAAGATGACATTTGACAAGAAATTAAATCTTTACCCTACAATAGTGAGCTCCTATCACTTTGGAGTTTTCAATATAATTCTTTTTAATCGATAATCAACCACTACTTGATGTTTGTTATACGAATCCATCCCTAAGATTACATTAAATTCATGAAAGGGGAACTCAATCAAATTTGCAATGAAGTTGGTTTGTAGTTTCTGAATAAGGCAACCTCTATAAACCTTATTTACTATCACAAAGGGGACAGGTATGATTAAACTTTAACTCCACTTATCCCTTATATGGCATGTACATGTATTAGTTCGATCATCCATTCACACTTAGATGTTTACTCCGATCTTAAGATAGCCTAAACCCGCTCTAATACCACAAAATGTGACACCCTACATTCAAACATAAATCCGTACGCTATGAACTAAACGTGACACCCTATGTTCACATATAAATTCATATATTGTGAACTATAATTAATGACATCACATGGTTACTAAAGTTGTTTATCATTTTAATGATGATAACTAGTTATTTAACTTAACACTCAAATCTTAATTTATCTTAGCATCGCTGGGTTACTATTTATTTAGTAAAAATTTTGACAACATAATGGCTATAAAGTCATGCTACCCAAACCTGTAAATTGTCAAAATAACACTCCTAATAGGCAACCTCCTGCTTTAATACTCCAACAACAACACAACACTTTTAATATTAGTGACAATTCCTTATACAACACACATCATATAACTATATTAATGCAATCATCATAACATAAGTTCACTATTTTTTAGGGCCAATTACGATTTACATTACATACCAAATTCTCAAAAGTCTAATACACAATACATATAGATCTTATACTTCTTAAAATTCTTTCATGTATATGCCACTTTAATCCTCCTTCACTTGTCTTCAATTACCTGTCTTTGTGTGCAATCAAACAAAACACGCACTAAGCAACGATGTTACCTAGTGGGGGATACACTACACAAGATTTCATTTACAAGACTATATTATACAAAATTACAATTTTACCTGTTATAGTTACTTATTACCATTTGACTTAGAATTTGTTCTCTTAATGCTTTAAATTGCTATTTAGTCCTTTTTTCCTTTTTATTCTATTTTCCTCACATATTTCTTACTTAATTGGAAAATTATGATTTAGCCCCCAAACTTTCTTATTTACACATATTAGATTATTTTCCACTAATTTTTGTTCTTTCTGCTTTCTTTGGCCTATATACCACTTTTACATTTTATTCCTTACGTTTACTCAAGAAATGGTATATTACCGTTTGGTCTCTAAAACTTTTCCATAATTACAAATTTTCCCTTCTTTACTTTTTTAGCCATTTTAACTCCGTTAATCGCATTTTCAATGCAAAATTATAACTTTACCCTTATTTTCCTGCATAGTTACATTTTTAAACCTTTTTGACAAATTAATTAAATTTTCACTTTATTTACTATTTAGTCATACGTATGACATCTTTTATTAAAAAATTACCATTTAGTCCTCATTTTATGAATATTTACATTTTTCCCTAGTAATACCAGTAGAAACTCTTAACCTAGTTATATAGGACGAGGACTCTAATGATGCCAAATAACCTAAATCGATCACTTGATGTGATCAACTACTCTGAAATGGGTTGAGGTGACCAATCAACATGATGAATGCCTCAACAGTGAATCTAGTGTGTTCAAGTCAACTATTAGTTAATCTCATTATGCTACAGCAGTATGTGTCCCTATGGCTAGCCATTATATAGTAAAATCCTAGATTCACCACTATAAATTGAGGCCAAATCATCTAACTTTATTCTTTCATATGATCAATTGGATTCTTTTTAAGTTCCACATTATGCCATACTTCCCATTTGCCTATATCATGCACACTTAGGTTTAACATATATGCATTCATCATAAACAAGTGAGATATTATCCAAATATAACACACATATGTCATTTTTTATAGCACACCATTAAGCCAAACAATGTCTATAACCATGCATTATTATTTTTCATATATTTTCTTTCACCATATATTGCTTTAATCGTTTTAATCCTTCTTTTAAAAGTATACATTGAAACTATGTATGTACCCTTTTATTAACTAATTGATTACCATTATGTTCAATTAATGTACCTTATGTACACATGAAATTTAATGTTTTAATTATGCATACTAGGTTCATTAATCATCATAGCATTCAAATTATATTAAATCTCCCCTGATTTAGCCAAAGATTACATAGTAACTTTACGTGCACCATTCGGCCTCATTAAGTTTTACCACATTTTAATTGTTTTCTACCTTAATTCTTAATCATTATGTAATATTACCTCATTTTATTAGTGACGTGAGTTAATGTATATAGGATTTATAAGTTTCTTATGCATATGTTTGTGTAGTGAATGTTTAGTTTTACATGAAACAAGGTTTTTTTATGTGTTTTTATGTTATAGGTGTGTGTAGAGAATAAAGCAAGAGGAACTAAGGAAAAGGAGGAAAGCATCAAGTGAAAAAGAAGCTCTATTGTAAGCATAGTGGGAGTCATGAGTGGGACACAAGATAGCATTTTAAGTGGAGGTCAATGCAGAAAAAAGTCAACATATTAAGTTCGTGTCCTATCGCGAGCATGACATCTTTTGTGAGCACTATAATAGGGAGATATTGGGTGGTTACTTTTGAAATGACACTTGAAGGTGTATGTCATTCAACTAAGGGTTGCACATTTTTAAGGGGGCACTTTGAGGGACACAAAGATTGAGATCCAATATAAACTGCATAAGTAGTTAGTTGAAATATATACAAGCTGTGAAAAGAACAATTAATTTATAATTTTCTTGGCATAATTAGTACATTTTCACTTTTTTTGATAATAAGATAACAAATAAGAAGAATAAGATCTACTTAGAGAGTGAAAAAGGGTTGAGAGATTTCTTTTTACTATCTCTCATCTATTATTTCTTCTTTTAATTTGTGAATTATATTTTCCTTAGGAACTTGAACATTGATTTCTATATATTTTATATTCTTAATGTTATACATAGTTTTATACACAACATTCATTATAATTACTTTATGCATGATTATTGAAAGTGACAGTATGATTGAGAAATATATTCTTACTTATAGCAAGTAAATATTTGTTATCAAAATATTACTTGAGAGATTGGGATATTAAGATAATTGTTATAAGTTGGCATTTAATCTTAGGATATGTGTTTATAATAAACTAATGCATTAATGAGAATTAAGGATTATAATTATATATGCATGTTTTAGAAATAACTATTTCATATCAAGAGAATGAATTAGGATATTAATCTAACTTGGTTTGAATTGTAAGATTAAAATTTATATTAAGAGAATAAGTTCAAGTTCAACTTATAATTCATAATATTAACCTTTAATAGTCTTTTTTGATTATCAATAAAGTAGGTTTAATTAGGACAATGATAGATTTAGCATAGACTTTAGTTAATTTAACAATTTAACTTATGAACATTGTAAACAAGATTAAGAATTAAGTGATAGTTTGTAGTAACTCATCCTTTCCTCATGGGAAAAATATCATAAGTACTGTATTCGATAAATTGTGTGCTTGCAGAATTAGCACAAGAAGTTATTAGCACCGTTGCCGAGGAGATGATGTTTTGTCTTATTGCCATTATAATGTTTGATTTGAGAATTTGGATTAAAATATCTAATTAGTGTTTGTTTGTTTGTTTGTTTTTGTATTACAGATTTGGGAGTTCAAGTATATGCTTAGAACAAGGAGTTCTTAAGAAGAACTTGAACAAATAAATCTGGAGATAGAGAGATTTTTATTAAGTAATCAGAAATTGAAGACGAAGAAGACTTAGGGACCAACCATGGCTGAAGATGATCCTCCATGTTTGATGGATTATACTACACCTACTTTAAGTGGTACTTAACAAGGAGTAATACGACCTACGGTAAATGCTAACCAATTCGAAATAAAACCTTCTCTTTTACAAAATGGTTCAAAATAGTATTAATTTTATGGGTTGCCAAATGAGGATCCTAATGCCTATTTAGTAAATTTCCATGAAATATGTGATATTTTTAAAATTAATGAAGTTTCTGCAAATGCAATTAAGCTTAGACTTTTTTCCTTTTACAATGAAGGATAAGACAAAGGCTTGCTTGAATTCACTTGCTAAAGGTTTAATTACCACTTGGGATTAATTTGCCCAAGCTTTCTTTTCTAAATATTTTCCATTGGCAAAGACTGCTAAAATTATCAAAGAAATTACTACTTTTTTGCAATAAGATAATGAATCTTTGTATGAGGTATAGGAAAGGTTTAAGGAATTGCAGCAGAGATTTCCTTATCATAATCTTTTTAAGGAGTTGCCCATACAAACCTTTTATAACAAAGTTAACCCCACCACTAAAGGGACCATTGATGCAGCTACTGGAGGATCTCTTATAAGGACGACTATGGATGCTGCTTTTGAGTTGCTAGAAAAGACGTCTATAAATAATTGTATATGGCCTACGAAAAAGCTTAGATATCACCTTCTTTCTCTACTAATGGTGTCCATGCTATGGATTCAATCATGGCTTTGCAAGCCCAAGTTGTTGTATTGACACATATAATTAATAATTTGAGTATGTGAGGAAGCCCACCAAATGGTTATACACTTTATGGCTAACAAGAGCATGTGAGTGAGAGCTGTGGGGTAGCTATAGCTAGTTTGGAGGAGCAAGTGAGTTTTATGCAAGGTTAAGGGCGTTGGGGGAACCCTTACTCAAACACCTATAACCTTAGTTAGAGGAACCATCCTAACTTGCCATGGGGGAATGGTCAAAATAGAGGTGTTATAGGTTTTTGATCGGGTCAAGATAGGTTTGGTGCTTTATAAGTAAAAATGGATAGGTTTTTAGAGGGTATTAATTTACAATTTAGTTCCCAAGATGAAAATTACAAAAGGTTAGAGCCTAAGTTTTATCAGATAGTGAAGAACCAATCATTTTCCATACATAATTTAGAGGTTTAAATGAATCAATTAGCGAGTGCACTACCTTCAAGACTTTAAGGATGCCTTCTAAGCAACATAGAAGACAATCTAAGGGAGCAGATAAAGGCAATTTCACTCAGATCAGGTAAGAGATATGTCAATAATTTTTTAGCTAACAAAAATGGAGTTTTATAGGAAATTTAGAAGGAAGAGAACATTCCTATTGTGAGTACAACCTCACCTACAAGCATGATAGAGAGGAGTTCGAGTAATGGTTTGAGCAGGTCATAGGGGAGTCCGAGCAATGGTTCGAGCATGATAGAGGGAGCCTCCAAGGGAAAGGTTTATCAACCTTTTTTGCCATTTTCATAGCGATTAAACTAGAAGGATACAGATAAGCAATTTCTTAACTTTTTAGATAAATTAAAGAATTTGTACATTAATCTACCATTTGTTGAAGCTATTACCCAAGTTCCCAATTATTCTAAATTTTTGAAAGATTTAATTTAAAAAAAAAGAAGTTGGGAGGATTTTTCGACTGTTACTTCGATTGAGGATTATAGTTTAATTATCACAAATAATTTACCAACTAAATTAAAAGATCCTGATATCTTTACTATTCCGTGCACTTTAGGGAATATAAAGTTTCCTAGGTGTCTTTGCGATTTAAAGGCTAGTATTAACCTCATGCCACTTTCAATCTTTAAGAAATTAGGGTTAGAAGATGTGAAATCTACTTCTATGGTGTTATAACTTACTGACCAATCTTTAAAGAAACTATATTTCATAATTAATGATGTATTGGTTAAAGTTGATAAGTTGATTTTAACAGCTGATTTTTTGATACTTGATTTTGCATATAAAGCTAATTATCCATTAATTTTGGGTAGACTTTTCATGAATACTGGTATAGCTTTAGTTGATGTTTTGGAAGGTAAATTAATTTTAAGAGTAGGGAATGATAGTGTGGAATACCATATGGACAAAGCAATAAAATACCCAATGGAAGAAAATTTATGCATGAAGGTTGATGTAATTGATGATTGTGTGTTGGAAGTTTTAGAGATTAAAGATCAAGTGGAATATTCCTATGATAAAGGAGCCAATGAAGATGTGAATCAAGGTGTTCAAAGGTTAGAGATTTTGAATAGGAGTGAGGATCCATTGCCTCTATTAATTGTAAGTGCTCCTAATGTGAAATTAAAGTAGTTACCTAATCATCTATGGTATACTTTTCTTGGAACCAATTTTACTCTACCTATTATCATTTCTAATACTCTTAGTAGGATGTAAATAGAGATGTTTCTCCAAATGGTTAGGAAGAGAATTAAAAGTATAGGTTGGAAAATTTTAAATTTAAAGGGAATTAACCCTAATATGGTCATGCATATAATTCATATGGAAGAGGGCTATTAACCTAGGGCGGATAGGCAAAGAAGGTTGAATCCTAATATGAAAGAAGTGGTTAAAAAGGAAGTCATTAAGTTATTAGATGTTGGGATTATCTATCATAGTTTGGATAGTGAATGGGTTATTCCTATTCAGTGTGTGCCTAAGAAAGGAGAAATGACTATAGTGAGAAATGAGAATGGAGATTTGATTCCTATTAGACCACCACAGGGTGGAAAGCACGCATTGATTATAAAAAGTTAAATGTAGTAACTAGAAAGCATAATGTTCCTATATCATTCATAGATCAAATGTTAGAGAGAATTCTTAGTCATTCTTATTATTGCTTTCTTGATGGGTTCTTGAGTTATTTTCAAATTTTCATTTACCCTAGTGACCAAGAGAAAACAACCTTTACTTGTCCCTATGGTACATTTGGTTATAGGAGGATGCCTTTTGGTTTTTGTAATACACCTATAACTTTTCAAAGGTGCATGACTTCCATTTTTGGAGATATGATTGAGGAGATAATGAAAGTGTTCATGGATGACTTTTCTATTTATGGTGATTCTTTTGAGTTATGTCTACATATCTTAGATAGAGTCTTAGCTAGATGTGATGATACTAATTTAATGCTTAATTGGGAGAAATATCATTTCATGGTTAAGGAAGGGATTGTACTAGGGCATAAAATTTCAAGAAAAGGAATTGAGGTAGATAGGGCTAAGACGAAGTTGATTGAGAGGTTGCCTCCACCTACTACAATAAAGGGAGTGAGGTCATTTTTAGGACATACTAGTTATTATAGGTGATTTATTAAGGATTTTTCTTTAATTGCTAAGCCATTAACTAATCTCTTAGTAAAAAAGGTTCATTTTGATTTTATTGATGCTTGCTTAGAAGCTTTGGTGATGTTAAGGAAAGCTCTCATAAGTGCACCTATTATAACTTCGCTAGATTTGAACCTTCCTTTTGAAATAATGTGTGATGCAAGTGACCTAGCTATAAGATGTGTTTTAGGTCAGTGAAAAGATAAGAAATTGCACGTTATTTACTATGCTAGTCATACACTTTTGGATCCTCAATTAAATTATACAGCCATGGAAAAAGACATTTTTGTTGTGTTTGCTTGTGATAAATTTAGATCATATTGTTGGGAATTATCAGTTACATGCATCTCATACATAAGAAAAATTTAAAATTTTTAACCAATAGATCTAATCTTCCCATGAATTTATAATATATATATTAATGAGAATAAGAAAAATAACCTTTGATTTTTGATTGAACAATTGATTTTCCTTCTCACCGCACTACAAAAAAAATACAGAATAGCGATGAAAATTAGCGAGGACAATAAATTTGTTGCTGTGAGTGGGGAAATAGATTTTGCGACGATTTAGCGAGAAATAATTTTTGTTGTAGCTAATTTTGGGCGCCAAATTTTTGGCGCAAAAAATAGAGACGACTTTGCGAGCAAAGACCCCTCGCTAAATCTTGTTTCACAGCTGGAATGATAAATTAACCATTTAGCGAGGACAATTCCCTCGCTAACGGTTAAATAGATTGTCATTTTACATATTAACCATTTAGCGAGGACTTAATCCTCGCTAATTTTGCGAGGAACAAATCCTCGCTAAATTAGCGAGGACAATTCCCTCGCTAACGGTTAAATAGATTGTCATTTGATATGTTAACCATTTAGCGAGGACTTAATCCTCGCTAATTTTGCGAGGAACAAATCCTCGCTAAATTAGCGAGGACAATTCCCTCGCTAACGGTTAAATAGATTGTCATTTGACATATTAACCATTTAGCGAGGAACAAATCCTCGCTAAATTAGCGAGGACAATTCCCTCGCTAACGGTTAAATAGATTGTCATTTGACATATTAACCATTTAGCGAGGACTTAATCCTTGCTAATTTTGCGAGGAACAAATCCTCGCTAAATTAGCGAGGACAATTCCCTCGCTAACGGTTAAATAGATTGTCATTTGATATATTAACCATTTAGCGAGGACTAAATCCTCGCTAATTTTGCGAGGAACAAATCCTCGCTAAATTAGCGAGGACAATTCCCTCGCTAACGGTTAAATAGATTGTCATTTGACATATTAACCATTTAGCGAGGACTTAATCCTCGCTAATTTTGCGAGGAACAAATCCTCGCTAAATTAGCGAGGACAATTCCCTCGCTAACGGTTAAATAGATTGTCATTTGACATATTCCCTCGCTAAATAGTTTAGCATTTGATAAATCGCTAACGGTTTAATAGTTTAGCATTTGATATAAACTAAATTATTATTATTTAAATTAAATTAAATTATTATTTTTATATTTGATAATATTAATTATTATTAATTATAGAATAAAAACTTAGACGAACTAAATTATTGTTATTGAAATTAACTAAATTAAATTATTAAATATTAATTATTAAATATTTTTCCTTGCAAAACTTAGATGAACTAAATTATTATTATTTAAATTAACTAAATTGAATTTAATTATTATATTTATATTTAATATTTAATATTAATTTTTATTAATTATATAATAAAGAAATTAAATTACGAGAATATGGTTCTTATAAAATTAGCTTGAAAATATTTTTCATTAATTTTACGAGAGTCAAACTCTAGCTAATTACAAAATTAGCTTGAAAAAAAATTGTTGAGAATTTGGCGAGAACCAAATCCTAGCTAATTACAAAATTAGCTTGGAAAATAATTGTCGCCAATTTAGCTTGGAATGTAGTCCTCGCCAATTTAGCGAGGATATATCCCTCGCTAATTTAGCTTGGAATGTAGTCCTCGCCAATTTAGCGAGGACATATCCCTCGCTATTCCCTCGCTGATACTTAATTTTCATCTTTATGTGAGAATTAACTAGTTGCTAGGAAATGTTCCATGCTAAATTAGCGAGATAAGTTTTGTAGGCAATCTCCTAAAATTCTATTTCCATATTTGCGGGCTATCAAAATTATTTTGACGGTATTCCTAAATTGAATTAAATTGTTATTTTTGCATACAATAATATTAATTATGATTAATTATTATAAATTATGTATAATAAAATAACTAATTTTTTACTAACAAAAATTAGATAAACTAAACTGTTGTTATTTAAATTAACTAAATTGAATTAAATTGTTATTTTTGCATACAATAATATCAATTATGATTAATTATTATAAATTATGTATAATGAAATAACTAAATTGCATTAGCTTGGAAAAAATTTGTTGCCAATCTTGCGACATGGTTGTCCTAGCTAATTCACTCAATTCTTTGAGCGGGAAACCAAAGTTTTCAGCGGGATTCATTTTCAAGATGTAATTATCTTGGCCATAGATTTACCAAGGAAATAACAATTAAAGAAAAGAACAAAGAAGAATAAAGAAAAAGAGAGAGGAAAGGGGGGAGATCGGGAAAGGATTCAGCAAGTCGGAGTCAACTTGCTCAACGGAGGAGGAGCAAATGCCGCCATCCGAAGCGATGCAGTCCCTATCTATTAACTCCAAGTTAAACAATTCAACCTCTGCTTCCTCTTCCGCCGCCACTTCTCAGTAAGCTGTTCTTCTTCTTTCCCATTCCCGTTCTTGATTTCTTCAACTTTAGATCCTCGAACCTCTAACCCATTTGAAGATTTGTGTTTCTATTCAGGATTTCGATTTCTGAAATCGATAAAGCTTCAGAAACTGCACGAGGTGAGTTTCTTTTCTCTTCAGTTCATGTAATGGTTCTGTAAAATTACACATTAAAAATGATTTTCTTTAGGTCACTTCGAAGAAGAGATATGTTAGCAAAGAATAGGTCAGATTCAATCTCCCTCATGCTCTCCTTCTTTCTTTCTATTGATTAAGGTTTTCTTTCTCAATTCATTTTTTCTCTCTGTATTTCCTTTTCTCAATTTATTATCTCCACTTTACTACTGCTATGAAATTGTTTAGCTGAAATTTGACGTGTTTTGATAGTTTGTATCATGCATTGGATTACAGGAGATATTGAGGTTAGACAATTATGTTAGTCTCTGGACTTTCAAGAATTGGAGCCGGGATCGGTAGACAGCTCCAAGAGGTTTGTGGGCATTTCTTTAAATGGGTTTTAAGTTTTGGAAGCTATAGCTGCTAAATAGGATAGAATATAGATATCTTAATTCTAGAGGAAGATAATTAGAAATTGCAAAACTGAACAATTCTTGCAGGTTTTGTTTCACTCAATTGCCCCGTTTGCCCTTTCGTGCAGGTATATGTACATCCTTTTGGAGAAGGGGATATGTAAAAACGCCTTACAGTCAATATTGGCAGCCTCAGGTATGTTGCTTTCATATGAATAATTAATGTTTAGTGGTTGCACATGCTGCTTTAGTGGTGCCAGCATTTTTTTTCGATAAAGCCAGCATTGGTTTTTACTTTCCTTACGCATATATAATTAGATATGGAATTGCAAGAGGAAGACATAACTTGGATTGTGTGGAAGCCAAATTTCTTAAACACTTGTTGATTATTTGATATTGATTACAAGCAGCTCTTCTTTGCTAGCAAATACTGTTTTGAGCCGTAGAGTGTGGTATGATAATCTGGTCTAGATATTAAACCTTTGGAATGATTTTTGACTAAACTTATGAAACAAATATAAATTTTATATGCCATGATAAGATAATAATTATTTTCTAAATTAACTAGCTAGTCTTGATTCTTCTTTCATTTACACTTACAAGAAAACATTTTGTATGAAGATAGAAAAAAATAAGTAAGAAAAATTATGAACCAATGAAATTCAGGTGAAAGGCATTGAGTGAGTTATGGAAACTAATTGGATAAAAAGATTTTGCAAGTATTTCAAATGCACAAATAGAAGAAATGTGAAAATGGAAAAAACTTGGATATAATGGTTAGATTCTAAAAACTTTCAATGCTAATTAGATTTGAATTTCAACCGTACACCTGTGCTGTCGGATCTGAAACTTAGACCCTTGAATTTGGCTGCCATTTCATTTTTTAAGGCCAAGATCATGCTTGTGATAAAATTATGAACCAATGAAATGCAGCTGTGATGCTGCTTTCTGATGAATCAATAGTAGTCTGAGCATTTAGTGAGGAATCTTAAATTTAAGTAGCATAATTTTTCTGGGATGAGTGTCATAAATGTGGCAGTAATTATGGTCTTAATTTTCTCTAGGCACTTCGCTCTTATTTCTTAGTTGATGAGGGGCAAAAAACTTTTTGTTCCCAGAAAATAGAAAGAATTGTAATGGTGATTAAAAGAGTTAATTACGTGTCATTTTCTGGAGCAAGTAGTTCGCATGTTCCTTTCATGGGTATGGTATCAAGTTCCTTATGCCAGAAAAACTAGAGTGTTAATAAATTCTATATCCCTAGTCTTCCCATGTGGACTAACCAAATATAAAGAGATTCTTGGGAAATGTAATCAAGCTCAGGGATATTCTGCATTTTTTCTATCTGAATTATTATTCTTCTGCTTGATTTAACGTATTATTCTAGTTTTGCTCTCGTTTGAATTATTATTCTCATTTTGCTTTTTATGGGAAAGTTTTAATAGGATTCTTTAATCTTAGGTTTTACATTTTCTTATACTCTCGTTTACTGTTTTAGATAGTGCTTCGACTAAAAGAGGATGCTCGTTCCCTTTCACATATTGGGCTTTTTCTTTTGGGTTTTGTGTACAGTGAATTTGTGTTGAACGTGCACGTTAACTTGGATAACTTATCAACTAAGAATTATTTAACTGCTTGTTTTAAAGTTGGGTTAAAGTTATTTTCTTGCTGTTGAACTTTTTAAATAATATAAATTATCACTGAATTTCCTTTTGGATTGTTTTTTTTCCTTTTAAAAAAAGATATTTTGCCACTGTATTTTTTAAATTAGATAATTTGTGCCTCTAAATTTATCAAAATAATTAAGATAGACATTTTATTAAGTGAAACATGTTGTGTGATTGGTTGAGAAATGAAAAATAATTTAAATAATTCTATGAATTTTCTAACCATTTTGAGAATTGAAACAGAGTTTTGTCTCGCTTTCAACTTTGGATAATTGAACAACATAGGGCAATTGCATAGGAATGCATATTTTGCTTCTTTATTGTTACTATTGTATAGTTCATATTTTACTTCTTTTTTGTATTTACTCAAGTTATGCAAACACTGGTTAGATGTTCAACATCAACAATTGGAAGATCAAGTTCTAATAATGACATTGGATGGAGTTCTTCGTTATCTGCAATCAATCACTACACAACAATAGGAACTAAAAGCAACCGGCATTTTATGAGCTATTTATGATTTTTAATTGTTACTGTTATATATGGATGTATTATTTTGGATATATTATTAGCAATGATATACACTTGTAAATAACAATTTATTCATTAATATATATATGTTTTTATATTAAATATTAAGTGAATATAAATTTATTATTTTTCAGTTTATTATTTAAATAATAAAATTTTCATATTAAATTAAGAAAACAAAAAATTTCATATGAATATTTAGTAAGGATAAATCTCATGCTAAATTTAGCAAGAACAATTTTTGTCACAAAATGCATGTTAAATTTTAGCAAGAAACTCATCCTAGCTAAAATTTAGCGAGGACTTTAATCCTCGCTAACTTTAGCGAGGACTAAATCCTCGCAAAACTTAGCGAAGACTTTAATCATCGCTAACATTAGCGAGGACTAAATCCACGCAAAACCTAGCGAGGATTAAATCCTCGCAAACGTTAGCGAGGACGAAAATCCTCGCTAAAATCAGCTAGGACGACTTTTGTTACAAAATTTTTGTCCTCGCTAAATCATCGCTAAACTGATTTAGCAACGAAAAATCATCATTTCGCGAGGAATTTTGTTGTCGCTATTTTGCGTTTTTCTTGTAGTGCCGGGTTGTCACAAACCACGGTGTCCAAAGTTGAACACCTTGAATTAGTAATCCATACTAGAGAAGGATTAAATGAACCAACAATAGAGGAATACAAGGGCAGGCCAAAATCCCCTTAATGTAAGCAAGGGGGTGACGGCTAGGGTTTTTGGGAGAGAGAATTTCTTTTTCTCTTAATTGTTCACTTAACCCTAAAATCCCTATCACTTGGATTTTTATAGTTAGGTTAAAAATCCAACTTCATAATGGAATTTGGCTCTTTAAAATTGCTGGGGAAATATTAATTGGGCTTCTTGAATTATTAATAATTTATTTGGGCTAAATTAAATCCAATTTAAATCATTTCATGAAAGACTATGCACAAAACCCATAAACTAGGCCTTCCATGAATACACTTGGATTTAATCACCCAAATGAAATACAAATCCATCCAAATTAAATATGCAGGCTTTATAACACTTATGAAATATATTTAATTTGTTTTGGTCCAAGAATTAGGCCTCTAAGACCTTCTATCAGGGTTTGGCATGTAACCCTTCCTCTGAAGGGTTTCTAAGCCAAAACCAATCTTCTAGGCCCCTTTTAATTTCTCCAATAGATCTATTAATTATTATATCAGCCCTATAAAACTTATATTCTAATAAAAAATAATTATGAAATACAATATTTCAATTAGGTCCATTTTACATAACATTTCTAAAAAGTTCTGCAAAAAAATTTACTTGATCATAATTAATTAAACTCTTTAATTAATTATTCTCTTATTCACTTCTATATTCCATTAATAATATCAAATATTATTATCCTTTTCATTTTACCATTTTATCCTTTTCTCTATATGTGTGTGACCTATTGGGTTTTTGTCCCTATTGGTAGTACAATATGTAATTATGAGTTCTATTCAAAACTCACATGATTTAAACTTCTTTAAATCATTTTATCAATTCCTACTGATATTTATGATACACTATTATACAAATCATGAGCAGCCTCTAGCTAGGCATCATGACTACCCAAATGTCAGGAAAGTCAAGTGGTTTGACTATACCTTTTCGTAGAAATAGTTGCCATGCAATTACTCCTTTCACCACTCTTATCTCAATTAGATTCTGAGTATGAATTTCTGTCAACTCATATAAATCTAATTATGTATGTTATATTAATTTATCCATTATTCCCAAAATGCCCTTCATAGATCCCTATCCATGTTGGTATATTACTCTGGCCAGAGATTCTCTAAACAAGGCAATTATAGAATCATGCGAGATAACTTTCCTTAATAAATTTAGGATGGTGAATCCTTTATCGATCACTCAACTAACTTTAAGTAGGTTATGATATACCCAACCTCCTAACTATGTTCACCCCTAATTGGAAGTAATCAATTATGGAGTCAAAGTATACCACTTACTACTTAAAATAACCTTGGTGATCTCAAGTCTAAGGATACTTGCACAACCGCTATGAAGAGATTCCTCACTGACATAGATTTAATATCCATGTGAAGATTCTCTTTGTAGGTCTCCAATGAACTTGTTTTTCTAACAAGCATCCATATGTTAGCTTTTATTATCTTTCATAATCACAGTTATGAGAACCACTGCTTGAACCATTAAAAAAGCATAACATGTGCTAGTCTGTCCAAATTAACAATGTCTTATCATGCAAATTCTATGACTAGGGAGATTTAGATATTAACACATTTGCATGCAATAGACATCTCATATCATGAACACTTTTATGATTGCCTTTGCACTGTGTTTATAATATCAAGGACTTTATTTATTAATTTAAGATTTGCAAAGTCATGTATTTAAACATTGCATTAATAAATGAATAATGCCTTTTATTAAGAATATGAATTTATACATATGAAATACATCCCTTTTACATGGGCTTTAGGGCATACTCTTTAACACATACTTATTGGGATCTAAAGTTATTATTTATACGGATTATGTGGCATTAAGGTATTTGTTTACCATGAAGGATGCTAAACCTAGGTTAATTTATGGGTTCTTTTGTTGTAAGAATTTGACATAGAAATACGAGATAGAAAGGGAAGAGAGAATTTGGTGGCTGATCACTTATCTAGATTAGAGAATAGGGATGGACCTATAGGTGATAATGATGAAATAAATGAAGAGTTTCTTGATGAGTCATTAATGTTAGTAAGCCATCTAAGTACACCATGGTATACAAACTACGCTAACTATATTTTTGCAGGAATTATGCCTTATGGTTTATCTTTTCAATAAAGGAAGAAGTTTTTCTATGATATAAAACATTATCTATGGGAGAAGCCTTATTTGTTCAAGATTTGTGGAGTTGGAATTTTGTATCGATGTGTAAGTAAAGATGAGTATCTTGACATATTATCTCATTTCCATTCAGCTTTTTATATATGACATAATGGTAATTGAAAGATGACAACTCGTGTATTTGAATGTGGTTTTCATTGGCCAACAGTATTTCAAGATGCAAGGAAGTTTATGGCTCAGTGTGACAAATGCCAAAAGGCAAGAAATCTGGGTATGAGAGATAAAATGCCTTTAACAAGTATTTTGGAAGTAGAGGTCTATAATGTATAGGAGATAGACTTCATAGGTCCTTTCCCTACATCATTTGGCCAAAACTATATCTTGGTTTGAGTGGATTATGTGTTCAAATGGGTAAAGGCTAAGGCTAACTCAACCAATGATCCAAAGTGGTTGTTAAGTTCTTAAAGAAATTATTCTAAATATTTGGAGTGTCTCATATCATTATAAGTGATGGAGGTATGCATTTTATAAATCATTCTTTTATATCTTTGTTGCAAAAGTATAGAGTGCATCATATAGTAACTACATCTTATCATCCACAAAAATATGGTCAAGTAGTGATTTCTAGTAGAGAAGGAAAATAGAATTTAGAGAATAGTGTTTCTAGTTCACACAAGGATTGGGCACATAAATTAGATAATGCACTTTAGGCATATAGGATAGCTTTTAAAAAACCTATTGGCATGACTCCATATAGGTTAGTGTATGGAAAAACATGACATTTTCTTGTAGCGTTGGAGCACAAAGATTATTGGGCTATTAGAGCTTTGAATTATAATCTTAAGCAATCTGGTATGAAGAGGTGTTTACAATTAAATGAGTTTGATGAGTTATGACTTAGTGCCTATAAAAATGCAAGAATCTATAAAGAGATGACTAAGAAATGACATGATGCTCACATTAAATATAAAAGCTTTAAATTAGGGGATAAAGTACTTCTTTTTAACTCTATATTGAAGTTCTTTTTCGAAAAATTAAGATCTTGTTGAAGTGGGCCATTTATTGTAACTCAAGTATTTGGAGCTTAAAAATGATAAAGGTGAGTTATTTAAGGCTAATGGTCAAAGGTGTAAGGTGTATTTTGAAGGAAATTTTCATGGTAGAGAGGTTTCATATGTCTCTCTAAAGTTGGTCGATGATGGTCCTTTTGGACCTAATTAACAAGTCTTTCTATTTCTACATGTGTTTTTATATTTGTTTTGTTTTTGTTTAAATTTAAGTAGTGGTGCATGTTTAAGTATTTTTTTTTTGTTTCTCTTTATCAATAATTTTAAAATTTTATATCTATCGCGAGCATAATAAAGTGAGCAAGAATTTTAGTTTAGTCTCTATCGCCAATGCGATGATTATCATGAGCATGATAAATAGTGAATTACCTTCTATTGTGAGAGCGACAGTTGTCGTGAGCGTGACAGAGCATGGATTTTGAATTTTAGGGTAATTTCCAACCATTGCATGTGTTTATTTTCCCCCTATAAATTGATTTTGGAACCCTAAACTATCATTTTCAACAGTTTTCATCCCTTTTCTTAGTTTTCTCACAAATTTTCTTTCATCTTCATCTTTTAGTTTTTATTTCTTTCAATCTTTGTTTAATCTCTTCTAGTTTTTCAGTTTTTAGTGTTTCTTTGTAATGTTTGTATTCTTTTGTCGTTATTCAACTTGGTAAGAGTGAAGACATTGGTTATTAAAGGCAAGGGTAAGGGAAGGATTCTAGCAGTTCTTCTCAATAAGAAAAAGGGATTACCATTCTCCAAGACATGTACGAATGCCCGTTTCCAATTCATATGGATGTTAAAGGTAGGAAGTTCCAATTTTTCTCCCAAAAAGAATACATAGGTACGTGGCATTTAGATATGTCTTTGTTGGAGGATTTAAGAATTTCTCAAGATTTTGGGAAGTATATTAAATGCATGAAATGGGAATAAATTGTTAACATAAAATTACATATTATGAAAGGTTGGGCTATTGAGTTTTTTGTTACTTTTGCTTATGTTGATGATAGGATGATTAAGATGAAATTTAGGCATGATGGAATTAAACATGTTTTTGGTTTTGAGGAAATGAATGCATGGTTTGGTTTTCCCTTGAATGGCCATACTTTTGTACCTCAACAATTTATTACTTCTCATTTGTGGAGAAAATTAATTAGCTTGACTCATTTTGATAACAAGAATTCTACCAACAAACAAACTAAAATGATGTCTTGCTATTGTTTCATAAATTTTTATGTCATGCATTATTTGGTAAGGTAGAAAGTAACAAAGTCCAAGCAATGGACTTGTTTATATTGTCCCTAATTCAGGCCAAAATAAACCCTTGCAATATTGATTTCATTTTTGATGGATTATACCATGACTCTATTACAAAAACCAAAAATATAGGCATAGGGCATATGCTAACTAGAATTGTGTTAAGGTGTTTAGGAAAGTTGTAAGTTTTTCAGCCTGAGGAGAATGAGGTAGTCACTATAATGGATGTGAAGTTTGTAAGCAATTCCCATTTATTGTAGAGAGGTGGCTGTCCCCCTACATTTTTCTCCTATGAAGAGAGATGTGGCAGGTTTGGATGTGGGACACTCTAATAAAATTCTCAAATACCGACGAAAAGTTACTGATGGAAAATTTTTCTTAGGTAATTACCGATGGAAAAAAATCTTTTCATAGGGAGAATTGTAAAGAAAAATGTATATTGCGATGAAAATTAACGATGAAATTAAAAAAACAATCATAAAATTGGTGCCAATATTTCACGAATGAAATTGCACACAAAATTTATCCATGAAAAATGTTTTCATCGGTAATTTACCCATGGAAACATGATTCCGTAGGGAAATTACCAATAGAATGTTATGTCATCAGTAATTTCCCTACGAAATTCGATTTCCATAGGTAATTTCCCTACAAAATGGCATTTCTGAAGGTAATTTGCCAACAAAAATAAGATTCCGTCGTTAAATCACCTACAAAAATTTCATTTCGTAGGGAAATTGAAATAAATTTAAAATCCGATTTTTATTCTCTTCACTTCTCAAAATTTATCAAATCCATTCTCTTCCATTCTCTAAATTATATATAATGGCCATATCTCATTTTTATTTAATTTTTCATTTTTCATTTAATAATTGATGTTAAAAACTTTTTTTTTGCTTTTAATAAAATAAATTGAGGTGTTACATGAGATGCTCAATTTATAGTCATCAATGTTAGTTAAACTAAAATCTGAAGAGATTAATTAATAAGATAATAAAACTTCTTTCGTATTTATAAAAAAAAAACTTATTTTGAAAACTCAAATTTAAAATAAATTTAACTAATTAGACTCGAAATTACATTAGATATCAAATAAGTGAGTGTTATAAGAATGGAATGAAGTAATGTAAAGGAAAGAGACAGCATTATATGATTTATTATATTTGAATTGGGGTTTAGGAATTCAAATTGGAAGAGTTAAGAGACTAAATTGGATTTTTCCTACCCTCACCCAAAACTACGTGGTTTTGGGAAGGTTAAAAATTAAAAACCTGTATTGCTTTATTTCAAGGACAATTGGGTTCTCCTTCACTCACAACCCTCCCCTTCTTTTTTACCTTTTTTCTTCTTTCCCCTCTTCCTTCTCGATCCGGCCACGACTGCGCCGCCGCTCATTGCCATCACCCTAGTAAAAATAAACTAGATTGAGAAACAGTCTCTGATTGACTCAAAAATAATTATGAGGCCTAATGAAAATATTTTAGGATTATAGAAGTTTTTTTTAGGAAAAATTAAACTCAAAAAATAAGAGAAAAAAATGATTTCGATTTAAATAATAATAGATTGACCATGGGTTTGACCAATAAATTAAAAATAGTAAATGGTCTTTAAAAATTGTAGGAATTTCCAATTTGACTCTTCATAATATTTAGAATTATTTGATGGTGAAAAAGTAATTTTACCGTAACACTGGATTTTGGGCTATCAGACTAATTTAAGTGAACCAGACCGAAAACGCCCTCCATTTGAGCTAAAATTTTATGTGTAGCCTATTCCATATATGTTTGAATATTAGTATTAATTTTGATATAATTTGAGCTCGTAAAGAGAGAAAATTAATTTAAGATTTGCAAATTAGGCCATAAAAGTTGTTTCAGTTTTGGACTAGTTGGCCCAACTTGGTTGGAACATAAAACAACCCAAAACCTTAGTATAAAAGCCCAATAATCTATTCTTGAACCTAGGTTCTAGCAGCCTCATGTTCTCCCCTCTTCTCCTCAAAAACATGAATTTTCTTTCTATCTTTTCACTTTGATTTCTCCATAACTCTTCCATCCTCTTTTAATCTAAGTTTGATTATTGTTCTTAGCCCCTTTAAAGGATGATTTCATAGTTTAATTTTTGGTTTTGATGAAGATTAAGTGAGGGATCAAGAAAGTTAGGTTTTTGGGCAATTTGAAGGTAAGTGAAATTAATGGTTTCTAGTTGATTTTAAGGGTTCATTTAAATAAAATAAGTTGTTTTAGTTAAATTATATGGTTTAATTGAGTTATTAAAGTGATATTTTATTGGATTTTCTTTGTGGGTGTTTTGGACATGGTGGATTTTAGAGGAAAGAGGAGATTCTTCAAGGGTTAAAGGGAATGAGAAAGTAGTTTTAGTGAAGGAGAAAGAGAATTAAGGTAAATGGTTACAAATTCTATTGATTTTCATTGATTTTGTTTGAAAATTTTATTATGTAACTTAGGGTTTTTAATGGATTTTTTAATTTTTAAGTTGAAATTGATGATGGAATATGATTATGGATCTGCAAATTGATGTTTAGAATAATTAAACCTAAAAAGAAAAGTACTATCCAAAAATTTGGAATGACCTTTGGTGACTATTTTGATCATAAGTTGAGTTTTTGAACTCCAAATTGTATGCTTCTAGTTGGGTTAGAACTGGCACATCCATGCCTAGAAATTTGGAGGAAATATTAATAATTTAATTCAGCATCTAAAGTCTTAAAAAATAGCTAAAATAGTAGCCTTTTCCATATGATGGGTCAATAGAGTAGTAGGTGCTTCTTAGGCTATAACTCCTTAGATATAGATTCAAATGACTTGAAATTTTTCTAGTTGAGAATTAAGATCTTGAGGATTAATTATTAAGGAAACACTTTGTCAAAAAAAATGGTGTTTGCATATTGGTTTTAGCGATGCAAGTTAAGGACAAGAATTTGTTTTCTCTAAACCTTATTTAGATTAAAATGTCTATTTTATTTCCAAATCAAATTTGAACTTCAACTGGTGTTTTATTCAAAATTTATTATTCCTAATTGCTAATCAATTAGTAATCTAATTTAATGGATGGTTAAATGATGGAAAAAAATAATGAGGAAAAATTTTGTAAGTGGCCAAACTTGGATTTGTAATTGTCTTAGTGAGTAAGGTGGTCATTCGTGAGTTATAAGGCATCATATATTTATAAATATGAACTTTTAAGTGTAATTTGATTTAATTAGTTTTGTTTGAATTTATTTAAAAATTTTATAATGAAATCATGTATTATATGCACTTTGTACATTTAGACATGATCGATGTTTAGATGAGATTTTAGTAAATTTGTCATTTTGGCATATTGATTCTTTAAATTACATAATATGTTAATTTGGGTCCATATTAAGTATTGAAATGAAATTGTAAAAAAAAAACAATTGAGTGAATGTTAATAGTAAAGAGTAAAAGGGCAATTCCAAATCAAAGAATTTTCCCTCAAATCAATGATGGGGGTTAAGCATGGTGATTGGCCCTAATTCCCACCTAATGATTTGTTTGCCCGCTTTTGTTTGTTAATTGTTATGTTTTTAAAATTACGGTAAATACAATTCATTAATTAGTGAGGGTGTAAATGAAGAAGTATTAGTTGTTGTTATATATTTGATAGAATTAAGTCACTGAAATTGGACTAGATAGCTAGAATGACACGAAAGATGGAACTTAACTTTCTCATGGAACTAACTAGAGAAAGGCAAATGTGTGGCTGACCCCATTTATTGATATTGCTGAAATAAAATCAATCTGCTCAAATATCAATAATTCTTTAGGGATTAATGCAAAAATATGTCAGCTCAAATTCTGTAAATAAGTACACATTGACTTTTGTTTCTCTGGCAGTCCATACCATCATAAATGGACTCAATTGGGCCTTTGTTTATCCTTTATCAATGCTGTTCATTTGTATTTTAAAGATACAATGACAAATAGGAGCGACAATGGTGGTGTTAGTGATTGATTTTGGCACATGTAGATGAAGTGTCAAGAGGAATAGCTAATTAATAATAGTTATACTAATTGTTTTAGCTGCTGAGAGTACAAAGGTTGACCTACACCACTAAGTGGAATATGGCTTCTTTGGTCTTTTTGTAAACCCAGATAATACACGTCTCAAAAGTATGATATTTAAATTTGAGGGCATGCCATAATATAATTAAATTGATTATTTTCTCTATTTGGATGGAGGGATGGATGTATATATGCTTTACCTAGAATTATCTATTTATTTTATTTTTGTGCACATGTTTATCTATTTTGATAAAGGTTCAATTTACCTGTTGTTCTAATAATATGCCATTCACCATGCCTTTCATCTAATCCTCTCGTATATCTAAAATCTCAATGAGATATTCTTTGCTGAGATGCCAAGAACAAAATTTAAAGGTGATTTTGCTATTTTACACCAATTGAAGGAGAAGCCACAACGTCTTTAGAAGGTAATTTCAAATTAAATATGAAAAGCTTCCATATCGCCTCAAATTCTCCTTAGATTATTATATGTATGAGAATGGTAAATGGATCCATGTATTAAACAATTTCAATTTACGTGTATTACTCACTCAATTCCAATTTATGTGTCCATTTACAATATAGGATTGAGAAAACTATTAGCTAGACTTAACTTTAGTAATTTGTTCTTTAGAAAAATTTACTTAATTAATATGTATGTGTATTGATTAATAATTGATGGCTTTTGTGAAAGAAATAAAATTTGAAAATATAAAGTGAAAAGTATAACTATATACTCTCTCACCGTCAAATATATACGCACAATTTCTATTTCTTTTTTTTAGCTTTAAAAAATCACTTTGGCATCAATCGATTTTCTTGCTATAATAATGGGTTTGATTGTTCTTCTTTATGATTCATTTGTTTAATTGGTGTTTGCATTTGCATTTTTGTTATAGGTAAAGCTATCAAAAAGAGAATAAAGCTTCTTACTTTTATTGCCTACTAATTAGTATGAATTTTTAATACAAGATTTACTCTTAATAAGCCTGAATATGTTGTTGGGCTTTAGAGTTGTAGTGTTTGAGGTCTTAATCTTTCAATTTTTCATAGAAATATGTTTTTCATCTAAGGTTTAATAATTTATTTTTCAAGAATTATTATTATTATTAAAGATGTATGTCTTGAATTATTAGATATTTTTAATGACGGATAATTCCATCATAAAATTTTTGAGCAGTGAGGCAATTTTACCTACAGAAATATATTTATCTTTACTAAATTTACCTACGAAATATACCATTCCATCGGAAATTTGCCTACGAAATTGTAATTTTTATCAGTAAAATTTTCGACAAAAAATATAATTCCATTGGGAAATATGGCAAATGATGACAATTTTTCGGTTTTCACCTTCCGATGAAATTGACGATGGACTATGTTTTCCATTGGTAAATTTACCGATGGAAATATTTTTCATTGGTAAAGGTGCCTTCAATCGGTTCTCATATTCCTTTTTTTGTTGCTAAATTCGATCGGCATTTTCGTTTCCCTATAGAATTTCACTCAATTCTATTGACAATTTTCGTTGAGAAAATGGATCTTTATTGTAGCGAGAGAGGTAAAGCCCCTATTGTTGCTGCTGCTAATGATGATGCTAGTGCAAATGAAGGTTATGAAGAGGAAGAACCTAAGGATGTGTCTACTACTACTGGAGAAGGAGGGAGTTTAGCAGGGTGGCAACAAGCGTTGGATAGGTTGGACAAGATGGATGAGTCCAACAAGAGTTTAGAGACCAAGGTGGACAACATGGAAGCCAACATGAAGGCCATGCATAAGAGTCACAAGAGTTTGAGTAGGAACTTGCTGCCTCTTTGTCAGGAAAAACAATGTTTATTTTAGCCCTTCTCCACCTAATTCGCCTACTAGAGCTCCATGAGGAAAGTCCTTTACTCCTTTTTCTTTTTCTTTTTGTTTATATTTTTATATTTTCTTTTTGTTTTTGTTTATATGTTGGTTTGTTTTTTATTTTGATTATGCTGATTTTGTGTTTCCTTTGTTTCATTGCACAATGAGGAAATTTTGTCCTTCAAGTGTAGGGAGATGTAATGTGTTATGTTGTAATTAGTATGTTTGTATGTTATATGTGTATGTATTGTTAGTATATTTGTGTTGTTAGGTTATATGCATGTTAAATGTTTAGGTTGTTTTTGAGTTTGCATAATTTTGAAGCTTTTATATTTGATGCATATTTAGTAGTATGTACATGAGGTAACTTGAAATTTCTCAAATTTTTGTCTAGTTAGCAAAATTCTTGAGGAATATCATTGGTTATTTTACTTTAAAATCTTTATGTGCATAGTGAGGGTTATGACTTTGTAAAGCACTTTAGTATAGATTCTTTTTTAGTTGTTTATCTTTTCACATGTAAAAATAATTATTTTGGTAAATCATTGCTTAGTGTAATTTGACCTATAGCTAAGTAAGCTTTCGAAGCCTTTTATATTGATATTTTGTTTATGAGAGCCTTGGTATGCCATATCCTCTAGAACTCATTTTTGGTAAACTTTGAGATTACATTTAATGTGAGTTTTTGCATGAGAAATTATAAGGGCACTAGAGATTAGCCAAATTTTAACTTGCTTAAATAACTAAGCCTTTTGACTTTAGGTAGCCAACTTTGAGCCTTAAACTAATCTTTGTTTCTAAGCACATAACAAGCCTTAATCCATTTGTGAACAACAAACCATTGCTTTTGGCACCCTTTTTATGGAGAGAATTAGGATTGCTATGTCATTAGACATAATTTTTGTAAATTATAAGCATGATGTTAGTTGGCTCCCCATTTTTTATATGTCTAATGCTAGAACAAAAGCTAGTTTAAAGGAGAAAAAAAGAGAAGAAAGGAAAGTCAAGAAAAGAAAGAAAAAAACAGAAGAAGAAAAGAAAAAGTTGTGAAAAAGGAAACTAGTGTAAGATGTGGACATTAATAAGGGAGTTAGAATAGTAAGTTAAAACTTCTTGTGATCATGCCATGCTTTGAATTTAAGTCTCTTATGATATGGTTTTTACTTTTTCTCTATGCATTATGAGATACTTAACAAAATTTGACCTACTTTTACCTAAGCCAAGTTACAACCTTGAAATAATACTCTTTGGTTTCTTGTATTTAACTTGTTCTAGTAGTGGAGATGTTTATTCATTTTCAAGCTTATGGTATGTAATGGCATATTAAAGGAAAGAGTGAAACACTAACCCCTAAATATTTGAGTGAAGATAGAATAAAATGTTTGAGTAAGAGTTACTTTAGGCAATGTTTTTCATGAAATAGTTTATACATGTGTTAAGACATTCAATTTCTTGAGTGCTTATATTCTTGTGCTTTTGAACTTTATAAGTCTCCAAAAGTACATGGTTGTTGGGTTGAATAGACATTGGTATTGCTTGAGAATTTGTAAATTTAGACTAATATATATTGAGAGATGAAGGTTGTTTCATGTTGTTTCCAAATGTTTATCAAATATGAATAAAAGCTCCATAATTGTGTGAATTTTGTTATGTGTTTTGTGTTTTGAGTTCTTTTCTTGCATTTTGAGTTTTGCTTGAGGACAAGCAAAGATTCAAGTGTGGGAAATTGATGTGATTTGATGTATGTAGGATTTGTCAGTGTTTTATGCATATGTTTGTGTAGTGAATGTTTAGCTTTACACGAAACAAGGTGCTTTTTATGTGTTTTTATGTTGTAAGTGTGTGTAAAGAGAAAAAGAATAGGAACTAAGGAAAAAGAGGCAGGAATCAATTGAAAGAAGAAGCTCTGTTGCGAGCATGGTGGAAGTCGTGAGCACAACACAAGAAGGCATTTGGAGTGGAGGTTAATGAAAACAAAAGTCAACATATTGGGAGCGTGTCTTGTCTCGTGCATGACATCCTTCACAAGCGCATCAATGGGGAGATATTGGGTTGTTACTTTTGAAAGGAAACTTAAAGGTGCACGTCATCGCACCAAGTGTTGCACATTTCTAGAGGGGCACTCTAAAGGACATAAGGATTGAGATCATGTATAAACCACAAAAGTAGTTAGTTGAAAGATATACAAGTTATGAAAAGAACAATTAATTTCTAATTTTTCTTGCTGTAATTAGTACATTTTTACTTTGTTCTTTTGACAAAAAGACAACAAACAAGAAGAAGAAGATCTACTAAGAGAGTAAAAAAGGGTTGAGAGATTTCTTTTTACTATCTCTCATCTATTGCTTCTTCTTGTAATTAGTGAATGATATTTTCTTTAGAAACTTGAACATTGATGCCTATATCTTTTATATTATTAGTGTTATAATAGTTTTATTCACAGAATTCTTTATTAGTACTTTATGCATGATTATTGTAAGTGAGAGTATGATTGAGAAATATATTGTTACTCATGGCTAGTAAAAATTCGTTATCATAATATTACTTAAGAGATTGGGATATTAAGATAATTGCTATAAGTTGGCATTTAATCTTAGGATATGTGTTTATAATTAACTAATGCATTAATGAGAATTAAGGATTAGAATTATATATGCATGTTTTAGAGATAACTATTTCATGTGGAGAGAATGAATTGGGATATTAATCCAACTTGGTTTGTGTTGTAAGATTAAAATTTAAATTAAGTGAATAAGTTCAACTTCAACTTATAATTCATAATATTAACCTTTATTTATCTTATTTGATTATAAATAAAGTAGGTTTAATTAGGACAACGATAGATTTAGTGTAGAAATTAGTTAATTTAACAATTTAACTTATAAACATTGTAAACAAGATTAAGAAATAAGTGATAGTGTGTAGTCACTCATCCTTTCCTCGTGAGAACGATATCTTAAGTACTATATTCAGTATACTGTGTGCTTGCAAAATTTGCATAGCAATTAGCATTTATGAAATTATTTCCCCTTTAGACCTAAGTTTCCATAGTTTTATAAGGTAAAATTAAGCTAAAACTCAAGGAATTAAATGAAATTAAGTGTAAAATTGTATCCACTATCCTCAAATGGCTTGAAAATCACATATTCTTCTTTCTCTTTGCTGTGCTTCCTTGGTCTTTTTATCTTCTTGGTTTCCACATTTAAAAGGAGGGAGATTTTGTGAGTTTATGCCATGAATTTCAACATATAAATGCTACTAAATAACTATACTAATGATGATATACAAGTCTATACCAAAATTCCTAATTAATTCTAACAAAAACTCAAGAAATTACATAATTAAAGAAACTTTCTCTCACTATAAATTTTTATTTTCCAATCTTCTATTTGCTCTAATTTGATTTATGTGATGAAGAGGAGGTCTTCTAGTATATGTAGATAAAATTAAGGCTTAAGATTTGGTGGATATTGAGAAAAGTGAGAAGAAAATGGTGGGAAGGGAGGGTGGAAGGTAGGTTCGGCTTGGGATGAAGAAGAGAGGAGGACGATAGAATTTCAGGGAGATTTATAGGCAATTATAGACCTTCCTAATCTATCTTTTAGTCCATCAAATGAATGGTCAAGATTTGATCATTTACTATTTGATCTAATGGCTTATTTTTAAGCCACTTGTCACCACCACATTAATCCCTACACTTACTCATGCCAAATTTCTATATGCAACTGATTGTGACCCAATTTTTTTATGATATTTATGCCATTGAACAAATTAAAAATGACCTTTAACCTCCTTAACTAAATTAACCTCTATTTTTTTCATTTTTTGGATTCCAATGTTCCCCAAATCACAATTCCTTAAAATATTTTCTATAGTACGAACACATATGTACAAAGGTGTGCTTAAAATTTCAGGTCAATTTGACAAAATCTCGATACAATTCCAGCTTTGGCAGAAAAATTCACTAGTCCAAAACCCAAAAATCCAAAGCTATCAGAAAAATTATTTTTTAATTCTAAACATTCATTTAGGCTATTTATAATGGTTTTATATAATTGGAATATTTTTTTGAGCTCTATGGAATATTTTAGAGCCCAATCAAACTTATGGTCAACCCGAATGATGGTACCAAAGAAGTTCCTCATTATCTATTTTAGGAACCTATTTTAGCTCAATTTCTTCTCAAATTATACCATTGAATTCTATTTAATACATATAATCTCATCTAATAGTTAGATACCAATCTTCTCGATAGTTCATCCATCCTAGAATTTTCCTGTCTCATGTATGTTCAACACTTAAGTATTTGTAAGTTATATTGTACTATGGTAATGCAATAACACCAAATACAATTCTAATGCTACTTTTCATGGTTAATAATGTATTGTTCATACCAAATAAAATTCATGGTAGTATTTATTGATGATATTTTGATGTGTTCCAAGACTCTAGATGTAACACCCATATCCTATACTTAGCTATTACCACAATATCATAAACCATAAGACATATATTACAACGTTCCCAAGCTGAAAACATTTCTAATTAGATAACTTATAGATGAAATTATAACCATGTCATGTGAACTTAAGAGTAATACCTTAATCATATAAAAGTCCTTAATACATTACAATGTTTTCTCAAACTTAACATTAGTACTTATACAAAATTTGCAACATAATTAAAGTTTCCATAACTACAAAATATAAGGACAAAAAGAAGACGTTATTATCAATCTTCTAAGACTTGTGTTGGCCAACCTACAGTAGATATCAGTCCTGGAAGAAAGTCCTGTTCTCAAAACCTATATAGATAAACAAAAATCCATGCTAAGCTATAAAGCTTAGTGGGGAACATTAAATATGACAAATGACTACTCACAGTGGTCGTCAACAAACATACATTATGAACTATAAGTATAACTTATGCCAAATTTTATTAAAAACAAAATGTAGACATAAGTCCACACAATATAACCAAATGACTTAATGATAGTAAATTCGGCATTAATGCTTTATATACATAACATTTAATCATATAAGCATGTTTATCCTTTAGACTTGTACTTCATTCATTGAATGATATACCACTATTTATACTTAGTCATTCCTTCCACTTACTACATACTTTTGTATACTAGGAATATATATAAATACATATTCACATATAAGCTATGATCAACAAGGACATATGCATATTCGAAAGTAAGATAGAGCATTAGTGTAATGGTTACTACTAGGAGCAAATGGTTACTACTAGGAGCAAATATGTAATTAAGTAAGAAAAAGAGGACTAAGAGAGTAAATAAATGGAAAATAATACTAAATGTGTAAATGAGGAATAAATAATATGAAAAATATGGTTAAGTGATTGGTAAGGGTAATCGTGTAACTAAATGAGAAAATAGGGATATAAATGTAAATTAATGCTAAAAATATAGTTATGAGGGGTAAAATGGTAAAAAAAGGAAAAAATGTATAAAATAAATTTAAAAAAGACTAAATGGTAATTTGCCATTATATGAAGAAATTATAGGGATTAAAATGTAAATTGATGGATGAGAATGGCATAAAAGAAATAAAAAGGCAAAAGGGTAAAATTGGTGTGGTAATTGGTTACAAGTGTGGTCAAATAAAAGTATCAGGACTAAAATGGAATTTTCACTTAAAGTGGGAAATAAGTGAGAAAAAGGTAAAAATAAGTAATAATAATGATTAAATTGTAATTTAAGAAATCAAAGAAGAAATTCTAAGAATAAATGTAATATTTAGTACTAGGAATAAAATAGACATTAGTAATATATTATTTATGTATAATAAAATTTTGTGTAGTGTATCTACCACTAGACAACAATGTTGCCTAGCACGTGATTTTGTTTGACTGCATGCAGGTGACAGGTAATTGAGGATAGCTAATGGCAAGAAAGGCAATATATGGCATGTATGTGATGTACCAAAGTAGATGAAGTATATTATGTTACAATTGTTTGGACTTGTAATATATTAATTAGATACGTAAAGGATATAAATTTATCAATAACATATGGTTATGTGTTATGATAAACTCAAACTATAGTTGTATTGTGGTATAATTGAGTTGGTTAATATATGTGATGAATTGAGGTTGAATTGTGATTGGTGGATTGGAGAAATTTTGGAGGTTGCATTGTGAATTATTTTGGCATGTTTATTTGAAATTTGCAGGTGGGTAAGCATTGTTTTATAGCCGTCGTACTGCACAAATTTTTACCAATTGAGTTGTGACAATTTGATTTCCATACTAAAATGGAAATTATGTGCCATAAATAGAAATAGTCATATGCAAACTAAATGCGCATAAATGATGGACACATTATTAGCTAACTTAAATAAGATATATGATCCTGCAATACTAGCTACGGTGGCACTCTAGTGTTCAGATCCTCGTTCAAGCATTGGGTGTTATAGCTTTCTCCTTAGTTTTGTTCTACTTTACCTTCTATTTAAATTCTTTTATTATGTTCAAGTGAAATAGTATATTTTTGTTGTGCTCTAGCTAAAGATAATCTGTCCCTCCACAGACTATTATTTGATGCCTTAAAAAAGCTAGAAAAGTTCAATCCAGGCTTCAACACTCTAACACAGTTCTTTAAGAAAATCCAACCCAACATGCACTTTTTTATTAGCTGCTTTATGGTGCTGGGGTCTGCCATCCCATGTCTCCACTTTGTTCAACAAGATTTATGCCCCCTACTTGACAAGTTCATGGCTATTGTGGATGCTTTCTTTTGCCCTCGAAAGCCATATTTTTTGAATTATCCACTGAACTACCCAAAAGAGGACTATGTAGGCATTTGGAGGTTTTGCCACCCGTGAAAACATAATTGATGTCTCGAGAAAATCTCATATCCTGGAAGATTATGTTTAATGGATTAAACAAGCTTTTTTGACAGCTTGACTTATCATGATAGTGTGTCTAGTTGAACTTATCTCGTTCGATATCTTAATGCAACTGAGAATGAATTCATGGGCAATTGTTAGCTTTACAATATCAATAATGACATTTAAAGTAGGCCAACCCATATGTTCACCTATTCCAGTAGAGACCATATCTAAACTTATAAAGGTTGATCATTAGCAACTCCTTACTGCTTCGGGTATCTGTAGTCCTTATTTAAAGATAATGGGCCCCTTATGGATTTTCACACTAGCTTTTCTTAGCTAGAAATACATCCCGTTAGGAATTTTCACATAACCTTGTGCCTAATTTTTGTCTAAATTGGCCCTAACCCATTTCAATAGCTTTTTATTTATTTTTTTTAGGATAGACTGCCTATTTTCAAGTTTTCACCCTATCTTTTGGCGTAACTATTGCTTAAAGAGCTAGTTATGGTTTTCATCTCTAATGGCCTCTTTTTCTCTTCTTTTTTCAATTTTTGAGATGTGGTCTAAAAAACAATTATACTTTATTTGGTTCAAGTGGTGTAACCTTTCTTCTGCTAACCCACACTAGAGTCTATTTATGACATTTATCAAGAACAAACTTCTAGACATAAGAGGTGGTTCTTCCTCATAGCATACTATTGTCAATGGGTATGTCGTGGTAGAAATGTTATGATGAGGACAACTATTAAAAAAGTCTTTGTCATATGAAGTGTTGCTTTTGCTACCTTGGAATTAAGCCCACTCCAGCATGTATCATTATGCATGCCATAGGTTTCTCTTGATAGGTTAATTGTATGTTCACTCTAGCATGTGTTCCTATATATGCCATAGGTTTTTCTTAATAGGCTAATTGTATATTCTTACCTAGCTTATACATGCATTCTTACCTACATGCACCATATATCAACAACGATAATCATAACCGGATATGTAATGCAAAAACATAAGTTCCATTCAATCTCATGGAGTAACACCTTGTGTGCATCAGACTCCTTTTATCAATCATCCCTTTTGGGTTTTCTTAATTGAATATTTTTTTCTATCCCTAACTTTTTCCTAGGGCACCTTTTTCGATTTTTACCCTAGCAAGGTGCCCAAGATTAGTAAGGGTTCCTTTTTTCAATTTTCAACCTAAAGTTATTTTTATTTTATTATTTTTTTAGCCTTTTCCATGGAACCCTTCTTTAATCTATCGGCATTTCTTGGTACCTTGTGTAACACCCTAATTCTATAACTTAACCATATTATTGAATCATACATCTTTAATCTATTAACGATATGTTATCAGATTATCATGCATTCCTAAATCATACTACCATCATCATAATCTTCATACCAGTTATCATACATATTGATTAAGGTGTTACTATATTTGATCACATACTTTGATTCATCTGCATTCAAATATTGCGATCACTATTCTCATGAACATACTTGCTTATACTATAGCTTGCATATCATGTGGTATGTTAGTTGCTTTACTTCACACTAACATACATTACTGTTCTCTTTACAAAAGTAGGCCTTTACAACATATCATGCCCAAACTATATACATTCTTTATATACAAGTAACTATTAATGACAAAATAATAAAAAATATATTCATAAAATTCCTACATCAACTTCTTAACAATCTTGTGTTGGTTTTTTTTTTGATGTAGAGAACATCCTTGGGCAAAAGTATTGCCTACTAAACCTACACGGATCAAATAACCCGTGCAAAGCTATAAAGCTTAGTGGGGAAATAATTCATAATAAACAACCAGTCAAAATGGTCATCAACAACCACACTCAAAATTCATCAAATGTAACATAAGATATTAATGATAATTAAAAAATTAATTAACTTTCACAACATATCAAAACATAATTAGTGAGGCAATGGAGAAAAACATATATCTTAACATATGTATTTCATATGATTAATGGATATACCATAAGCACTTATGCTTTGAAATACAATTTCTATAATTAAAACAAATCATGGAATTCAATAATAACATATGAGCATTATATGTTTAAATTCAAATTCTGTAATCACAATTATACTTGGAGTTTAGCCTGCCTAAGTTGTAAAAGTGGACAACGGGAATGATGGATACCCTTAGGTATCAAAATGGTGGATATGCGAAGATATAAAATTGATTGACCCAAATGGAGCTAAGCTATACTTTGGACCGGTCAAGCAGACCAAAATGGGGTTAACTAACAACCAAAATAGGGTTGTTCATGATCCAAATGGGATCAACTATACTCTAGACCTAATGGGGCCAAACTGTGGCAGCTACAAATATCCTTATAAGTGCTTATCTATCAATAATTGAACTCTAAATACAGGCAATATCGTATTCATATTCAAGTTATTTATCATGCTTGAAACTTTTACTATACATGTTTCACATATAATATCATATGAACATGTATACAATCTCTAGTATTTGAACATGTATTATCAATCGTATAAAATGTTATGAGTAACTATAATTGAACATGTAGTCTTGTAATCATATACTTTGGCATGTCCACATATAATCATTTGCATATAATCAAAACATATAAGCATGTTCATGCCATCATAATGAAGTAAATAATAACATACATATTCTTATAGTTTCCACATTCATGCTTTCTCAACTAATTGTGTCTATTGCTTTAAAATATGATATTATCATATACTTAATGAATGTATTACTCTTTATAAGGTTTTTACACAGTATGAAAAGCTTTAAGGATGTTTTAAGAGGTTTAGGTAACTTTGGTAATCATTTAGAACCTTTAAATCAATTATTAGTGAGATAGCAGAGCGTCACAATCAACAAGAAATGTGTACTGACTGTGAAATAGGTACACTTTAGATTTTGTACTGACCCCTCGATCAATAGGTAAAAGTTGTTGGCTGTGACATAGGTTTGGTTTTAGTTGTGGACTAACCTCACGATCAACAAGTAAAAAGCCTTTGACCATGACATATATTTTGTCTAAAGGGAGATTCACTGGTTCATCTTGTTTGTAATTTTTGACCTATTAAACATCATTTTTAGACAAAAACCTTCTACAAACTTATTCCTCTATATTTTTAGTTTCTATAACATTAAAAATCATATCATTATCATATCTAAATCTCAAGATATTTAGAAATTTTAGAAGGCTATTCCAGTGATAGGGCAACGGTGAATTCTGATTTTTAACCTATAATTTGACAACCTTAGAGATAGATTTAGGATTTGTATTCTTCATAGCAAAGGAAGATATAGGAGTTTAGTTTCCAACCCAATTTGCATATTTGTAACTCCAAATATGATCAAAATGGCTCTCTAGCTTAAGAGAACTCAATTATGAATTTTTGGTTACAAGTGAATTTTCAAGCATTTGATACATTTAAGCTAAAATGAAAATTTAACTAACTACGGATTAGTTTTTGACACATTTCCTTTAAGTATTATCCTTTGCATTACATTTCTAAGTTTTAATTTAGGATTTAACTATTCAACATATTTAATTGAACATAATAAAAATTTACAAACTAATTCTTTTTAATTAAACATATCTTACATCAAAATCAACTACAATTAAGCATGAATGTTACCAACTCTATTATCCCATACCTTGGTCGAAACCCTATCCTTGACTTCACTCCCTTGCTATCCCATTGCCATTGTTCTTATTTCTTTCTACTTCTTCTTCTTTTTCTACATATAGCCATGTTTCTCTTGCATTAAAATCTAGATTTCTTGTTCATCAAACCCATGATAAACCATAAAAGAAGAAAAAGATCAACTCAAAGATAGATTAATAAAAGGGAATCGTTTACCTTACCAAAATCTCTCTTCAACACCCTTTAATTTACTCATATAAAGCTTAGATCTTGAGAATTTAAAGAGGAAGAACATGCAAGCTTTTTAAAGAGAAAGAAAGAACGAAAATTTGGAATTTTCTCTTCAAATTTCGTCGAAGACACCAAAAGAATCCAAAGACTACTTATCTCTCTCTTAAATGTAGCACTTTTGACTTTATAAAGGGTGGAAAGGTTCCTTTTTAGTCCTCCGCCTTTTTGCATGTCAATAATTATCCCCACTCTTAGTTCTTCCATTTAAAATAAACCCCACCATTCCCCTTTTTTATAAATTAACCCACAAATCTATTTTCTTTATTTCAATTGCAACTTTATAAATTAATCATGCTTAATAACTTATATATATAACACAATTAAATTTACCACTTTTCCATTTTGACCCAAAAATTAAAATTCAATTAATTAATTAAACA
This sequence comes from Excoecaria agallocha, assembly GCA_037975025.1. Taxonomy (NCBI): domain Eukaryota; kingdom Viridiplantae; phylum Streptophyta; class Magnoliopsida; order Malpighiales; family Euphorbiaceae; genus Excoecaria; species Excoecaria agallocha. Next base: position 13,962,496 of record CM075818.1, read on the forward strand.
CTAAACATGAATATTATCATTTAAATCATGAATTTCTATTAAGGTCAAAATTGGGGCCTCACACCTTGACTCTTCCTCTGAATAATAGCCTTTAATCCATTACCAAAAGATTCAGCCAAACTACTCGTTTGCAAATTTGGTCAAGATAGTGAGCTTTTCTCAAAATTGTGGAAATGCATGCTTTATTCATCTTCACTCAAACAGTTGAGCTCCTAAAGCAACCCTCATAGCTAAAGCTTAGTTTAGATTGGCTACATTGCATTTATCCTGGTTGTTAAAAAGGAAAGGATGGCTTTTAAAACTTTGCTTGCTATTGTGTTTCTTCATTTATGTTGATCATATAAGCTTCCATACGCATTTTTCTATTTTCCTTTTCCTCTCCTTATTTCAATTTAAATTTTTATTATACAGTGCTCCACTTAAGGCAACCAGTAAAGGTGATAGCTTCTAAATTATTCTTTAATTCTTCTTTGAGGAGCTAGAGCTTCCCATTAATTCCCTCAATATCCATTATTTGGAATCTTCATATTGTCTTTCCTACCTTTTGGTTTGACTCTTTGAATTTGCTACTTAAATAGTTTACTATTCAGATGAGTTTAAGCAGTATGTTCTGTAATAACTTTGTCAGTTCTCATCATGTCACCTTAAGTCCAAGCAAAGATTGTTTTTTGTTTTTGTTTTTATTTTTTATTTTTTATCTTTTTGTTTGTTTTTTTATCGTCTCAAGTTTACCTCACTTTAGGAGTCATATTGAATGCAATCAAGATGTCATTTTCCTCTAGATTAAATAAAGAAATGTTTATTAAATTACTATCTTATATAAAACAGTTGTGACATTGCCATGTATGGTGCAATAAAATAAGACATTGCATACATAAGCAAAGCTCATATTATTAACATAGCCATATAAACATATGCGTCATTATAACATAGTTTAGGAATATATATTACTTTATCAAAAGTGGCTTATATTACATCTTCCTCCATTATTGGTTGCCCAAAAGTCCTTCAACACCTTAAGCTCCCCTTCTCTAGATGGTGCCTCTAAGATTTATATTCATATGTATATCCCACAATCCTCTATCTATTCCTTATTAAAGTCAAAGGGTGATGGCTATATATATTTATTATCATACATATCTTACAACACATACCATTCTGGTGAACCTGAGTAAAACACAAAACTGGTAGTAGCACAACATCACATCAACTTAATCTCTTCCTCTTTCTTTTGGGGTTTGGTACTCATTTGGTGTCCATCAAGTCCTAAATAAGGTCCTTTAGAGTATGACAATGATCTATTTCATGCCTAGTATGTTGATTGTAGGCATAATACCAATCGGCTCTATGCTTCCACGTGCTAACACTCCTTGTCAGCGGCTATAATTTCCCAACCTTAATGAAATGAGTAAGGTAATATGATAGTGGCTCATCTAAATTTGAATAATAACAATGAGTGGCCCTAGTAGCCAACATCACTATAGTATTACTGCGTCCACTGTTGCTAATATTACAATGCCTTATGTTCTTATATCATAACTGATTATTGTGATTTCCACCTTCTAAATTAAGGGAATAGATCTTCTCTGTTAGGCAACCTCCTCCCACTCCTATAGATATATACCTAAAGGGTTTATAGCCATTCTTTAGTTCCTTGCTTACATCATCCGGTATTAAAGGTTACATGTCAAAAATAAAAGCTAGATTAGTCATAAGACTAGCCATGGTTTTCGTTTCATGGTGATCAATCCTCTTGCCTAGGGTGGCTACGAGTCAAGTTACTATTGACATTACTCTTTTTTCAAGTTTCTCAAGTGTCTTATATAAGTTATGAGGGTCAAAAGTATTAGTGGGCTGTGTTGGATCAAATGCATTTGCCTTTTTAGTCTCCCTTTAACTTTCTTAGAATGTTTTTTGAATCACTTGGACCCATTTCTGAGCCTAGTCTCAATAAACTAAACTTTAACCACCCCGAACAAATTTTGCTTACTAGGTAGTTCTAGGACCTCTAGGCCACTTACGTACATGATCAACTATGGCTAAAAAATCAGAAGGTTAGATTGATGCATGAAAGAAATTTTTACATAGAGCAAAATGTAGATGTCTTGTCATTCCTTATTTTATTTTTAGCACACGCTTACATGATGCATGTAGATATGGAGAATTTTCATGGTATATAATAAGAGAGCATAAACGAAGTATAACATGTCATGATAAATAATGTATATACATGAACTTGTAGCATGTATGCATACAACACACAATGAAGATGTATGCACTTTATGTCACTTAACTATCATACACTATTATGGTAGTTGAAAACATCAAGCCCTATGATGGCTTCTAATTAAGGTTACCTAATGAGGAAATTATTTCTCATATGTAAATAAGAACAAAAGTGTTCAGCTCTCCTTGTGATTTTTATGTTTTATAAATGCTTTATTTGGGCTCTCCACTAAAGTTTTCAATATTCAATAAGATGTCTTTTGGGGGGTTTTCCTTTCCCTCTATCAACAAGATGATAAGAGTTAGAGATGCGTACTTGAGGTATCAATCTCTCTTGTCATTGATAGTTGCTGCTGAGATGATTTGTGCTAGCATGTCGGCAAGCACCACATCACGCATTTCTCACTTACTAAGGTGTTGATCTCTTTGGTTGAAGCCTCTGAAGTCAAAAGTATCACAGATCTTAACCAATTTTGGCAACAAATAAGAACCTTGGATCTAATCGAAGTTAATGAACTTCTAAATTTGTCTAAAGTTCTTCCTCCGATGTTAAGAGTTGATTCAAAAGCTATAGTCAAGCACTGAACATCCAAGACATCTCTAGCAACCTTTGCTAAAATTGGATAATTGTTTAATTTATCTTCCAACAACTTAAAATATCAAAATTAGGAGAATTTTTTTACTAATTTATTGGTCAAATAAGCATCCAAATCTCTTTGAGAAACAACTTAATCCTTATCCTCATTTTCCAAAAACCACGCATCAATATGATCATCAATTTCATTAGAATTTAGTGGTGGATTTATAGTTTTATTAGCATTAACTTCTTTTATTTTTTATGTTCTTATATCAATCCATTCAAAGTAGCTGTCACTTTAGAAACTAATTTTTTCGATTGAAGCTCACCATAAAAAGTTATGCACTTTGAAATTAGAATTTCATTTTAAATCTAGGATCCAAAACCACATCTATGAAAAGAATGACATTCATCTTGTTAATCAAACCCTAATACTTGTCAAATTTTAACTGCATTTGTTTCCCCATTTCCATAAAAAAATATCACCACTAGTTTGAGAAGGTTGCAACAAATTCAAAATATGCACAATCTCTAGAAAATTCAAGTTTGAAGTTGAATACAATAACCTAAACAATTTGCAAGTCACATCATAAAACCTTTCACAAAGTTTGTGAGAGTTGTAAGTTGTTTCTAATTAGCCTTAGTCAAATAAACAGGCCCAACTCAATGAAGTATTTGCTATCTATATCCTCTAACTTATCAAAAGTTTTTTTATAACCTAAAGCAATGTCTAACATTAAGTATGTTGAATTCCACCTATTAGGGTAATCTATGATCAAACTTTTTCCATACTTGTTGTGATGAAATATGACATGGCATATATATGATGATCACGTAGTGGAAAAATAATAAAATTGATCATACATACCAAACAATCCATAACAAGAATCGAAAATATGCAATTTTAGGGTTTTGAAACTTACAATCTTAGATGCACTTTAAATCTTGATTTTGTTGATGATTAGCAAATAGGATGAACTTATATGCTTCAGATCTTGATTACCAATGCCAAAGAAACATCCATTACACCACTTCTCTCTATGTTCACACACACAATTGCAAGGAAAGCTTAAAACTTAGAGTGCTAGCTTTAATCTTTGTGTATATGGAAATGGTTATTAAACTAAAGACACAAGACCTAATCTTGTTCTTCCTAAGGTTTCTCAAATGCTGCCCAAAATCCAAGAGAAGAAGGAAGAGTCCTTTCCCCTTGAGAGTGGCAGCTTAGAGAGAGAAAAACTCAACTAGGTCAAATAGAATTAACTTTTTAATATCACTAAATTAGGAAAGCTTTATGGTTGCCAAAATCCCTTAGAATTAGGTCTTATATTTAGCCTCCATCACTTCCTAATCAATTGATTTAAATTAGTTCAAATTCTATTAAATTTTAAATTCAAATTAACTTAAAATGGCATAAGACATTTAATAAAAAACTACCACTTAATTAGGATATACACATGTGCCGAAATTCACAATGATTTTATCTTTGAATTTCAGCCATTCTCTCTCCTATTTAAGTGTTTTATTTTGATTGAATTGTTATTAGGCTTTAATACTCAATTAACTTAAATAATCCAATATAATTAATTAATTGAAATTAATCCTTATGGGCCAAATTTCTCTCTCTCATGGACCAAAGTCCAATTAGCAATTATAATACCCATTTCATACATTTATTTCACTTTAATTAAAAGCCCAAACTAATGCTCAATACTCTATTTAAATATTTTAAGCCCAATGTTTTGTGTGTGATCCTATATGTCCATTTAATATTGGCAATGAATTAATAAATTAATTCAAAGGCTATATATATTCTCTAGCAAGATATTATAGCATTCCAAATTAAATGAAATTGTGAATGGCATTTAGTGACCTAATGCAATTTTGCATAGTCCCTTACCCTTAAATATCAGAATTAATATAAGGCATGGAACTAGTCATCCTTATATATATATATTAAATCCTTTCTTCACATTCTAGTGACATTGAACTCTCAGTTAAATAATGATTACTCATTATTTCATCTCGGTATAGACATACACTTCTTAGTTCACTGATCAAGTGGCCGATGATATTTTCTTTCTTATTGAGAGGGGTAATCCCTTCACTTCTCTCATTCTCTCTAACATGAATCAATGCATACCCAAGCATACCTATACTTGTCACCCTGTTATGAGTATGTTAGGTGTATGTCAAAGTATACAGTAATTCATAAAGAGTTTCATAGAGATTTTAGGTCTAAGAACTCCGATACAAAACTTGCACATGGGAAACACTTATGACTTGTACCATGTAGTGTTCTCATGAATGGATCGAATCTAGATACCATGTTCTAAACATATATCTATGATCTTTGATTGAAACTCTTGTCCTTATGATCCATAAGACATAACTCAACTTATCAGAGAGAGCATACTAGCCTTAATTCATTTGTTATTCCCATAATAATGACTGACTAGGGATATTCAGAATGAAGTCTCTATTATTTCAAGGTCTTACAACCATGTGCCTCACACATGATAACTTAAACTGAAATAACATTCTTGGATAGTTCTATCAATTGATATGCACATGAACACAATAGATAAAACAAAAGCCTCATTTATTAAATTAAATGCTTTATAACAATGTATTGGGGTTAGGGCTTACACTAACATGATGTTTATTGTCTCGCAAGATTTTTTGAAAGAAAATAACCTTTGGGGACTACTTCTAATGTACTTGATAACATCTCCAACCTTTTTAATAGACTCTTCAACACATTTAACCTCATCTTTCATAATTAAGTTTAGAATGTGAGCACAATATCTCATGTGAAAAGATTCACCACCCAAAACAAATGCATCTCTATTGCTTAGTTTATTTTTCATCTGTTGAATTGCAGTATCATTGGATGTTGCATTAGCAGTAATCACTATAAAAAAGATCCATTTTACCAATAGGCTCATATTTCGCAGGTAAAATTAAGATATTATTGATGGATTACTGACCAAGTCAATAATCCTTAGGTAAAAAAATGAATTTGATAAATGATGACATTTTTATCGACAAAATTAATAATTTATCGATATATATTGTCGGGAATGTTGGCGCCAATTGTTAGTAACTGATTTACTAATGGTTATTTCTGTTGGTAACTAATTTTATCATTTTAACTTTTATAGCAATGGAATTTCCATCAGTAATACAAAAATCTTAGGAGATTTACCAATAGATGTGAAAAATCTATTGGTAAACAAATGCGGGAAATTTTTTGCCCCAGACATAGCAACAAAATAGTGAAAAAAAATTTAAGGCGATGGAATTATAGTTATTACTATGGTTTATTGTTGTTGGTAATTCCGTTGGTTGGCTTTTAATAAATTTTTTTATATTTAATATTAATAAAACATTTAGGGTTAAGAATCCCCCAATGTTTGCTCTCCCTTTTTCAATTAAGCTCTATTCTTGGTATTTCTCTCCGCCACTCTAACATCTCTCTTCGATATCTCGATAGTGAGGTTACCCCACCGTTATTTCACATTACCACCATCTCGATGAAGTTTTCTCATTATCTCCCTTTCTCTCTTTTTTTGTCTGTTTTCCTCTCTCTCCCTTGTTAAATTTGTATCTATTTCTCATTTACTTTGTCTTCTATCTTACTTAATTTTCTCCTTCACTTAGTCTGTCAATTAGGCCATTATATTGTTAGAAGGATAGGGGAGCTCATTAGAAAGGGATTTTATGGCCGAAAGGGCTTCATACATCTTTCAAGGTAAGGTTTTTTTTGTTAATCAATTAAACTAGATAATTATCCATTCTTGAATTATTCTCTATGTTAAAAAGATAAATTTAGATTTTGTCAAGAAAAAGATTTATATGTGGAATATAATTAAAAAGATAGGTACTTGGAATTTTGTTAGGTATTTTCAAGTTAGATTGAGAAATGATATTGGTTATACATGTGGAATATATTTATTGTTAGATGCTATGGTAGCCATCTTTTAATTCTTTAGTGATTTGAAATTTATAAAAATAATCTATCAAGTGATTTTATCTCTTATGGTGGATCTGTTCCTCTTTTTTGGGTGAACGAACATATGATTGGATATTTGGCTAATTTTTGGCTGAATGAAATGTTTGCTTCTTGCTACCCTCCCATATTTTTTGGCTTTATTTCCTTGCGAGGTTGATTTTATAGTAGAGGTTTGTCGATGGAATCAAGGGTTGAAGCTGTCATCAGTTGTTGTGAAGGTGTTTCTTGGTAGAAAAAAAAGGTTAGAAGGGGGACCAATTTCTTATCTCTATTGTATCTTGAGCTTCAATTTGATGGGTAAGAATTGCTTTGCATTATTTTTTGATGTTGTTTTCATCTATGTTTTGTTGCTAAGAAAAAGAGCCATTAATTCTTCAATTTTTTATTTAGTAAATCAATTTGGGTTCTGAAAACGGTAAAGGGAAATTATTTCGGTCTCAAGAACCCTTTACCTCAAAAACCCCTCAGCTAATTTGTTTATCTATTTTTTTCTTCTTTCCTGATGCAAAAATTATATTGTAAGTTACAAGAATGGTACTATCTTATTATCTAGCTTTTTCTTACAATGAAATATTTGATTGATCACCTATTTGCATCATTCTATTACAATAATTTTCCATTAACAAGGTCACCTTTATTTAAATGCATAGAACTTTATCGTTTACACGCTTCACTACATTTATCCATAGTGCTTGCAATTTTACATTACTAACTTTTATTTGATAATTCAGATTACATTTGCTTTATGTTGATTTATATTACTCACATTTGTTTCAAGATGCAGTTCGATCATAGTTTTTGTTATTCTTGCTGAAATCTTGAATTTCATTGAATATTTAGTATATCATAATTGTGAGGCCCCTACTTATACCCGAAGAGATTTATTATGTAATGTGTTATGCATGTGTTTAGTTGATGATATGATTTATTTTTGCTTGCCCAGTTTATGTTATTGTAAGTTAGGACCTAGAGAGAACTGTTTGCTAAGAGAGTGGAAAAATGGTCATTTTATATTAAGTCCTACATGTGCATAATTGAGAGGGAATATAATATTGGAGACTAAGTTGAAATAAGAAAGTGTAAGTTTTGTGGTAAAAACAAGAATTGAAGAGAAGTAAGGGGATTAAATGCAATTAACTTGGGTCAACAAAGTGGACCAATGGGATGGTGACATTTAACCTTTCTAGACTCTTCATAAAACTTGAAGAAAACTCTAGGGATATAAGGAAGATATGGCTGGCCATTCAAGGGTAGAAATAAAGCCACTTCTCTCCTTAAATAACCCCTAAATAAACCATAAAATAACCCTAAAAGAGAAATCAACTTGATGCTTAAGAGGAGGGAGAATTTAAAGTAAGTGTTTTAAGGTATAATCACTCTCTTCTTCTTTTCTCCTTTTGCTTATTATGATGGGAACATATATATGTTCATATATGTAATTTTCTGTGTAGAAGGTGAATAGTAGGATAAAGGAGAAGAAAGTACAAAAAAGTAAAGGGAGTGTTATTTTGGCTTAAAAAATGTATGGGAACTTCTCATGATCTTGATTGTGTATGCTTGAATTGGTGACATGATAAATGATTTAGAACAAATTACTAACATATAAATTAAGTCTAACGATGCTTGGTAAATGAATTAGGTAATTTATTGTTGAAATAGAAATTAGACTCATATACCTTAATTTCATATGAAGAAGTTAAAAGTCAGATCCCCTTTTAAGATAATGAAATTTGAGCTTGAACTTTGACTGTGTCCATTGACCTATCATTAGGACAATCTACCTAATTTTGTGAATATATAAAGATTTACATGTCAAAATGGAGTGATTTCTAATGTTTTAGAAATTAAAGACAAAGATAACAACTTTATGGAAGGTTACTTTAGTAGAAAATGTCTTTTTCTAAGTTCAAAAAAGCATACAAATTGAACCTAAAAATTTGCCTTCTGTATTTTTAGGGTAGAATGGGTCTGATGGTTAGTACATGAATCAGTAATAACTGTTACCCCAATCTAGAATTGAATGTTCACTTATCTCATGGTCAGTACCAAATAAGTAATGACCATGACCGTTCCCTGTTTTCTTCTAAACTTTATTTTTTGGCCCCAAATTATTCCCAAAGGTTACCTAAATCTCTCTGAACACTTTTAAAGCCTTTTTTAACATAAAATTAAAGATAATACGTACCATTACATATGTAACTAGCATGTTAAGATAGGGAGGAAGTTAAAACATGTTATTTATATATGTTCATATGATTGAGATTATGTAAGGATAGTTATACAATTGTAAATATGGTTATACAAGCATGGTTACATTACACTATTATAATCATTTTGAACATTTGCATGCATAATTATGCAGTATGGTGATTGTACACAATGAAAGAAATGATATGTAAAATGATCAATGCCTCCATATAGAACATGGTGGTGGATAGATAGGTATGCCTATAGGATTACAGATGCAGTTGCCATAGTCTTAACCCCATTTGGGTCCACAGTATGTCCCCATTGGGAACATAGTCTTGACCCCATTTGTGTCCACATGTTTAACACCATCAGGTATTCATATTTATATGTTTGATACCTACGGGTATCAAGAACACCTATTATCCATTCCTATAGAACTTAAGTAGGCATTCACATGGTATGATAAATAGTAAATACTTGGTGTTAAATAATGACATACTACATTACACATGACTGGATCTGTATTATAAATCAAATATATAATTATGTCTTATAAGTGATTATGATCTATGTATTATTGTATGTTGTGTATGCATGAGAATGACCACTGTGAGTTGTTGTTCTCATATTTATTGTTCCCCACTAAGCTATATAGCTTAGCACGGGTGTTCATCCGTGTATGTAATCAATATAGGCCTTTCTAGCAGGGATAAAGCAACGACAATAAAGCCAACACTAGCTTAGGAAAAATCAAAGTATAAAGATAATGATATATTGGGCTATGTTTTTATTATTTTAAATTATGTATATATTTTGCTAAGAAAATATAATATAAAGGTACTACCTAAAGTATTACATTATTATAACTATGATATACAAGCCCCTTCTTATATAGTCTACTCCTATATATGAATGTGATTATAAATTAGATATGATATGACATGAACATATTTTTTAGCACAAAATGGTTAGTATATGATATGTTAATCATAAAGAATTATATGATATGTTAACAAATGAGATATAATATGTATTGTTATATGAAGGATAACATACCAAGTAATAAAACTAGGAAAATGCTAAAGTACTCCTTGCATCTTTGGTATCAGAGCATGGTTTAGGTGATTTTGGCTAATAAGAGTTTAAGAATATGCACATGCATATATTAAATTTTATTGGTGTTGGTTTAATGTTGGTGTTCCTATATTCCTTTAAATAGCAGCTTATGAAGGGAAGTCAATAAGCGATAGAAGAGACCGTGGAAAGTAATTTGCCAGTGAGGTAAAAATCATCCAATCCTAAATCTTTAGCATCTACTTAGGGCGATGCATCTGTTGCTCCACCTGAGGAAGCACTTTTGAAGATTTCATAAGATGAGGCCCAATTCTTGATTATTAAGCATTATAGTTATAATACCGAACTTATTGATTATTACTTATACATTGTTGTCCACCAATTCTTGAGATGAGTTTAAAATTTAATACCCTCTCTTTTTACAGGTTAAATTTCCAAATTTCGGGAATTACAATGCATCTTAAGCTTGGCCTTTAATCTTAGACAATTTTGTCGACTAGATGAAACAAAACCATAAGTAGTTTTAGTAATTACTTATATAATTTGGTGATTGTATTTCAAGTAAAATTCGGATAACTGTAAGGTAATCTTTTCTTTTCCCCCCTTAAATCTCATTTGGGTTTATTGCTTTAATTTATTTGATTACTTACACATTATGATAGAGTAAACCACAATTCTAAATGATTTGAGATTAGTTGATGTGTAAGCAGGAATATTCTAAGACTAAAACAAATGGATCAGTTTCTTGTAAAGCAATTATTTTAATGGATACGAGGGGCTTTAATTCTACTGTGGATTGTTTTCCTAACAATAAATGCCTTAGTTGAGTTTATGTTCTACATGAGTCAAAGTCATTTGACTTTAAGGGGGTTACAAGTAAATATATTGTGAGGCCCCTAACATGACTAACATGACCCAAATTTAAAATGCACGCTTTTATAAGATTTTATTTGATTAAGATTAAATGAAAAATGTGAAATTCATATAAGGTATGAAGCAAGTGATAAATTCTTTTTTATCGTATTAATTGCATGAAAGAAATTAAATTATTAATTTGGTTTAATAATGTTCAAGGGTGTAATTGAAGCATGAAGTGTTAATTTAGGGGTCACTTTGTAAATATGGCATTTTAAAGGCCAATTATGAATAAAGAAAGAAGGTAGTGGATGATTTAAGAGAAACTTAAATTGGAGAGGCCAATGTACAACATGCATAAAAGTGAGCGGTTTTTGTGGGACATGCAAAAAGTAGAAGGGTTTAAAAGGAAAATTTTCCTTGCCATTATAAATAGTCAATTATAAGCAGAGAGAGTGTGTGGGGTGGAAATTCCTTGAAGGAATTATGAGTTTTCTTTCTTCTTTTCCTCAAAAACATTGTTAAATCTCTCTCTAAGAAATCCTTCAAGAAAAATCATTGCATATGGATTTAATCAAGGATAGTTAGTGTTAAACATTAAGGTAAGCATATTAATTTGATTTTCATCATCTCTTCTTCTTCATTTTCTTCTTATTTGGTTGATGATTGATTGAGAAAAATGATGGAAATTGATGTAAAATAGGTGAATTGTTGTTAAAGGAGAAGAAGGAGGTGGGAAGAGTAAATGGAAAGGGAAGATACAAGATTGATTACTAAGGGAATTTCGGCTAAGGTATAGGATTAGAATTCTCCTACTTGCTTTTGGATGATTTTGGTAGAAACATGTTGCAAATGATTTGGATTTTGTACAATTAAAAAGAAAACAAGATTTAAAAAGTGTTGCTTGAAGAGATGTTATGAAACATTATGAACTAGTGACTGTAATTTTAGCATAAGTTGAATTATAAAACTCAATTTGAGACCATTCTAATTTCTAAGGTTACAAAAGATATATACCTACAAATTTTTAGGAGACACCTAGCCTTAATTTCGCCTTTAAGTCATCCATAAAATTTATTGAATTTTAGTTGAGCTATTAATTTTGGTTCCAGAATAGGTTGTAATAAAAACGATATATTATTGTCTACAATGGTCAAACTGCTAAGAGGTCAAATTCTATACAAAACAGAGTTATAAATGAACATTTTATATGTAGGAAGCATTGTCTAATTCTATTTTTATTAATGTCTAATGTTAGCTTGAAATTCGTAAGAATTGGTTGCACTGTTAAGGAATAGATTGTGGTATTTCGGGCATAAATCTTGGTAGAGTCAAAATGCTATGTTGTAAAATTCTAGGTAAACTAGATACCTAGGAGCAAAACTTTGTTGAAGGAAAGTTAGTGTGATTCATTCCCTAGTTTATTCTATGAATTTTATAAGTGGTAACAAAAACTAGTTTTGATTTTATGAACAGCCTATGGTGTTTCTTGAATATCTTGAATTATAGATGTGATATTGAGATGAATTTTGATGTTTTAGAAATTGGACATATAGGGGAATGAATTTGTAGAGGTCACTTGGCCTAAAAATAATATCTTCCAAATCAAAAATCGCACCTAAGCTGGATCCAAAATGCTGCCCCTGTGTAGAGTTTTTATAGGCATAATTTTATTGTACCTCTATTATGGTTTAAATATAGTTATGTTAAATATGTGTCTATATAAAAACACATTGAATTGGATATAAAATGTGATGTGATTATTGATAAAGGTCCATAAATATATATTTATATATGTACATAAGTAAAGATTATTAATAATTATATCAAATATGCATATGTGATTGAACTTATATACTTGCTTGTTATATGCTAAATTATTTATATGTATGTACTCCTATGAAGATTAAATGTGTATTTCAACATGCACTTATACTATGAAATAATAAATACATAGTGTGACCATGTTTACATGTAGTGCCTTAATGATAACATGTTAAAGTACATATTATGATGATATATGCTCAATTGTAAATACTTGTATTGTTATATGCCTATTTAAATTCATGTGTATATATATATATACTAGTGATTATGAATCATTTTACATGATCACATACATATGATGTATTATAAACTTTTTATAATAAGGCATGTTTAATGATGAGCACTTAAACAAGTATGATACATTATGTGATTTTCATAGTATGATCATGCTAATGTGTGATATCTGATGATAGCATGATTATAAATAAAGTATGTGAAGCATTATATGAATATTGCATACATAATTATGCCATGGCAATAATATATATATCCTATGGATATACATGTGCAAATTAATTAGTTAAGTGCAAACTTGATACATGAAAAGAGAATTAAATAAAGTATTGCCTGCAATTAGAGTTTAGTTGTGGATAGTTAGGTGCCTATAGGGATATTGTAGTTGCCACCATTGACCTGTTTAGGTCTAAAGTACAGTTAATCCTATTGGATTGTGAACAGCTAGTTTGGGTCGATTTGACCGGTCCAACGTACAGTCGACCTCGTTTGGGTCTATAATTTTGATATCCTCGGATGCTATCAGGTATCCACATTCCTGTTATCCACCTTTAGAACTTAAGCAGGCTAAGTTACAGTATAAATAAATCATAGTCACTTACAGTATAACAAGGCATATGATTTATGGAATATCATGTTTAACTGGGTTTTCTAATGCATGTATTATATTTTTGCAAATAAATATATGTACAGATATCTCTATGAAATTTATGGATGCTAAATTGAATGTAGGATTACATTGTTAATTAAAAAATATTATATTTTTATCATATACTTATCTTTTATATGTTACTTTAAATGATTTGAATTTATGTATGATTTAATGATTTTGACAATCACTGTGAGTGGTTGTCTTTCATATTTAGTATCCTCACTAAGCTCTATAGCTTAGTACGGGTTATTTTATCCGTGTATGTTTTGTAGTCAAGGCTTTTGCACAGGAACATTCTCTGCATCAGGATAGGCCAACACCAGCCCATAGAAATTGATGTAGGGATATTTTGGGTTAATTTTGTATAAGTTGCTTAAATATGTTTAATATGTATAAAAGGCTATTTAAATTTGTATGTCATATGGAAAGTAATGCTATAATCAACTCACCATAATAATTCTAATATGTGCATGCATATAGGAACTAGAAATATATATATATATATATATATATATATATATATATATATATATATTGGAATGTTGAATGCTATGCATGACAATGAATAGACTAAGATAGTTGTATTTAACATGAATATGATAAATGGATTGCATAATGAGTCATTGTGCATATGGGATTAAAGAAATGGAAGTTATGTGAAGTATCTAGTTAATATGCAGGTTGTCTGATTAAATGGATCAAGTGATATGAATGCATGTAGATTTAATTGGGTTAATAATCTAATATAATATGACTCAAATATATAGTATAATATATGTTAAAGGCTTTAGATGTAGGGTGTTTCAATATGTAAATATATAAATGTAGAAATATAATATAATATAATATAATATAATATAATATAATATAATATAATATAATATAATATAATATAATATAATATAATATAATATAATATAATATAATATAATATAATATAATATAATATAATATAAAAGAAAATTAATTTAAATAAATATGTAAAAAGTACGAATAAATAAATATACACATAGATATATACACATGTGTATATATATACGATTGATATATTTATTTATTAAAAAAGTAAATACCAAAAGTTAAGAAAATGAGAATAAATAAATGCAATCACATATATATACATGGGTGCGTATATATATAACCGTACATTTATTTAATAAAATAAAGTAAAAAAGAAATAAAATAAAAATAAAGTAAAGTAAAATAAAATAAGATAAAATGAAAAAAAAATGAAGTGTAAAAAAAGTAAATATATACATACAACAATAAAATGATAAAAAAGAAGAAATTATAAAATTAATAGTAGAAATAAATAATAATAATAATAATAATAAACAACAACAAAAACAACAACCACAACAACAACAACAACAACAATAATAATAATAATAATAATAATAATAATAATAATAATAATAATAAAATATTAATATTAATATTAATAAGAAGAAGAAGAAATTGTGAAAATGATGAAAATAAGTAGTATTCGTAAAAACAACAGCAGCAACAAAAACAATAATAACAACAACAACAACAACAAAATTAATAATAGTCACAATAAAAGAAATTAGAGTAATAAAATAAAAGGAATAACAAGGAAAAGATGGGAAAACATGCAAAGTTGGCCAATTGAATAGTACCATGCAAATGATTGGGTGTGAGAGCAAGGAGTTGTAGGTAGTAGTGGCAATTCAAAGATTGGAAGGCTTTCAGCAACGGGAGAAAGCAAGCTCCACCAAAATCCTGGAGATAAGGAAACTCGAAAGGGGTGGCATAAGGAGAAAGACCTTTAGCGACAAGAGTTTTGAATATTGCTATTAAGTTCAATCACTAAAGGTTTACTACCGACAGCAAAATGAGCAAGTGGCTCCCAAAAAGAACCTTTTAGCGATACGAAAAATTGAGAATCGCTAAAGGACCTAGAAAAATGAATTCCATATAGGAAATGGAAAAAACTCATTTCTTGGATGATTTAATTGATATAACACAGGTAAACAAGTGGAAAAACTTACCAAAATTCCTTAATAATCATTTAGCGGTGATTAAAACTCATTTTAAATGAATTAAACTTAAAAAAATCAAATTAAAACTTAGAAATTAAAGGTTGAAAATGATGAAAAGTAAATTTTATTTTTAAGTTTACTAATTTTACATGTTTTTAGTTAGTTTTTAACGTTCTTATGATTAAAACAAACATAAAAATCAAGAAATAAACAAATTATATGCTAAGAACAAGAATAAAATATATATATATATATATATATATATATATATATATATATTCAAGAATAAAAATGGAAATTTAATATATATGCAATAAAAATGGAAATAAATATCAAATAATGGTTTAGAAGGGCAGGGGGCTCAGGAATATTACCCTAAGATTTCTTTTCTCAAAGAACAAGCAATTACATGTTTTTTGGCTTATTTTCCATTAGTTTGTTCTTTGTTTTAAGTTACAAAGAGCAAGAATCGAAGAAGAAGAAGAAGAAGAGAGAGAGAGAGACCCATTTATTGGTGCAAAAACTTGTATTTGTAGGCTAGGAAACCACTGCCCAAACCCAAGGGATAAGAATTGAAAGAAAAAATCTTTTGGTCCTTATCCTTCATGGGTGAAAATGAAGAAATCATTTTGCAAGGTAAGTCTCGGCCATAACTTAACCTAGTTGCGGCCAGTACTTACTTTCAGCTGGTACTCACTTTGGGCTACAATTTAGCCAACAAACCTTTAATCCGAAATGTTTCCTAATTTTCAAGGTATAAGATGCCATTTTTATACAAGTTGTTTTCTTGAAATTTTTCCCCTATGTTTTAGCTTTCTAATGAATCAAGAACGGAATTTATGGAAAAAATATGGATGACTACTCTTGGAAAATTTTTAGGGACAGAATTGATGTTTTGACGTTGAAAATTTACTAGGAACAATGGGTTCAAAATTAGGTCATACTCTCTTCATAAAAGTCGTTTCAAAATAAGTATAGCTTATATAAAGTTTCATTCACCTCAAATGGATCCCTACAGAGGGAGATATGCCTAAATTAATATAGACTGGTCTAGATGCAGTGACAGATTTGGGTCATTTAAGTACAAGCTTAATTTTGAAGATCTTAAGGACTGAACTAGGTTTAAGTTTTTTCATAAAAGTTGTAATTCTACTTGTTAAGATTAATTTGACATTGGAATAATCCAATAAAAAGGTTTTTAGGCGCCTAGATAAGGCTGAAATACACAAGATTGCCCTAAGTTTCCAAAATCGATTTCCTAATTTTGCCTATTTTGAGAGAAATAAATGGGCAGAGGCCGGAAAAAATTAGTTTGACTACATTAAAAATCTGAGGAGAGCCACACACTTCCATTCCTTGTCTTTTATGAGAAAAAAGTTATCCCCATTAGGTAACCCTGATTAGAAGCTACCTCAGAACCCAATTCTACAATAATAATAAATGTTTTTTGCCACTTAAAGAAAAATACATAAAAACCATATTTACTAATTAATTGGATTTTGCTAATAAAATAGGACCAATGTCCTATTTTTGTACAATAAAATAACATGCAAGATAAACGTTTTTCCTTAAAATGAAAATGATTTTTGCATATAAATTAACAAGGATTTTTCTTAATAAAATGGGGCCTATTATCCCAACCTCCATCAAAAAGCATATATAAATTTTTCTTCTATAAAATATGCATATGGAAATCAATGTTTTCACCTAAAATAATGTTAAATAAATTCTCCATTTTATGTATGATTTATTCATTTAGTTATAATTCTATTTTACCACTTTTTATGCCTTGCCTTTATCGCTTTCAATATAGCATGTCTTTTACAGCTTTTCAATACCCACTTATACAACATTAACTAAGGTATAAATAAGAGTGAGGTCCCAAACTATCTCTGGTTTTGGCCTCATAAGGCTAGAACTCATTTTTCCAATTTTTTATTAGGCAATGACTCCATATACCTGTCTTGTGGTGCCCAATAGATGCTTTCATAGGTTGATCATTAATAATGGAATAGGAGTACCTCAAGACATTGTCTCATGCCTTTTTGATGCTCAAAGCTTAGTTTATTGGGTTGAATCCCTATCCATTATAAAGCCACCAACCTTTACATGTTAAATGAACCTTTGTCTGATCTTAGGCCCTAAAAGCAGGCTTTTAAAAAGAAATTGAATGCCAATAATGGATTCGACAAGCATCACTGTAACTATAGACACTAGATCCTAAGATAGTTTAGATAATGGTTACCTAATATGGGTATTGTTACTCATATTACAAATAAAAGATGGAAGTGCTAGTCCTTATCCTCGATTTTTTGGTTTTTATAGGCTTTTTTTAGGCTTTGCCCTTTTATACCTTTTTTAGGGATTAAAGTGAGGTTTTATATGCAAAATTTAGGGTTTTGGTTGACAGATGCCCTATGAACCATAAAGTGACACCGATCAATCACCCAGAAAGCCCGTGCCTATCATTCACTCATAGGTCCTTTTTCTTATCTCCCTTCCTGTATGTGGCTCACTTTGAGTTGCACCCTTGACTCAGTGTAAGTCAATCTGAGTTACAAAATGAAATGGGTATTTTTGTCAAATTATTTTCTAAAGTCAATGACACCGGTCATTAATTGTGAGTGCTGCTTGTAATTGGACCTTTTTATAAATTTTTTCCCATGTTTCTTATAGTTGGAAGATAAGATTTAGGAAAAATAATTTTTTCAAAATCCTCTCCTTACAACATTTATAAGTCATAATTACTTTTCTCTCTCCTAAGGTTAAAAAAGGGAGTCTTCCAACTAAAAATAAAACAACATATAAAAAAATTATAGAGTTTTTAAAACTATATTCCTTATAAATTCAAAAACAAAAGGAAGAGGGAGGCCAAGTACTGGGATTCTCTTGGTTCTTTTGAGACCACTACACACTAAGGGTAATATTTTGAGCTCAAATCCTTGGGTTTTAGTGTTAAAGATTGAACTAACCACAAGTAAATAATAATTTGTTTTTTTTGTTTTACTTCATCAAATGTTATTTCTTTGATTCTTGACTTTTTTTTGCATATTATGTGCTTCAATCTCATTCTTATGCTCATTATTGCATGATCCTTGAACATTTGGTTGAAATCTAAATAGAAAATTATGTCTTTAAGTTTACTATTTATTATCTCCATCATGCTTAATTTCATGCTATAAAATATTTGTTATTGTATTTTTTGGTTTTCCATGATCTAAAGTGAATTTTGGTCATCCAAAAGTTGTTTTAAGGTGTCATTGGTTATTTTTATGCATTTATTGGTGTGATTTTTTCTTATGGGTAGAGACCTCTATATTGTTGGTTTTGATTTTATCTCTATGCGTAAGTCACAATGAGATGCTCGCTCATGGCAAGCAATAGGACGTCACATGGCCCTCCTTCTCGTAGCACACATTGGTGGTCATCTATCCCATCTTCCTTAGCTTTTTGTTTGTCACCTTTTTGGCAGTTTTCATTACCCTAGTTTCATGCATGCATGTGACGCCTTTATCTAGGTTCTTTTGTGTTATTTCATACTTTTGTGTATTCGTATATGTTGCTTGCTTAATCTAATTTACATATTTTATGCACGTTCGCTCTTTATTTATTTATTTTCATATATTTATTGCTATAAATATATATATTTATTCTTTGACATTAATTTATTTTTAATGCAATTTCCTTTATTTAGAAAAATAGATATATATACATATGTGCGTACATATGGATACATTTCTCTGTTTATTTTCCTTATTTTTTATATACTTTTGAGATTATTTATATTGTAGGCATCCCTTTTACTTGATATATGTATTCCTATTTGTTCACAATACCTTTAACCATCTTACCTTTTTTCTTTTATAAATTCCATACGTGTTCATGAATGGGTGGAGGTTTGAAGGCTATGATAAATGTGTCACAATTAATTATTATTTTGTGTTTAGCCTTCTTTATTTAATTTTATTATAATTTGTATTTCAATAATACAAATTCACCCAAAGAATTTATGTAAATTTGAGTTGGATTTTCCTATAATAAAAAGGACCAATGTCCTATTTTTTTAAATAACATGTAAAAAGTAAAAATTTCCTTTTATAAATGTAAAAAAATTCTTTTATCTTAATTAAACCAATTTAACCTTTTCTCAAGCTAAGTAGTATCAATTATCCTTTTTTTTTATTTAGAACACATGAAAACCTTCTTTTTGTAAATATACATGTAGAAACCAATATTCTCATCCAAAATGATATTATAAATTCCCCATTTTATGTATGATTCATTTATTTAAGTAGATGTAATAATTTTACTACTTTTCCATAGTATGATTCATAACTTTCTATGTGAGAAAAAAGATAAGCAAAATTAATCTTAGAAACTCGCTTATATAACATTAGCTGGGGTATAAATAAGAGTGAAGTACCAAACCATCTCTAGCTTTGGATTTATAAGGTTAGAATAACTTTTCCAATGTTTTATTGGGTGGCAAATCTATGATACCTACCTTATGGTGGCCAACAAATGCTCTTATAGCTAAGCTAATCGCCAACAATGGAATTAGGGTACTCTGAGATGCTATCTTATACCTCTTTGAGGCTTGAGACTTTGTGTATCAGGTTGAATCCCTATCTATTACAAAGCAACAAACCTTTCTAAGTTAAATGAACCTTCATCAAATCTTAAACCCTAAAAGTTAGCTTTCAAGAACAAAACGAATACCATTGAGGGTTCAGCACATATCACAATGGTGACTCCACTAGGGACTTTATTTTGGCCTAGTCATCCAATGTCGGTGAGTGTATAGTCATCCGAGTTGAAGTTTCCCCTTGACAAATCTTTACACATAGATTCTACTTATAGGTTACCTGCAAGATTGTGTACTATAGACACTAGGTCTTGAGGCAACCCAAATTAGAGTTACCCGATGAAGAACCATTATTCATATTATGGATGAAGAACTAAAGCATCGTGTACCACCTATGATTTTTAAAAAGGTTCAAAATATTTTTAGTAGTGTTTGATCCTTTCACTTCATAGAAAGTGGGAATGGGATTTCTATTGTAAAAATTGGGATTTTGTTATGACAAATGCCCGTATATCATATGGATAGACGGTCATCTATGACTTATATTCATATAGCCATCTCCAATTGATGGGATACCTTGGTCATCCCTATCCTATTTGTAGCTTAGTGATAGGTGCCCATCACTCACTAAGTCACAGGTATAAGTCACTAGGTTATGAAAAAAGGGGGTAAAACTATAATTTTGAAACTTCCTTTTGAGTGCCACCCATTTATGGGTTAGTGGCACTTGTTAATGGGACTTTTACATCCATTCTACACATTTTTGTAGCTAAAAAATTTTGAATAAATTTTGGTTTTGAAAGATCATATTTGGAATGAGATTTTTGAGGGATTCTAGTAGATTTGAAGGGAGAGATAGAGTTCAAAAAGGTTTCAAACTTCATTTCCTCAGCCAATTGACCTTTAATTTGAAATGTCTAGCAATTTTAGTCCCAAAAATGACATTTTTTCAATAAGGTGTCTTCTATAAATTTGTTTCTATGTCTTTGCTTTCTAATGAATCAAAAATCACTTAATTTCGATTTGTAGATGGGGATTTATGATGGAATATGACATGGTATGATAATCATGATAGCACAGCGGAAAAACAAAAATTTTATCATGCATACCATACATATCCAAAACTAGGAACGAAAACATGCAATTTTAGGGTTTTGAAACTTACAATAGATGATGCCTTTTATTCTTTGATTTTGTGATGTCCAGCAACCAAGATGCCTTTATCCACCTTAGTTCTCGATCACCAATGCCAAGGAACAGCCTTTTGCGCCACTCCCTCTATTCTCACACACACACTTGCAAAGATGGCTTAAAATCAAGAGTGCTAGCTCTATGATTGTGTATTCGGCAATGGGAATGATTTGAAGCCACAAGATCTGATCTTGTTCTTCCTTTAGGTTACTGTTTCAGCCCGAGAATACAAGAGAACAAGAAAGATTTCTTTCCCCTTGAGTATTTCGGCCAAGAGAGAAAAATAGCAAAAACGGCATCAATGTTATTCATTTAATTCATTAATATATATCACTAATTTAGGTCAAGTGTGAGTGCCGTAAATTAAGTGTTAATTTCAGCCTCCATCACTTCCTAATTAAGAGATATATCCTAATTTAAATTCCATTAGAATTTAAATTCAAATGGCATTAGTCATTTAATCAAAACAAACTTACTTATTTAAGGTAAAATAAGTTGCCGAATTCAACTAGTATTTTAGTTTGAATTTTGGCTACTTTAATTTCCTCTCAAGTATTATATTTTGATTAAATACAAATTAGGATTTAATACTCAATTAACTTAATTATACATAGATAATTAATCAATTGAAATTAAACCTAGCACATGCCAACAAATTTCTCTCGTGACCAACATATTTGCCTAAAACAGCTAGCTGTTTTAGGCAAAAAACTCGTTTCACATATTTGCCTAAAACAGCTAGCTGTTTTAGGCAAAATCGTGGCTTAACAGTTTTGCCTAAAACAGCTAGCTGTTTTAGGCAAAATTGCACCTTGACAGTTTTGCCTAAAACAGCTAGCTGTTTTAGGCAAAAAAACTGTTTTTACAGATTTGCCTAAAACAGCTAGCTGTTTTAGGCAAAAATCTGTTTACCCATTTTATGCATTAATTTGACTTTAAATAAAAGTCCAAATTAATTCCCAATATACAATTTAAATATTTTAAGCCCAATGCTTTGTGTGCGATCCTATAGGTCCATTTAATGTTGGCAATGAATTAATAAATTAATTCAAAGGCTATATATATTCTCTAGCAAGATATTATAGCATTCCAAATTAAATGAAAATGCATATGGCATTTAGTGACCTAATGCAATTTTGCATAGTCCCTTACCCATAAATATCAGAATTAATATAAGGCATGGAACCAGTCATCCTTATATATATTAATTCCTTTCTTGATATTCCAGTGACACTGAACTCTCAGATAAATAATGATTACTCATTATTTCATCTCGGTATGGCCATACACTTCTCAGTTCACTGATCAAGTGGCCGATGATATTTTCTCTCATATCGAGAGGGGTAATCCCTTCACTTCTCTCATGCTCTCTAACATGAATCAATGCATACCCAATCATACCCGTACTTGTCACTCTGTTACGAGCATGTTAGGTGCATGTCAAAGTACACAGTAATTCATAAAGAGTTTCATAGAGATTTCAGGTCTAAGAACTCCAATACAAAACTTGCATATGAGAAACACTTATGACTTGTACCATGTAGTGTTCTCATGAGTGGATCTAATCCAGATACCGTGTTCTAAACATGTATCTATGATCTCTGATTGACACTCTTGTCCTTATGATCCGTAAGACAGAACTCAACTTATCAGAGAGAGCATACTAGTCTTAATTCATTTGTTATTCCCATAACAATGACTAACTAGGGATATTTAGAATGAAGTCTCATTTGTTTCAAGGTCTTACAACCATGTGCCTCACACATGATAACTTAAACTGAAACAACATTCTTGGATAGTTCTATCAATTGATATGCACAGGAATACAATAGATAAAATAAATGCCTCATTTTATTAACTAAGTGTTTTATTACAATGTATTGGGGCTAGGGCTTACACTAACAATCTCCCACTAGCACTAGTCCCAATTGGGCATAGCCCTAAGACCGAACGCTCTCAAATGAGCCTCGTGCAGATTTAGACGTAACTGTTTCGTCAAAGGATCTGCTACATTGTCTTCACTTGCTATCTTGCTAACCTTGATGTCCCCACGATCAATGATTTCTCTGATCAAGTGGTACCTCCTGAGTATGTGTTTGGATTTCTGGTGTGACCGGGGCTCCTTTGCCTGTGCGATGGCCCCGTTGTTGTCACAGAAAATTTCTAATGGATCTAGGATGCTTGGGACCACTCCTAATCCAGTAATGAAATTTTTAATCCAAACAGCCTCTTTTGCAGCCTCACTTGCTGCAATATACTCAGATTCTGTAGTTGAGTCGGCAACGGTTTCTTGCTTTGAGCTTCTCCAGCTGACAGCACCACCGTTAAAAACAAAAACAAACCCAGATTGCGATCTAGAATCCTGAGTGCTGGTCTGGAAAGCAGCATCGGCATAACCTTGTATGACGAGTTCTTCTTGACCACCATACACTAAGAAGTGATCCTTAGTCCTTCGCAGGTACTTAAGGATCCCTTTTACAGCAGACCAGTGCTTCTCACCAGGGTCTTGCTGAAACCTACTGGTTATACTCAGTGCATGAGCAACATCCAATCTAGTACATAACATAGCGTACATGATAGATCCAATAGCAGATGCATATGGGATTCTACTCATGTTGTCCCTTTCCTCTTTGGTTTTAGGACACTGTTCTTTAGTCAAAGGAACTCCCAAAGCCAAAGGTATGTACCCTTTCTTTGAGTCTCCCATACTAAAATGCTTTAGTACTTTGTCTATGTACTTTTCCTGACTTAGTCCCAAAAGCCGATTCGATCTATCTCTATAGATTCGAATACCAAGTATTGTCTCGGCTTCACCTAAGTCTTTCATTAAGAAACATTTTCCCAACCATTGCTTAACCTTTTGCAATGTTGGAATGTCATTCCCAATGAGAAGGATGTCGTCCACATATAGGACTAGAAACACTACTATGCTCCCACTAACCTTCTTGTACACACAAGGCTCATCTTCGTTCTTGATGAAGTCAAAATCTTTGACTGCTTCATCAAAACGAAGATTCCAACTTCGGGATGCTTGCTTTAATCCATAAATGGATTTTTGAAGCTTGCAAACCTTCTTAGGATGCTTGGGATTGACAAAACCTTCAGGCTGTGTCATATACACATCCTCAAGTAAATTTCCGTTGAGGAAAGCAGTTTTGACATCCATTTGCCATATCTCATAATCATGATATGCAGCTATGGCAAGCAAGATCCTAATGGACTTGAGCATGACTACAGGCGAAAAGGTCTCGTCATAGTCTATACCATGAGTTTGTCGAAAACCTTTTGCTACTAGTCTACCTTTGTAGGTCTTATCAGCTTTTAGTTTGAAAAACCACTTGCATTCAATTACCTTAGCACCTTCGGGTGGATCAACAAAGGTCCAAACCTGGTTATCGTACATTGATTGCATCTCGGATTTCATGGCTTCAAGCCAATTATCCGAGTCTGGGCTTTCAATAGCTTCTCGGTAGGTAGTAGGATCCTCACGATCTACTAACTCAATAGTGTCACTGTCAGTGATTAGAAATCCATATCTCTCAATCTCCTGACGTACCCTACCAGACCTTCTAGGTACTTGTGTAATGGGATCTTGTTCCACAACTTGTTGTGAACTTGATCCCACTTCCAACTCATCCTCTATAGGAGCTTGTGGCACTTGAATTTCTCCAAGTTCTACTTTACTCCCACTGTCTTTCTTGAGAAGGAACTCCTTTTCCAAGAAAACAGCCTTGCGAGCAACAAATACTTTGTTCTCGGCTTGTGAGTAAAAGTAGTATCCCTTTGTTTCTTTGGGATAACCCACAAACAAGCAGACAGTCGATTTGGACTCTAGTTTGTCAGATGTTAATTTCTTAACATGTGCTTCACAGCCCCAAATCTTGAGAAAAGACATATTGGGTTCTTTCCCAGTCCATACCTCGTATGGTGTCTTCTCAACTGCTTTAGTTGGAGTACGGTTCAATAGAAACGCAGCAGTTTCTAATGCATAACCCCAAAAAGAGATAGGAAGATTAGCTTGACTCATCATAGATCGAACCATGTCCAACAGAGTTCGATTTCTCCTTTCGGACACACCATTCCATTGAGGTGTTCCAGGAGGAGTGAGCTGTGAAATAATACCACACTCCTTTAGATGACTGTCAAACTCTTGGCTTAAGTATTCGCCACCTCGATCTGATCGAATGGCTTTTATATTTTTGCCAAGTTGGTTTTCTACTTCATTCTTAAACTCTTTGAATTTCTCAAAAGTTTCAGACTTATACTTCATTAGATAGACATAGCCATATCTACTGAAGTCATCTGTGAATGTCACGAAGTAGCTAAAACCACCTCTAGCATGTGTACTTAAAGGTCCACATACATTGGTATGTATTAGTTCCAATAAACCATTAGTCCTTTCACCTTTCTTGTTAAAAGGACTCTTTGTCATTTTTCCATACAAACATGGCTCGCATGTGTCATAAGACTCTAAGTCGAATGACCCAAGCACTCCAGTTTTGTGGAGTCTTGAAATGCGTTTTTCGTTTGCATGTCCTAAACGACAATGCCAGAAGTAAGTAGGGTTTATTTTGATTGATTTAACCCTCTTTGTATTAATGTTGTATATGGACTCTTTGTTTTGTAAATCAAGGATATAAAGGCCATTTTGCAACATGGCATTGCCATAAGAAATGCCTTGGCGACGAATATGAGCATTGCCATTTTTAATAACAAAATCAAATTCATCATTATCCAAACATGAAACTGAAATAATGTTTCTGCTCATAGCAGGCACATAATAACAATTATTCAAAACAATACAAAGTCCGGAAGGTAAAGTGAGGTGATAGTCGCCTATCTCCATGGCAGCAACTCGTGCTCCATTCCCCACACGGAGGTCCACTTCATTCTTCCCAAGTAACCGCCTATTTCTTAGCCCCTGCACATTTGAACAAATGTGAGAACCACAACCGGTATCCAATACCCAAGTGGTAGAAATAGAAAGGTTAATTTCAACAACAAAAATACCAGAACTGGACGCCTTGGCTCCATTCTTCTTTTGTTCTTCCTTGAAGAGAGCGCAATTCTTCCTCCAATGCCCTATCTTGTTGCAATGGAAGCAAGTGCTCTCACTCTCTTTGAGCTTTGGTGCCTTGGGCTTGGATTGGGCTTGAGGTGCACTCCCAACTGTCTTGGGTTTTCCCTTTCCTTTTCCCTTTCCCTTAGCAGGTCCCTTCTTAATTCCCTTTTGAACCATTAGTACGGGATTGGTCTTTCGAATGTTTTCTTCAGCATTCTTAAGCATCCCATGAAGCTCAGTGACTGACTTGTTCATTGCATGCATGTTATAATTCATCACAAATGGATCATAAGCAGCAGGCAAAGATCCTAAGATCAAATCAGTGGCTAATTCCTTTGGCACTAGTACCTCAAGCTTCTCAAGAGTATCAAGATACCCTTTCATCTTGAGTACATGGGTACTAACAGGAGTACCCTCAGCCATCTTGCAAGAAATTAAAGCCTTTGTTGTCACGAACCTCTCGTGACGAGCTTGCTCTTGGAACATCTCCTTGAGGTGCACCATGATTGCATAGGCCTCTTGGTCCATAAATTGCTTTTGCAATTCAGGCACCATAGTGGCTAGCATCAAACAGGTCACATCATTAGAGTCACTTTTCTTGGTCTCAAAAGTTTCCTTTTGAACCACAGAAGCGTTCCTAGCAGGTTCCTCAGGTAAGGGTGCATCCAAAACATACGACTTCTTCTCTTGCTTAAGAACTATTCTTAAGTTTCGAGACCAGTCTATGAAATTGGTGCCATTCAATTTGTCCTTTTCAAGGACCGATCGCAATGAGAAATTGTTGTTTGAAGATGCCATTTTCAATCTACAATAAAATTTAGCAAGATTAAATGAGGTCTTATTAATGATCCCACAAACCGAATTAATATCCCTTTAAATAATTCGCGTTAGTGATTTAATGTGGGCCAAGATCCACTTTTCACAACAACTTATTAGTCAAGCTGAGCTTGTACACCTAACAAGTTAAGTTACTTAGGTAGGAAAACTCCAATCATGTCTCGTACATGACTCTTGGATCAAATGGGCTAACATCTTAAGATGTTATAGCACAACCCATTTATTAGTTGCCTAGGTCCGGGCATCCCTTTCCATGTTAAGTCCAACCTACATTCACAACCCATGCCTCACAAAGATAATCGGGCGCATCTAGGACTCCTAGTCTACGTGACCGATGATCGATGCCTTGACATGTTTCGAATTAGGAAGGCAACTTTGTGATTTACTATTTTAGGGATTCATTTTATTACGGCTTACATGGCATACGCTTTGTCATCCATACATAGCATGCATATATATATAATTGCATAAAGTAAAGCGTGACAAACATGGCCCCAAAAACCTACAACTAAGATTCTATACTATTACATAAGAATCTTCGAGTTGGGCTTCTCCACTCCGGTGGGCTTCGTCTTGATTTACAAAGTCTTCAAATAAATTCTATTCTAAGAAATAAATGAAACTTTTACAATAAAATATAATGGCACGCAGGCCATATTTAATTACAAAAACCCAGGGCCCATGAATGCACCATGCATATCCATTCATCACACCAAACAAGCAAATAAATATACATAGCATTCATGGATCAGACAAAGTCCAATTTTAATCAATTTAGCCAAGCCCATTAATGGAAATTGTGTACTTGAACCTTTAAGAGAAGACCCCGTGATGGGCCTGGGCTGAAGCCCAATGGACTAAATCCTCTTATTGAATAAGTTCTCTTAAAAGCCCAAAACACAAACTAGTTAGATTTGTGCCATAAATCAACTCTAGTATAATTTCCAATTTTGCCATTTTTAATTTTATGTCATACAGCCCATAAACATTAAAAATACATATAATATGTGCTAACATGAATTAAAAATAAAATCATGAAGAACACATATAATAACACACGGCATTCATGCAAAAAACAAACAAACAACAAAACTAGTTGTTTAATGCTTATGTAATGCCATGAAATGCACAAACATTTAAATCAATTTTATGAGTCATTTAATATTCTAAATAAGTCCATAAATATTGATTTAATATTCTGTACCATTTTAATCTAAATGTGTTTTTACCATTTTAATCAAAACAAAGCAAACAATGTTGATTAAACATGTAACAAACACAAACTAGTCATTGTTTTAAGTGATTTTAAAATTAATCAATTAAATTATCATGGACCAGAATTAAAACCAAATTTTAAAAATGTCCAGACCTGATAATTAATCTTTAAATATCACTTACAAACATGCCAAAAACGTTTTTACATTTAATTTTGAAAACTAGTTGTTAAACTAGCAATTTACATGCCAACTAGCACCTAGTTTCATAATTAACATGTACCATCAGGTATAAATAATTAAATCCGACCATTACCAGCCCTAATAACATCTTAGGACAGTATATTAACATGTCATATTAATTATAATACCTATCTAATCAATTAAAATCGTTTTTACACCAAAACAATGCAAAAAACTCAAAACAGAAAATTTCAGATTTGCATGTTTTCAAAATAACGATTTTTAATTAATTTTTTCATGCATCTAAAGCACTAAAATAAGCATGTCTAGGCTCTGATACCACTGATGGAATATGACATGGTATGATAATCATGATAGCACAGCGGAAAAACAAAAATTTTATCATGCATACCATACATATCCAAAACTAGGAACGAAAACATGCAATTTTAGGGTTTTGAAACTTACAATAGATGATGCCTTTTATTCTTTGATTTTGTGATGTCCAGCAACCAAGATGCCTTTATCCACCTTAGTTCTCGATCACCAATGCCAAGGAACAGCCTTTTGCGCCACTCCCTCTATTCTCACACACACACTTGCAAAGATGGCTTAAAATCAAGAGTGCTAGCTCTATGATTGTGTATTCGGCAATGGGAATGATTTGAAGCCACAAGATCTGATCTTGTTCTTCCTTTAGGTTACTGTTTCAGCCCGAGAATACAAGAGAACAAGAAAGATTTCTTTCCCCTTGAGTATTTCGGCCAAGAGAGAAAAATAGCAAAAACGGCATCAATGTTATTCATTTAATTCATTAATATATATCACTAATTTAGGTCAAGTGTGAGTGCCGTAAATTAAGTGTTAATTTCAGCCTCCATCACTTCCTAATTAAGAGATATATCCTAATTTAAATTCCATTAGAATTTAAATTCAAATGGCATTAGTCATTTAATCAAAACAAACTTACTTATTTAAGGTAAAATAAGTTGCCGAATTCAACTAGTATTTTAGTTTGAATTTTGGCTACTTTAATTTCCTCTCAAGTATTATATTTTGATTAAATACAAATTAGGATTTAATACTCAATTAACTTAATTATACATAGATAATTAATCAATTGAAATTAAACCTAGCACATGCCAACAAATTTCTCTCGTGACCAACATATTTGCCTAAAACAGCTAGCTGTTTTAGGCAAAAAACTCGTTTCACATATTTGCCTAAAACAGCTAGCTGTTTTAGGCAAAATCGTGGCTTAACAGTTTTGCCTAAAACAGCTAGCTGTTTTAGGCAAAATTGCACCTTGACAGTTTTGCCTAAAACAGCTAGCTGTTTTAGGCAAAAAAACTGTTTTTACAGATTTGCCTAAAACAGCTAGCTGTTTTAGGCAAAAATCTGTTTACCCATTTTATGCATTAATTTGACTTTAAATAAAAGTCCAAATTAATTCCCAATACACAATTTAAATATTTTAAGCCCAATGCTTTGTGTGCGATCCTATAGGTCCATTTAATGTTGGCAATGAATTAATAAATTAATTCAAAGGCTATATATATTCTCTAGCAAGATATTATAGCATTCCAAATTAAATGAAAATGCATATGGCATTTAGTGACCTAATGCAATTTTGCATAGTCCCTTACCCATAAATATCAGAATTAATATAAGGCATGGAACCAGTCATCCTTATATATATTAATTCCTTTCTTGATATTCCAGTGACACTGAACTCTCAGATAAATAATGATTACTCATTATTTCATCTCGGTATGGCCATACACTTCTCAGTTCACTGATCAAGTGGCCGATGATATTTTCTCTCATATCGAGAGGGGTAATCCCTTCACTTCTCTCATGCTCTCTAACATGAATCAATGCATACCCAATCATACCCGTACTTGTCACTCTGTTACGAGCACGTTAGGTGCATGTCAAAGTACACAGTAATTCATAAAGAGTTTCATAGAGATTTCAGGTCTAAGAACTCCAATACAAAACTTGCATATGAGAAACACTTATGACTTGTACCATGTAGTGTTCTCATGAGTGGATCTAATCCAGATACCGTGTTCTAAACATGTATCTATGATCTCTGATTGACACTCTTGTCCTTATGATCCGTAAGACAGAACTCAACTTATCAGAGAGAGCATACTAGTCTTAATTCATTTGTTATTCCCATAACAATGACTAACTAGGGATATTTAGAATGAAGTCTCATTTGTTTCAAGGTCTTACAACCATGTGCCTCACACATGATAACTTAAACTGAAACAACATTCTTGGATAGTTCTATCAATTGATATGCACAGGAATACAATAGATAAAATAAATGCCTCATTTTATTAACTAAGTGTTTTATTACAATGTATTGGGGCTAGGGCTTACACTAACAATTTATAGCCAAAATACTTATGACTGCTCCTAAGAAATTTTTAGGGACAGAATTGGTGTTTTGACTTTGAAAAATTACTAGGAACAATAGGTTTTGAATTAGGTCATGATCTCTTCATGAAAGTTTCTCCAACATTAGTCTAGTATCTATTAAAATTTTATTCATCTCAATAGGAGCTCTACATAGGGAGTTATACATAAAATACTACAAACTAATCCAGGTACCAAGACAGATTTAGGTCATCCACATTTAAGCCTAATTTTGACAACTTTAAGAACTGAACTGGTTTAGGTTTCTTCATCAAATTCTTAGATATATGCCTTAAGATTTAAATGACTTTAGAAGCACCTAATTATAAGGTCTTTAGGCTAAGATAAAGCTAAAACACTCTACACTGCTCAAAGTTTTGGAACCCAATTTTCTCATTTTTCACTAGTTGAAAGAGATAAAGAGAGAAAAGAACACATAAAGGATTTTTAAACATTTAAAACTCATAAACGAGATAAAAAAAATTTTAAAAACATGAAATCTAGGGATAAAGTCTAGCACCTCTGCTCCTTGTCCATTTATGAGAAGCCATTTCCTCATCAAGTAACTCTAATTAGGAGCTGCCTTAGGACCTAGTTCCTACATTCCCATCTGTCACTAGAAACTTAGATAGAATGCAGGAAATCAAAGCCAAACTCCAAGAAAAATCACTTTAATCTTAAATGAACATATTTATAGCCTTAAAACATGCCAAATCCAATTATAACAATGGAAAATAGATCTAAATCATGCCATAACATTAAATAATCATACACATATAGTAATTAAATTAAAACACTCATCATGCACTAATGGAAAAAAGAAACCCTAACATGCCATTCTAGCATATCAAATAGATTTAGATTTTTTTGATGATCATGACATTGCAAAAATCATAAATGATTGAATTAGATAACACAAAATCATATATCATGGCATCCTAAATTAACAACTAAACCTATCTAATTATGTGATCATGATGTGAATTAAGAGAGAGAGTGAGAAAAGGGCTGAAGTCTATAAAGTTACCCTTAGGAACATGGTTCTATAACTTAGGAAGTTGTGATCCGAATTCTAATCCCCAATTCCCATGATCGATAAAATAATATGTAAGAGTTTTTTGTGTAAAATAATGTTGTTCAGAGTTATCCGATTTCCAAAAATAGAGAATTGTATTTCTGTTTCTCAAAACTCTACCTCATTTCTTACCAAGTGAGAATCCCCTATTACAAACCCTAATTTTAGTTTAAATAGTTAGGGAAGAGTTTGAGATTGCTCCCAACTTTAATCCTTCTAAATCTGGAAGTTAAAATCCCTAGAATTTGCTCAAGATTTGATCTTTTAGATTTAATCCATATACACAATTATATATGATGGAAAACATGAAAAAATCTAGAAAACACCCATAAATGGGCATCTGTCATTAATAGACAGTTGTCACTCAAATAAGTTTTCAAAAATCATAAAATGCCCTTGAATTTGGCTTGGACATTTATGTCCATGACTCAAAGACAGATAACCATTTATCATCATGCCACGGGCAGTCTTAGACGGTTTGGATAGGTCATTTGCTAAGAGATGCCTCTAAAGGAAATAGCCACAAACAGCCATCCCTCTATGATAAACAATCATCTGTCATAGAGAGGGACTAAAATTCAAGGTTTTTTAAATTCTTTTTAAAACTCTAAAAAAGCAATGCTAAAACCCACAAAAATATTTTATAAATATATAGAAACCAAGGTTAAAAATTAAGATTTACACTTTCTATTAGAAATATGAGTGATTCATCATCATCAAGTAAATATGATTTGGGTTACTTCGGGTCACGGTGTCTATAGTTGCCTCTAATTTTAGGGAAACTTGTGCACTAGTGCCTAAGTGAGCTAAAATTCAGAGTGAAAAGATAAAAGACACACACCTAAGGTAGTAAATTTCATGTTAACTTGATTAAAACATGTACCATTTGAGGCAGTGAATCTCTTAAAGATATATACCATTTGAGGCAACAAATCTCTGGTGGGGTAGTTGTTGTCAGCTTGTCGACGTGTTAATGCTCTATTGGTTGGGTAGTTACCACTAACTTATTGATGTGTTAACCCTTGGTTGGGTGGTTACCATCAGGTTGTTAGTGGATTAACCCTCTATTTGTTGGGTAGTTATCATCAGTTTATCGATGTGTTAACCCTTGGTAAACTGCTCAATTAGTGCTAACTTGTCGGCATGCATAATCAAGATGAGTTGTTTGTATCTAATTAGCGTTAGCTTATCAGCATGAAGAATTAGGAAAGATTGTTGATTAGTTGACACCATATATCAACTTGTCTAACCATTTGATACGGAACGGTAGTCGCCATTTGTCAGCATGACTAACCTTGTTGCAATGGTTAATGCCATCTATCGGCATGTCTAACCTACTTTTGAGTCAATATCCATATTAGAATATTTCTAACATAATAACTTGGCAACATAAGGCACATTAATCTTGTAGTTGATGTCCTTGCTAAAAATCTCCTAGCATAATAACTTGGTACCATAAAGTTCCTAACTTAATAACTTGACACCATAAGGTATATTAACATGTACTATGTCATCCATGCTAAATTCACAATGGGTGTACTTCCTTCACTATGTCATGAACAAACTTGCTATGTAGACACTTTAGCATAATTATTTCCCTCATCATTGGAAGTTAAAACAACCTTCTGCACTCTTTTAGTATGCTTCAGTTTTATACTACGATCTTAACCTTCATTGTGTTTTAGTTTTATATTGTGATATTGACCTTTAGTGTGCTTTAGTTTTATATTGTGATCTTAACCAAGTTTTGTACTTTTTGCAATGACTTTGTCTCCAACATAAGGAAAACCATCATTATCAAGACCGTCTGTACAATGATTGTTTTTAAAGGATGAAATGTGCCTCTTAAGAGGGCTTTAGTACCTGTGAAAAGGGGTTTAGCATTAGTGTATTGCTCATTTTATGTGAGTTATTGAATTTGAAAGACTTATTATCTTCTAGTCATTCTTTGTCAATTTTGGTCATTTTTAGTCAACTTATTTTTTGTGTCATTGTCATTTTTATCTTTATCATTCATTAATTAGTCCTTCTTGGTCATATTCTGCCATTTTCTTTTCTTAGTTGTATTGTTTTTCTTAGTCCTGAATCAAATAACATAAAGACAAATGCAAGAATAATTGTAAAGGCAGAACGAAATGTAAATGTATATACAAATCATAAAATATACAACTACGGTGATGGGCTAAGTGCCTTGCGGTATGGTGGTTCGGGTGGTGGCCAAAATGCTGACGATTTATGAGATCTTGGTAGTGCTGTTGGCTATCATGGTGGTGATGCTGGCTACTCTTGTAGTGGCCAAAATTGAAACTTAAATTCTAGCAATGCAATAGACAATGGCTATAATATTTATGTGATCACCTCAGTTAGATGATTAATGTTCTCCCCTAAGCCTAAGATTGATCACAAATGCTACTTTAAATATCTCCTGAGATAATTTCTTAGGTTCCTAATGTAGGCTTTTAACACCTCATTGCCCATGATCATGGCCTCCCTATCCATAGGGACCTTTTCCTTAATACAACCTATTTATTGCCTAATATTGGTAAAAGAGTCATATACCACCTGTAGAGTCTCATCAAATTTACTCAATCCCTAGCAATGGTGCCAAAAAATTGTTGATTTTTGCAAGTATACGAAATTGATTCTAGTAATAAAGAGTGAATGAGTTATCATTCCCATAAGGACTGATGATCAAGTACCAAAATTGTGATAATTTCCTATTATTTAGACAAACAAAACAAACATATTTAACTAAATTATATAATTAAATCACACAAATAATTGAAAGATTGAATAAAATCAATATATAAGAAGCTAAGGTATCTTTGAATTCACTTAAATTTATCTTTATATTTATATCTATTAGCAATTAACTTTAATCACTTAAGCAAGGAAAGAATAATCCCAAGTCATTTAAGATGCTCTTCCAAGCAATGTCAAACTTGTTCATCAATTTCCATTAACCTTTTATAACAAATATTAATGAATGAAAATAGAACTATGATTATTCTCAATAATTCCCACATGTCAAGTTATATTTTTTCCTTTCAAACTATGTTCTTGTGTTTTTCACAATTCAGTTCAATCTCAATACTTTCCTCCCATACTAATCTTTAAAGAAATTAGTCAATTAATGGCCAATTAATTGAAAGCATTAAGCATAATCATAAACTATTGCATAAGCAAAGAAAACTAATTATATAAACCCCAAAAAATAAGAATTCAAGCTACATCAAAGATAACCCTAAAAAAGATAGCTCATGCTAATCATGTTCAAAAATTTACAATAGCGATTCAAATTCAATAATATAGTTAAATCAAACTTGAAATTGAGTAGAGATGAAAATATTAATGCTTCAGGTTTCAATTCCATAGAAATCCTTGAATCCCAAATCCTGCATTTCTTTAATTCTTCATTTTGCTTATGTTTACTAATTAGAGATGGAATGGCCTTTTTATATGGATGAAGTATCCTAATTGGAATAGGAGATCTCTAGGGCATGTTTTGGAAGAAATAAAATAGAGTTGAAGTAGGAAAATATAATAAGCTTTACATTATTGTTTTTCACCTCATCACCACACCCTCGGGTGGTCATTTCTACCTAGTGCCACTACCTAAGATGGTGAAATCTCCTACTTGTCTAAACGTCATAGCCTTGGGTAGTGAAACCCTCTAGTTATCATCTTTCACCATATTTTACACTTTTGAAGCTTCCAATGAAAATTTTATGCCCTCAAATGGCCTTCTAATCCATTAATCACTGATGATTAACAAGATTAAACCTAAAAATAAGAAAATTAACACAATTAAGCCAACTTATCAATCAAAATATAAAAATTAAGAATGTAACTAAAAGATAATAAAAATTAACTACTAAATTGCTATTCTAACCTAAACTTCACTTAAAATATATATAAAAACCTATGTAAAACCTAATAACACTGGCCATCTATCACAGCAAGTGACGGCCATTACTTATGTCCCACTTGTCACTTTAAATTTTGAATTTCAAGTCCTTTTTGTACCAAAACTAAACAAAAATAATTTTAACCTATCCTATTGATACTTAGGAAACTAATTTTAAGCTTTGATTAATTCCAAATTCCATGAGTATATTACTTGCACAGTCTACTATTATTACAACCTATTCATTTTATTTTATTTAATGTGTGTGTGGGGGGGGTGGGTGGGTGTGTGTGTATTTATTTATTTTTTATCATTATTATTACTTACCAAATACTCTTTAAGTGTATACTCCCTAAATTTTTGATGAATTTCATAAGTATTAGCATCTTCTCTAAATTGCCTACAAAACTAAATACAAAATGGATACAAGAGATGTACGTGTGCAATGCATAAGCCATGTTGATTTGAGAGAGAATCCATTTAAGTGATCTAGAAGTGACAGACGGCCAGGCCATGAGTCGCCCCTGAGTGACAACCTTCTGTCATGACTTCTCTATAAATAGGTTTGATTTTTCCTTTCGAATTTGTGCCTTGATTCTCTATATTCCCAATTAGCCTCCTTTTCAATTATTCCTCTTTCGCCTTTCTCTCTTTTCTTTTTATTTCCATTTTATTTGTAGTCATTTTTATTTTATTATTTTTATTTTCCACACATAGATTGCCTAAATCTTCCCACCATGACGAATTTCACTATACATAAACTACACCAGCTGTTAAAATGACCCCAGAGTTTGAAAAAAAACCCTGTTTTGGCCCCATATGTTGACCTAATATTTTTAAGGCAAATGAGAATTAATGCCACACTTATTCTATCCATAGCCCAACATTAGGACCCAAGGTTACATGTTTTTCTACTCACACACCCAGAATTATGCCCCTTAGCCAAATAGTTTGCTAGTATACTTGGCTTAAAATTCCTCCCGGTACACTCCCTTGCATACCTTATGGCATGCTTCATCATCTAAAGGAGGTGGCACAGGCCTTAGGCATTCTTCCTTCTACCATTGTTAGGCTAGTATTACAAGTAAAACCCTTTTCATTAGATGTTTTGATTGGCGCTTTGGATGACTTTTTTTAGCATCCCTATTCATCCTATTATACAACTTTGCTTAGTACTTGACTATGACTTTGAATGGCTCAACTGGAGATTATGGATTGTTTAGTATTATCGAGGGTGTATATAATAGGCTTACTCCTTTTTCACTAATTCTAAAGGGGACCATTCTCTACATAGATGTTGTATGTGTTAATCCCCCTGCTCGTCTTACTGGTAACCCTTTTGTTGCTTCTAGTATGTCATTACTGTAAAGTAATACACCCTTGTGAGTTTTCACACTAGCTATTGTCATTAGAAAATGTGTCCTTTTGAATTTTCACATATTCCCTACCTTATTTTTTCCTAAGATGAATCTAACCCACCTAAGTGGCTCTTTTTTTTAGGTATAGTTGCAAGAAAAGGTGAGATTACTAACAGAGCCTCTTTCAAGATTATTTGACACTTATTCCCCAAGGCATCATATACCCTGATAGATGACATATAACTTCTACTCAGCTTATGAAGAGGCTATTTGGATGGCTATTGTGGTAGATGGCAACATCAGCTTTTGGTGCCTAGGGTTGCCCATATTTTTTAAGACTATAGATAGACCCTCTAGATGCATTCCTTTGGGTGGGTTAATCGAGCCACTTTTTGCATCTCTGCCCATTATGCTCACCAATTTGGGGAGCACCAGACATTGTTAGATGGCACCTAGCTTTCCATGGTGGCATTCTCTCTATTGGCTTTATATCAGGTTATCGTTAGTTTTGGGCTCAACTTCCTCTAAAGAATATCATATTAGAGATCAGTGCTTTTTATTTCACTGGGTCATTATTCAAGTGGTCAATAATAGCACACATTAGATGAGATACCCAAAGAGGAAGAGTAGCTAAGCATAGGCAATAGATTAGATCCAACAAAGATTATGTTTTTGTTTTTATTAGAACTTTGTAAATTTAAAATGCAAAAGAACAAATTTGAATATATTAATAATAATCTTTTAAACACAAATGCAACATTTCTATCTAATTTAATTACACATGATCATTATTTAACATTAAGTTCAAAAATACAAGTTATCTAATCTCTTAATGAACTCTTAAAAACATCAAAACTCCAATCATCAATCAGACCTCTGAAGTTTTTTTAATTGATTATTTTCTCTCTGCCTCTATTTTTTCATAGGATAACTTTTTTTGATTTTCACCTTGACAAGGTGCCCAATTTTAGTAAGGCTACAATTTTTCCAAGTTTTTAACCCATAGGGCTTCTATTCTCTTCTTTTTCTCTTAAGTCTAGCCACAAAACCTCTTCAGTCTATTAATGTTGACTAGCTTTTTTAACTCATTACCATTGTCGTCAGTTAAGATAGTTGCTTCTTTTGATAGCAACTTTTTTAGCACCAAAGGTCCTTCCCAGATAGGTTTGAACTTGCCCTGAATAACTAGAATTTCTAGCCTTATTTGTTGAAACACTAAATCCCCATCTTTTAAGGGATGATTTCTCACTTTCTTATCGAACGAATGAGGTAGCCTTTTTTGATAGATCTAATTGTGATAATAAGCTTGCCTTTTGTCTCCCTCTAGCAAATTGAGTTATAACAACCTCTATCGTGCCCATTTGATTTCAAGTAATTTAGCTTTCAAGACTACCCTCAAAGACTGATGTTCAATTTCCATAAGCAACACAACTTCTCTCCCATAGACTAAAGAAAATGGAGTAGCGCTTGTTGAAAGTCTAGTTGTAGTCCTATATCCTGTTAGAGAGTATGTCCTAAAGCCCATGTAATAGGGATGTTTTTCATATGTATGAAATTTATATTATTAATAAAAGGCATCATTCATTTATTAATGCTATGTTTGAATACATGAGTTTGTAAATCTTAAATTAATAAATGAAGTCCTAGATATTATAAACATAGTGCAAAGGAAATCATGAAGGTGTTCATGATGTAAGATGTCTATTGCATGCAAATGTGTTAATATCTAAATATCCCTAGTCATAGAATTAACAAGATAGGACATTGTTAATTCGGACAGACTAGCACATGTTATGCTTCTTGAATGGTTCAAGCAGTGGTTCTCATAATTGTGATTATGGAAGATAATCAAAGCTAACATGTAGATGCTTGTTAGAAGAACAAGTTCATTGGAGACCTGCAAAGAGAATCCTTACATGGACATTAAATCTATGTCAGTGAGGAATCTCTTCATAGCTGTTGTGCAAGTATCCTTAGACTTGAGATCACCAAAGTTATCTTAAGTAGCAAGTGGTATACTTTGACTCTATAACTAATTACTTCCAACTGGGAGTGAACATAGTTAGGAGATTGGGTATATCATGACCTACTTGAAGATAGTTGAGTGATTGACAAAGGATTCACCATCCCAGATTTAACAAGGGAAGTTATCTCACATGATTCTATAATTGCCTTGTTCAGAGAATCTCTGGCTAGAGTAATATGCCGAGATGGATGGAGATCCATGAAGGGCATTTTAGGAACAATGGTTAAATTAATAGAACTTACATAATTAGATTTATATGAGTTGACAGAAAGCCATACTCAGAATCTAATTGAGATAAGAGTGGTGAAAGGAGTAATTGCACAGTAACTGCTTCTATGGAAGGGTACAGTCAAACCACATGACTTTCCTGACATATGGGTAGTCATGATGCCTAGCTAGAGGCCAATCATGACTTGTATAATGATGTATCAAAAGTATCAAGAGGGATTGATAAGATGATTTAAAGGAGTTTAAATCATGTGAGTTTTGAATAGAACTCACAATTACTTATTATACTGCCAACATGGACAGGAACCCAATAGGTCACACACATATAGAGAAAAGGGTAAAATGGTAAAATGACAAGGATAATAATATTTGATATTATTATAAAGGTAGAGAAGAGAATATGATAATAATTAATTAAAGAGTTTAATTAATTATGATCAAATAAAATTGTCTGCGAAACTTCTGATAAATGTTCTGTAAAATTAGACCTAATTGAAATAATGTATTTCATGATTAATTATTATTGTCTTATAAGTATTTTATGACTACTATAAGTGTTATAGGACTGGTATAATAATTAATATGTCCATTGGAGCAATTATTAAGGGCTAGAGGAATGAAGCAGTTGGCGGAAGCCCTTCTGTAAGGGCCACACGCCTACCTCAGAACAGAAGGCCTTAATGGCCTATTTAATGGACCAAATTAATTTATATATGTTACATAAGTGTTATGTAACCCACATATTTAATTTGGTTGGATTTGGAATCCATTTGGGTATTTAAATCCAATTAGTTGCACAAAGGGCCTAGTTTGTGGGTTTTGTGCATAGACTTTTATGAAAAGGCTTAAATTGGATTTAATTAAGCCCAAATGATTATAATTAATTCCAGAGGCCCAATTAATAATTCTCCAGCAATTTTAAAGAGCGCAATCTCATTAAGGAGTTTGAATTTTAACCTAACTATAAAAGGCCAACTAATGAGAATTAGGGTTAAGTGATTAAAACAAAAAGAAAGTCTTTTCTCTTAATCTCTCTCTCCCTTTTGCACCAACTCCTAAGCTAGCTCTTGGGAATTTCGGCCAGCCCTAGTTAAATACCAATTTGTTGGTTCAATTTACCCCTCTCTAGTGTGGATTACTCATTGGAGGTGTTCGATTTTAGACACTGTGGTTTGCGACAACCCGGTGCGAAGTAAAATCAACTGTTCAACAAAAATCAAAGGTGATTTTTCTTATTCTCATATAGTTATATTGTGTATTCATGGCAAGATCAGATCTAATGGTTAAAAAATTTTAAAATTTCGCTCATGTATGTGATGCATGTAACCGTTAAAATCCAACATATCCCTACAATGCAAATGGTAGCTTCTCAGCCCTATCCTTGTAAATCCTAACCATGTTAGCCAGAATCCTCTTAACATTTTTGTTAGCTGCTTCAACTACCCTATTTTCCTATGGTCAGTAAAGAAAAGACTTGTGATGCTAAATCCCATATTTCTTGAGCATTTATTTTGCTTCAGCATGGAAATATGCCTCATTATTTGACACTATATGGTGAGGAAGCCCATATCTACATATTTGATTCTTTTTAATGAACTTAGCCATTTCCTTAGCACCCAGCTTCTTGAAAGATATTGAAGCTACCCACTTCGTGAAGTAGTCAATGGCAACCATGATAAATCTATTTCTGTTTGATTCTGTCAGATGAATCATTCCCATGATGTATATACTATGCAATAAATGGCCAAGGCGATGTGAGATTGCATAACTCTAATACCGAAAAATGTCTTAAGTCTGCATACTATTTGCACAACCAATATTCTTTCACATACTTAGAGCAATCGATATCTATTATAAGCTAAAAGAACCCTTGGTGCATAATCTTTTTTGTCAAAGCTAAACTATTCATATGAGCTCTATATGCACCAGCATATACTTCCCCTATGACCATATTAGCTTCCTTTTTATACAAATACCTTAGCTGTATACCATCTGGCTATCTTTTATAATAAAATTCCATCTACATTACTGAACTAAGTAGACAACTTATAGATCATTCTCTAGTTGTTTTCAGTATCTTCCTCTAGGAACAATGACTTCTCAAAGTAATTTTGGATATAATAATGCCAAGGCTTTCCATCATCCACCTCAAAATCCATTACTTGCTCAGTTTTAAAATATGGCTTATCAAAACTAAAAAACAAAAACATACATGATATTTACTCCGAACAAGCATAAACCCATCAAACTTGAATAAGACTGAAACACCCTCCTCTAATGCCTTTTATATATATCATATTATACCTTTATGTCCTGCTATAGTAGGCTATTAACCCAATGTAACATACATTTATCATATCAAATAGTGTATTTAATAAGGTATCCCGTGCATCAATTAGGTTTTTCCCACAACTTTAGTCTCTTAATTACATATGCATAATGGCTTATCTTGTAACATACTCATCATTTTCATGTTAGTTATAACTATCTTATCTTTGTTCATTGTCATGCATGACATTTAGCAACTCATGTAGCATTTATATGACTAAGCATTCTAGTTCCTATATGCATGCATACATTAGCATTCTTTCAATAAGCTTATTACATCACTTACTTTATATGACATACATATATTTAATAGCCCTTTTTATACATTATAAACATGTGGAAAAACTTGTACACAATTAACCAAATATAAGCCTACATCAATTTCTAGGACTTTGGTGTTGGCCCGTCCTGATGTAGAGATCGTTCCTGAGCAAAAGCTTTGGCAATAGAACCTACACTGATAAAATAACCCATGCTAAGATATATAGCTTAGTGGGGATACTAAAAATGAAAGACAACCACTCACAGTGGTCGTCAGAAATATATAATATACAAATAAATTGAAAATAATAAAATTTACATATTAGGAATAAGTATAAAATAAAGAACAATATCTAAAACAAGGTAACACTTCAATTAATTTAGCGTATTTGAATCTAAACAATTCATAAAGAAATTTGTACATAATGTAAATAGATACCAATACATGTTTTAGGAACCATAGTTAAACATGATAATCCATATATCAGATGCATAAATCATACTGTGATTAATTGCGAAAAAACATTAATACTTTAATTTAGCCTACTTAAGTTCTAAGGGTGGATAACGGGATCGGTGGATACCTGAGGGTATCAAACGGTGGATATCCGAAGATATCAAAACTATGGACCCAAACAAGTTCAATTGTATGAGGGACCAGTCAAGGACCTAAACAGGGTCAACAAACAACCCAAATGGGGTTGTGTTTAATCCAATCGGATCACCTGTAGTTTAGACCTAAAAGGTTGATGGTGGCAGCTGCATTATACCTTTAGGCGCCTATGTATCCACAATTGAACTCTAGTAGCAGGCAATACAGTTTTTCATGTTCATTTAAAATTTCATTCTTGTACTTATATCATACACCTTGCACATGCATATGATCGTATTATAGTACATAATTCTCCAGCGTATAAACATGCATTCATATAGTAATTCGAGTATCAATAATTAAACATACCTCTCATCATGAACTTATACTTGAACATATGATCTTTAGGCAACACATCATATCACAATCATGTTATCATACATATAAGATCAATGATAATTTCATAACATTATACTTCCTTATATTCATCTACTTCAATGAGGGTTCCACTATATTGTGACAATATATCTTTACAACTTTTTTTTTATAAGTCATTCTATTAATATCATGTTTTGATGTTACACAATACCCTCATATTTATTTTTAAAATGTTCTAAAAGTATTCAGGAAGTTCTAAACGCACATATTAATGCCATATTTTATGTTTAATTACATGTTTTAACATGCTTTAGATGTGTTTCAAAATGTTAGGGTAAGTGTCGATGTTTGATGCGGCTAAAAATCATGTATAACTATAATAGGAGAGGCACACGGGTGTGACCAATTGGTCTTAGCCGAGTCCAATGGCCATAACTAGGTACATAAGG
The DNA here is from genome assembly GCA_037975025.1 of Excoecaria agallocha. NCBI lineage: Eukaryota > Viridiplantae > Streptophyta > Magnoliopsida > Malpighiales > Euphorbiaceae > Excoecaria > Excoecaria agallocha. Next base: position 14,006,250 of record CM075818.1, read on the forward strand.
TGCGCACAACTGAGACAAAAAGGTTTTGTCCGCGCTTACCTGTAATGCCATATGAAAATTTTGCAGATAGTTTTTCTAAAGCTAATTAGACATCATTTTAGACCTCCCAAACGACATTTTTAGCAGAAATGGTCCTCTACAACTTTGTTCCCCTATGTTTTTAGTTTCTAAAACATCAATAATCTTTGCAATATCATTTCTAGAACTCAAGATAAATTGAATTTACTAAAGACTATTCATTAGGGTAGGCAACACAGAATTCCGGTTTTCAAGTAAAGTTTAGGCAAATTTAGAAGCATTTTTAGACTTTGATTTCTTTATAGAAATTGTATATTTTGAAGTCTTATTTTTCGTAGGATTTAACCTCATGGTATTGTAGGTAATATAAACAAAGTTACATCATTTTTAATACAACCTGTTCTAAAACTAGAAATCAACAACTCTCATATAGTTCAATTAAGTATATGAGTGGCTTAAAATCAAATTCAATGCTAGGTCCCTTCTACAAATTTATAGGCACATACCTTAGGTAGCTTTAGAAATTGAAATGATCTCAAATTAATATTTCTAACTCACATTATGCTAAAATTTCAATCACTAGGTTAAGTGGTTTAATGTAATTTCCTCAAGCAACACTTCACAAACTAGTTCTCCTTTTCTTTGATCCAAAAATTTCAATCAATCACAACATGTTCTACCAAAAATCATCCACAAGAAATTAAGAAGATCTTAATCCTATACCTTGGCCGAAATCTCTCTCTAGCCTCACTCTTGAGCTTTTCCTTTTCCTTTGCTCCTTACTCCTTCTTCTCCTTAATCAACAATTCATTCATTTAACATCAAACTTCCACATTCCACTCAATACACCATCATTCAAAGAATAAGAAGATGAAGAAGAAGAGATAAATTAACAATTTCACATGCTTACCATATTTTGATTCATTAATATTCTTGATTAAGCAACATGTACGAATTTTTCTTCAAGAACACTTAGCTAGACTTTAAGAGATCAAAGAAAATTAGGAAGAGAGAAACCAAATTCTGGAATTCTCATGGAAAATTCAGCCCTCTTCACCCAAAATAACATATATATAGTGACATGTAAAATTTCTTTCTTAGTCCTTTAACTTTTTGCATGTCCAACAGTTAACCTTCACGTTTTTGCATGCTTAACATTGACCCCTCTATTAAATCCTTCTCTTAAATCAACCTTTCAATTATTCTTTTATTCACATTTGCCCCTAAAAATGCCATATTTATAAATTGACCCCTAAAATGCCATAATTACAAATTTATCCCAAAATAATACTTTATACTCCAATTATACCCTCAAATAATATTAAATTTTATTTTCATGCAATTAATATAATAACAAAATAATTTATCACTTGTCCCATGCTTTATTTGAAATTCTCATTTTAGTTTAATCTTAATAAAATAAAATCCTACTCAAAACATGCAATTTCAATTAGGGTCATTTTAGGGGCCTTACAAAGATAATAGATAAATATTTGAATAAAAGTAATATCAAGATCATAACAAAGGGGATGGAACATCTAAATATATATTTAATCAAATAAACTCTATAGTCTTACATGGGTATAGGGATTTAAAGATCAACAAGCAATTAAAAGATTGCACATTATAGATGGTATTAAATACAAAGATTAAAAATAATGAAACTCTAAAACCTATTTGTTGAAGATAGATCTAAAATTTGGAGCAGCTTCTTCCTTCTAATTCAAGCAAGTCTTCATTGAAACAAAAGGTGTAACTAATGTAAACTAAGCTAAAAATGATGTTTTTAATCTTGAAACTATGAAACCCTAATAAAAATGAAGTTTTTACAATAAGAGCAAAGCTCAAAAACCCTAAAAATCTGAAGAGAAAATGCAAAAGAAGTTAAAAACTATGCTCTACAACTTAAAAACTCTTCCTTATACTAAACATAAATTATGCTTTTATAGTATTTGAGGTGACACGTAGTGGAGACTATTTAGTCTCTGCCATGTGTAACCGGTTAAAAGAGTATTGTAGCATTGACATACAATAAAGACTATTTAGTCTCTACCAGTTGTGCCATTCTAGATTGAGTCTTCAAAAATTGCTTTGCTCACGGTGGAAACTGATTAGTCTTTGTCGTATGCATTAGTGAAATGGTGTACTTTGACAAATCTATAAAGGTACATGGGGGAGACTATTTAGTTTGTGCTGTGTGCGAGGTCAAAATTTTACAAAAATTATAAATTTCACCATTAAGCACACCAAAACTTAATATTTCTCAAAATAATCCCATTTGGCACAAAAAGAGGAACTTGACACATAAAACATGAAAAACACACAAAAGGATACATACAGAGAAAAATACACTAAAAATAAACACTAAATTAAAGTTATCAAATACCCCACAGTTAGCTTTTTTTTTTGCCATCAAGCAAATGAACATGCCACATTTTCATATACTCAACCTTAAAGAGAGAGAAATCACAAATTCAAAGAAATTTGAACAACATTACAGTAGAAGTCACTAAATAAAATTCTAAGCCAAAAAGAATTCAAACTAAACCATACTAGCTACTTTCTCAGTGCGTGTACTAGGCCAGAAAAATTACAACAACGTTTAAAACCTAAAACTCCAGTGTAAGCTAATAATTGAGACAACAATTCATGTGTAAAAAGGTGCACAAACAGTTTTGCTTTTGAAACTCAAGAGATACCGTAGGGCTCTCCTTTAACACTAAAATCTAAATGTCATCTCCATAAACAACTCTAAATAAACCAAGAGCTTTATGACTTAATAGGGCTATAACATGGCTAAGGTATGGCTAACATGAAAAAGATTGGATGTGCAAATTAAAATAGCCACTCTCTACTTTTGCTCGCCACTTCTCTCTTATGATCAAGACTCTAACTCTACCCTTATTTTTCACCATCATTGCCAAATTCAAACAACTATCCATAATGCAGAACATTATTCAAGGTCAAAGAATAGAAAATAAGAATTCTCTCTATACTTATTACTTTGAAGATTTCTAGCTCAATTCATACTTTAAGAGCTTAACTCTTCTTTTTTAACACTTAGGGTACCCCACACTTAGATTAAACTATGATTGCTAGCTTTGACTTTTTTTTAAGAGCTAGATCAATCAAAACTATACTTTTACAAGAAAGGACTCACTAAGATTCCTCTCAAAGAAGAATTACTTTATGAAAACTTCACAATCTCACTAGACATTAGGAATGTATTCCATGTCTAAAATGACACAATTAAAGCACAACCCTTTTATCAATTGAATTAACCCAAAAAGTTTATATCCCACTCACTCCTAGAATGGCTAGTTCTATAAGGGTAAGACAAAAGGCTTTTTAGGTTTATGAGATTAACATAAGTGTAATTACAAAAAAAATTCATTTAGCACCCATTTGGCATGCTTAAATAAGCTTAAATGGGCTAGCACGGGATATAATATGAAAAAGATGGGTCAAAAGTCCTTTCAAAGTTTGATCAATAAAATGTTTCCTAAGTCATTTCTAGTCGTACCTTCGAGTTTCTTAATTGCTTTGAAGGGTGATGAAAAAAGGTTCTAGTGCTCTAGAATTCCTAGCTCAATCACCTTTATGCATTGTTTTTTGTTATTTATAAAACAAGCTTAAAATGCACATTTGTTAGGAGACCTATCAGTATTGATCTACTTGAACCTAACCAAAAAAGAAATTACATTTAACAAATAACTACTCTCTAGCTATCCAAACAAATCTAAATAATTTTTTATAACTCTAAGTTTAAGTTCATTAACAATGATAATAACTATAAGGGAAAACTAGCTAAGGTGTAAAAGTATTTAACAACAATAAAAACCACAATCTAAAAACAAACACAACCATGCTAAAATAAGAACAAAGGCTTAAAAACAAAGTAAACTAAAAGCATAAAAATAATAACATACTATAAATTTAAAACTAAAACAACAAAATAAAATAAGAAACAAAATTAAAGCTAAACATAATATTACTAATATTACAAAGTTCAAACAAAATTAAATAACTACTAAAAGTAAAAACATAAAAATAAAGCTAATTGTGGTGCTAAAGTTTAAACAAGTCATCTAACAACTTCTTAATATATTCTTAAAAAGCGTTTACCTCACACTTAAAATTTTGCTACCTTTAGCAAAATACCATAATAATAACATAAAAATAGGGGGGTAAAGGAAATCCCTAAAAAATCATCACTTATACGGAGGTGAAGGGGGGAAATAGAGGTTGAATCCCAACTGCATGAAAGAGAAAGCAAAGTATCCAAAGTGTGAGCATCTGATTCGTACAGTCCTTAAGCTCCAATGGTCCAGTAGTTAGAGTATCCAATTGGCTTGTGATCTCACTATATTGTTGTGAGGACAAGGAGATAGCTCCAGCATCGACTCCTAATAGCACCATCTTGATCTTCGCTACATTCTCCAATTAAGTCATCTTGTCAGAAACAACTAAATACCCCTACTTTGGAAACCTAAGATCATCCACCAACACCGATATGTTTTTCAACATCTTCTAGTCGATAGGGTCGAGTTACCTATCTCTTTGCCTAAGCAAGCACGGTTGATGGCTCTGGCTAGCATTGTGACTATCCTACCCAATGTGATCTTAGTTAACCTCTTTACTAATATTTTCAACTCATCAATCTTTGCAACAATAAACATTGCTCCATTCAAAGGGATGGAATTCTGTATGGTGTAAAAGATAATAGCTTCATTAGCATTTACATTATTAGGCCCTTTAAGATGTGTAAAAATAGCCAAAGCATGATAGCGGCAAAGGATCCTCAATGAATGATTTTGCAAATGATGTGCCTTTGTGTTACGTATCACAAATTATGTTAGTTCCTGCTCATTCGAGATGCTATTCTACCCTCATTATCATGGCTATTTTTCTTATCTGGATGTGGGTTGTAGCCAAGAAATCTCTAGTCGAATGCAGCTATACATTTTCCCTTCTGCTCATGCATTTTGTCCATCATACATTAGCAATAAGTCACTCCATATCAACTCTTAAGTTGAACTCATTCAAGACATCCATATCAATGTATAGAGTTGCGGTGTACTCAGGCTGTGAAAAGAGTGCCAATCTTCCTTAAACTTACTTGGTACCCATGTTGGGACCTTCACTTTGATTGTTTCCTAAGGACCTAAAGAGGAAAAAACCAACCTCTTGCTTAGATCTTTTTGGGGCCACTGTACAAGATAATAAATTATAGTTAAATTTCAACAAGTCCTCATTAACTTAGCCAAATTCATTATCAAATAGAGGTAAGACAAGTATAATAAGGTTTAGCATAGAAAATATTAACACATGCAGGGAAATCACTTGACAAATTCAGCGTATTAAAGTAGGCATGCCTTAAACAATACAAACAATGTAAGCACTAACATAGCTTAATGCCTTAACCAAAAAGAGAAAATTTGCTTGATGTGTCCTAATTCCAACAATCCTAACCAAGCCTAATTATAACCATGACTACCATAACCTGTGCCTATTTAAAAAGCATGGCCATTGATCAAAATCAGTAAAATACCAACATACTAACATTCAAAGCCATTTAAACTTAAGCATCACAAAGTTATAGCAGTTGAAACAAGGCAAAGAAGTTGTTTAAGCAACAATGATAAATAAGCAAAAAAAAAACACAACTCTCATACGTATTAGATGGACAACTCAAAATAAAGCATCAAACACATGTATAAGCACAAAATTCATTCCACAAAGCAAAAAAAAATGCTATTAAACAAATAAGCAGTAAAACATCAGTTAGTTTGTTAAAATCAGACTTTTTTTTTTTGCTTTTTTGAGGCATTTTATCAAACACCAAGCATGCATTAACATTTATCCTTTAAAGAAATATCATAATCGTTCATCAAACAACTGAAAGAAATAATACTTTTGGACAAAGCTGGAACATAATAACAATTATTTAATTCCAGTACTAATCCACTAGGAAGAGGTAAATAGTAAGTTCCCACAACTGTTGTAGAGATGTTCTGTCCAGTAGTGAATGCCACTACTTTCTCTGCCTTTCCAACTCTTCTAAAGCTTCTAAGCCCCTGTAGATCATTACATAAATGAGATCCACATCTGGTATCTAATACCCAAGACTGTTTTTAAGCAATAGAATAAGTATTAATTTCAATCATATGAATACCTGAAGTAGAAGCATCAGCTTGCTTCTTCTCCTTGAGAGAATCTAGATAGGCCTTGCAGTTACGCTTCCAATGACCATCCTTTCCACAATGGAAGCAAGTTCCTTTGGGATTCTCTTTCTTGGCAACCTTCTTCTTAGAGATCCCACCATTCTTTGGCTGCGCCTTGGTTATCTTCTTCTTCTTCTGCTTCTTGCCTTTAGCAGAAGTGACAACCATGACACTTTTTGGATCCTTCTTAAATGATCCATCAGCTGTCTTGAGCATATTGATTAACTCAGGAATGGATACTTGGATCTTGTTCATGTTGAAGTTAAGCACGAAAGGTGCATAACTTGGAGCCAACGAGTACAATATTAAATCTATGTATAGATCATTATCCATAACATAGCCAAGTCTACTCAAATGCTCAATATATCCATACATCTTTAATGTATGAGTAGCAGCTGAAGTGCCTTCCACCATTTTGCAGCTAAATAGAGCTCGAGCAATCTCATATTGCTCAGTTCTAGCCTGAGAAGTATAAAGCTCCTCTAGATGCAAAACGATGGTTCTAGCATCCATCATTTCATGTTGCTTCTGAAGCTCCGAGGACATAGCACCCAGCATCAGACATGCTGCTGTTTCACTATCCTCCATGTATTTTCGATAAATGCCTTTGATCTCATTAATGGCATCATCTGATGGAAGTGGTGGTGGATCTTTATCCAAGACATAGTGGATCTTTTCAGCTCTGAGAACAATTCTCACTTGCCTGATCCAGTCAGAATAGTTGTTGCCAACCAGCTTGTTATCCAAGATTGATCGTATGTTAATGTTTGATGTGCTCATAATGATGACCTAGATGTGAAAAAGAGAAGATATGAGAGTATGCTCATATATGTATGCATTAATAAGGTCTTTAATTAATCCATTTACTCCCACTATTTTATTGCGAATTAATAGCCCTCACTATATAATCCGAGAAAACCCGATGGTTTTCTTAGTGGGCCAATATCCAATCCTTGATATGTAATTTGACCTTGACTGTGGTCAACAAGCCAAATTCCATACCCTTGAAAGGTAGGTATCTCTATACCAATTGTGTCTCTACACAACTATTGCATCATTAGGTTATCAACTCTTGATGCATGCATATCATATATGCATTCCCTAATCTTGCCTCTAGAACCATTAGCCTTGACTATGGTCAACAAACTAATGGGCTAGCTAAGATGACCCATTTAATTAGATTTGAACATATTCGATATAATGTGAGCTTAACTGTGGTCAACAACCCACACTATAAAGAACTCTGGTTCTCCTCAAATTAATGGAAGGCTTATATACCTTAGTATTTGTTTGAGGGTTTTAGTTAATTAAGTCTCATCATACATGGTTGGCATACATTGGTATGCATCCTATATCTATCACATAAATATAAGCATACAAATATGGTATAGTTATGGACTTCACTACATTGATTTCCCCGAGACAAGAGGGAAATCAAAAGGTCACACCTAGGTAGTATGCATGATTCAAACAAGAAAATAATTACATTATCTTCAAGCTTGTTGGATCTCCATCCGGCCCATCTTGCTCCTTGATATTGGTCTCCATCTCTATTTCTAATTCTAATCTAAGTAATCTAATTACATATTACAATTTGAAATGAAATACAAACCAAAAACAAGTGGCCGGGACATGAAAGTCCTCATTGGGCCAAAACATGCATTATGCTCAATCACATTAGGCTTTGTCCATAACTAACCATCATGCCAATCATTCAACCTTATATGCCTCTCTAATGCATAAATAAATGGATTACTAACTTTGTTTCAACCTTTGAAACTATATTTTGAGTTATTTAATGATGTGATCAAATTAGGAAACTTTTTCCATTTTGGAAACTTTCATTTTAGGAAACCTTTTTGCATGCATGTGTTCTTGTCTTAATAATCAATCCAATTGATTATTAATTAATTATAAATTGATTATTTAATTAATTAATCATATTAAATAATTAAAAGAATCAATTTTGGGCTTAAAAAAATTTTAGGCCGAAACCCACAGAAGAAAAAAAACCCTAACTGTGTTCACACACAAACTAGTTTTGTGTCTTTTGGACCATTTGGGCCTTTTAGAATGAGCCAAGCCCACTCCAGCCCTTAAAACCCATTAATAAACTTAATTAATGTTTATAATGTTTAATTTAAATCAGCTCCTTGGGCCCACCAAGTCATTCACTTATTTAAACCAAGTCCATAAACATAATTAAGCCCATTAAGTGGTTTTAATAAATTAAAATTAATCAAATTAATTTAAGGCCCATTTTAATTAATACAATTAATTAAAAACACTTTAATATATCATATATAACAGATTTAGAAGATCAAAATTCGTTCTAACCATGAACACATCAAGAACACACGAAGAACACCAATTTATCGAACTTTTCGACAAAACTAGTTTTCATGCAAAACTTGTTCGATTTTAATTCCGTTCGATCCTACGGCTTAATATCACATATTAAACACATAAAATATCATCTAAATGATTTTTAAATGGATCCATAAGAAATTAAATTAGAACAGCCCCTACATTACCTAGGGTTTCATGCCAAACCCTAATGAGTTTCACGCCAAACCCTAATCTTAATCTTTCAAAAATTTCGTTTTTGTTTCCACCATATTTATTCGATCACACATACAACCAGAAATCAATATTTCTCATTCATGAACAATCAAATCTAATATTTTAAATTTCATGAAATAAATAACTCAAAACAAAACAAAACTTATTCCGCAGAAAAATATAGAATTGTATATCCTTGGCAAAACTGTGGCTCTGATACCATGTTGGAATTTAACGGTTACATGCATCACATACATGAGCGGAATTTTAAAATTTTTTAACCATTAGATCTGATCTTGCCATGAATACACAATATAACTATATGAGAATAAGAAAAATCACCTTTGATTTTTGTTGAATAGTTGATTTTACTTCGCACCGGGTTGTCGCAAACCACAGTGTCCAAAATCGAACACCTCCAATGAGTTATCCACACTAGAGAGGAGTAAATTGAACCAACAAATTGGTGTAATACAAGGAGTGGCCGAAATCCAAGAGGCTAGCAATGGAAGTGGCGCGAAAAGGGAGAGAGATTAAGAGAAAAGACTTTCCTTTTGTTTTAATCACTTAACCCTAATTCTCATTAGTTGGCCTTTTATAGTTAGGTTAAAATTCCAACTCCTTAATGAAATTGGGCTCTTTAAAATTGCTGGAGAATTATTAATTGGGCTTCTGGAATTAATTATAATCATTTGGGCTTAATTAAATCCAACTTAAATCTTTTCATAAAAGACCATGCATAAAATCCACAAACTAGGCCCTTTGTGCATCTAGTTGGATTTAAATACCCAAATGGATTCAAAATCCAACCAAATTAAATATGTGAGTTCCATAACACTTATGTAACATATATAAATTAATTTGGTCCAAGAAAAAGCCCTCTAAGCCCTTCTGTATTGAGTTGGCATGTAGCCCTCTTCTGGAGGGCTTCCTCCAACTTCTTCATTCCTTTGGCCCTTTATAATTTCTCCAATGGTCCTATTAATTATTATATCAGTCCTATAACACTTATAGTAGTCTTATAACACTTATAAGATAATAATAATTGATCATGAAATACATTATTTCATTTAGGTCCAATTTACAAAATATTTCTCAAAAGTTCCGCGGACAATTTTATTTGATCATAATTAATTAAAATCTTTAATTAATTATTATCATATTCTCCTCTTTACCTTTATAATAATATCAAATATTATTATCCTTGTCATTTTACCATTTTACCCTTTTCTCTATATGTGTGTGACCTATTGGGTTCCTGTCCATGTTGGCAGTATAATATGTAATTGTGAGTTCTATTCAAAACTCACATGATTTAAACTCCTTTAAATCATTTTATCAATCTCTATTGATATTTTGATACATCATTATACAAGTCATGATTGGCCTCTAGCTAGGCATCATAACTACCTAAATGTCAGGAAAGTCATGTGGTTTGACTGTACCCTTCCATAGAAACAGTTACCGTGCAATTACTCCTTTCACCACTTTTATCTCAATTAGATTCTGAGTATGGATTTCTGTCAACTCATATAAATCTAATTATGTATGTTCTATTAATTTAACCATTGTTCCTAAAATGCCTTTCATGGATCTCCATCCATCTCGGCATATTACACTGGCCAGAGATTCTCTAGACAAGGCAATTATAGAATCATACGAGATAACTTCCCTTGTTAAATCTGGGATGGTGAATCCTTTGTCAATCACTCAACTATCTTCAAGTAGGTCATGATATACCCAATCTCCTAACTATGTTCACTCCCAATTGGAAGTAATCAGTTATGGAGTCAAAGTATACCACTTGCTACTTAAGATAACTTTGATGATCTCAAGTCTAAGGATAATTGCACAACTACTATGAAGAGATTCCTCACTGACATAGATTTAATATCCATATGAGGATTCTCTTTGCAGGTCTCCAATGAACTTGTTCCTCTAACAAGCATCCACATGTTAGCTTTGATTATCATCCATAATCACAATTATGAGAACCATTGCTTGAACCATTCAAGAAGCATAACATGTGCTAGTCTGTCCAAATTAACAATGTCCTATCTTGTTAATTCTATGACTAAGGATATTTAGATATTAGCATATTTGCATGCAATAGACATCTCACATCATGAACACCTTCATGATTGCCTTTGCACTGTGTTTATAATATCTAGGACTTCATTTATTAATTTAAGATTTACAAACTCATGTATTCAAACACAGCATTAATAAATGAATGATGCCTTTTATTAAGAATATAAATTTCATACATATGAAACACATCCCTATTATATGGGCTCTAGGGCATACTCTCTAACAATCTCCCACTTGCACTAGAGCCAATCACACATATGTCTCAGACCCATGCTATTTATATGGTGATCATGCTTTATCTGGGAAAGTGATTTAGTGAGGGGATCCGCCACATTGTCATCTGTGGGAACCCTTTCTATTTTCACATCATTTCTAGCTACTATTTCCCTTATGAGATGGTAGCGTCTGAGAACATGCTTGGATCGCTGATGAGACCGTGGTTCCTTTGCTTGCGCAATGGCTCCATTGTTGTCATAATATAAAGGAATCGGATCAACAATGCTAGCCACCACTCCTAGTTCGGTTATGAACTTTTTGATCCAGACGGCTTCTTTGGCTGCTTCTGAAGCAGCAATGTACTCAGCTTCTGTCGTGGAATATGCAGTTGTTTCTTGTTTGGAACTTTTCCAACTAACTGCTCCTCCTCCCATTATGAACACATAACCAGATTGTGATTTACAATCATCTTTGTCAGATTGGAAGCTGGCATCTGTATACCCGTTTACTTCCAAACTGCCCTCTCCATATACCAAGAATATATCCTTAGTCCTTCTCAAGTACTTAAGAATATTCTTGATAGCTGCCCAATGTTCCTCTCAAAAATTAGATTGCAATTTGCTTGTGACACTCAAAGCAAATGCTACATCTGGACGTGTACATAACATAGAAAACATGATAGAATCAATTGCAGATGCATATGGTGTTCTATTCATGCTCTCTCTATCCTCCAGTGTCTGTGGACACATAGACTTAGAAAGGTGTTTCCCATGCACCATGGGTATAAACCCTTTCTTAGAGAGATCCATATTGAACCTCTTCAATACTTTATCTATATATGTACTCTGAGAAAGACCTAGCAACCTGTTGGATCTATCTCTATAGATCCTTATTCCCAGAATATAGGATGCTTCTCCAAGGTCTTTCATGGAGAATTGCTTGGATAACCATATTTTAACAGATTGGAGAAGAGAAATGTCATTTCCCATGATCAATATGTCATCTACATATAGAACTAGGAAGACTATTGCACTCCCACTGACCCTTTTATACACACAAGGTTCATCTTCATTCTGTGAGAAACCAAACTCTTTGATTGTCTCATTGAATCGTATGTTCTAGCTCCTAGAGGCTTGCTTCAATCCATAAATGGATCTTTGAAGCTTGCATACCTTTTCGCCATTTCCTGATATGAATCCTTCTGGTTGTGTCATATACACATCCTCGGTAAGATTTCCATTAAGGAAAGCTGTCTTCACATCCATCTGCCAAATCTCATAATCATAAGGAGTTGCAATGGCTAAAAGTATTCTTATAGACTTAAGCATCGCTACAGGAGAAAAAGTTTCGTCATAGTCAATACCTTCTTTTTGACGATAACCTTTTCCTACTAAGCGAGCTTTATAGGTAACTATATTACCTTCCATATCAGTCTTCTTTTTGAAGACCCATTTGCACCCTATGGGTTTTATCCCTTCAGGTGGTTGAGTTAAAGTCCATACTTTATTCTCATACATGGAGTCCATTTCAGACTGCATAGCCTTAAGCCATAAATCACGTTCTGAACTATTCAAAACTTCTTGATAGCTTGTAGGCTCATTGTCCTCTACTACAGTTATGCCTCTATCCGAATCAATGTGAAATCCATATCTCACAGGGATAGAACGCATCCTAGTAGATCTTCTAGGATTTTGTGTATAATTAGGTTCAACTGTAATCTCATCATTATGAAATTCAGTTTCAGGTTCAATCGGTTGATCATCTTCTACGTGTGGGTCTTGAACTTCACCAAGTTCAATTTTACTCCCACTGTCCTTCCGTAGGAGAAATTCTCTTTCCAAGAAGACAGCATGCCTTGAAACAAACACCTTTTGTTCTAAGCGATGATATAAATAATATCCAAATGTTTCTTTTGGATATCCCACAAATAAACATTTGTCAGACTTAACATCCAGTTTGTCTGACATTGTCCTTTTCACATAAGCAGGACAACCCCATACTTTCATATGAGAAAGTGTGGGTTTCTTGTTATTCCACATCTCATATGGAGTAACATCAATCGATTTACTAAGAACTCTATTTAACATATAAACAGCAGTTTCTAGTGCATATCCCCAAAAAGACTTAGGCAAGTCCGCTCGGCTCATCATTGATCGAACCATATCTAATAGTGTTCGATTCCTCCTTTCGGATACACCATTGTGTTGTGGTGTATATGGAGGAGTCCATTGAGATAAAATCCCATTATCTCTAAGATAATCCTGAAACTCTTGACTTAAGTATTCTCCTCCTCAATCTGATCTAAGTGTTTTAATACTTTTGCCAAGTTGTTTCTCTACTTCATTTCTGAATTCTTTGAACTTTTCAAATGCTTCAGACTTATATTTCATTAGATAGATGTATCCAAACCTGGAATAATCATCTATGAAAGTAATGAAGTAGGAGTAACCTCCTCTGGCATGTGTAGTCATTGGACCACATACATCTGAATGTATTAAGTCCAAAACCATTTTTGCTCGTTCTCCTTTCCCAATAAACAAGATTCGCATGTATCAAATGATTCATAATCAAATGATCCCAAATCACCTGACTTGTGCAATTTGGTCATGCGTTTTTCATTTATGTGGCCTAAACGACAATGCCATAAGTATGAGGTATTTAGATTATCATGTTTCATTCTCTTGGTATCCACATTATGTACTTCTTTAATTAAATCAAGAACAAATATACCATTCTCAATGATAGCTTTTGCATAAAATATATTGTTCTTAAAAATGTAACAACATTTGTCCTTTAAAGAAATATCATAATCGTTCATCAAACAACTGAAAGAAATAATACTTTTGGACAAAGCTGGAACATAATAACAATTATTTAATTCCAGTACTAATCAACTAGGAAGAGCCAAATAGTAAGTTCCCACAACTGTTGTAGAGATGTTCTATCCAGTAGCTGACTGCAGACATATCTCTGCCTTTCCAACTCTTCTAAAGCTTCTAAGGCCCTGTAGATCATTACATAAATGAGATCCACATCTGGTATCTAATACCCAAGACTATTTTGAAGCAATAGAATAAGTATTAATTTCAATCATATGAATACCTAAAGTAGAAGCATCAGCTTGCTTCTTCTCCTTGAGAGAATCTAGATAGGCCTTGCAGTTACGCTTCCAATGACCATCCTTTCCACAATGGAAGCAAGTTCCTTTGGGATTCTCTTTCTTGGCAACCTTCTTCTTAGAGATCCCACCATTCTTTAGCTGCGCCTTGGTTATCTTCTTCTTCTTCTGCTTCTTGCCTTTAGCAGAAGTGACAACCATGACACTTTTTGGATCCTTCTTAAATGATCCATCAGCTGTCTTGAGCATATTGATTAACTCAGGAATGGATACTTGGATCTTGTTCATGTTGAAGTTAAGCACGAAAGTTGCATAACTTGGAGCCAACGAGTACAATATTAAATCTATGTATAGATCATTATCCATAACATAGCCAAGTCTACTCAAATGCTCAATATATCCATACATCTTCAATGCATGAGTAGCAGCTGAAGTGCCTTCCACCATTTTGCAGCTAAATAGAGCTCGAGCAATCTCATATTGCTCAGTTCTAGCCTGAGAAGAATAAAGCTCCTCTAGATGCAAAACGATGGTTCTAGCATCCATCATTTCATGTTGCTTCTGAAGCTCCGAGGACATAGCACCCAGCATCAGACATGCTGCCGTTTCACTATCCTCCATGTATTTTCGATAAATGCCTTTGATCTCATCAATGGCATCATCTGATGGAAGTGGTGGTGGATCTTTATCCAAGACATAGTGGATCTTTTCAGCTCTGAGAACAATTCTCACTTGCCTGATCCAGTTAGAATAGTTGTTGCCAACCAGCTTGTTATCCAAGATTGATCATATGTTAATTTTTGATGTGCTCATGATGATGACCTAGATGTGAAAAAGAAAAGATATGAGAGTATGGTCATATATGTATGCATTAATAAGGTCTTTAATTAATCCATTTACTCCCACTATTTTATTGCGAATTAATAGCCCTCACTATATAATCCGAGAAAACCCGATGGTTAATATCCAATCCTTGATATGTAATTTGACCTTGACTGTGGTCAACAAGCCAAATTCCATACCCTTGAAAGGTAGGTATCTCTATACCAATTGTGTCTCTACATAACTATTGGATAATTAGGTTATCAACTCTTGATGCATGCATATCATATATGCATTCCCTAATCTTGCCTCTAGAACCATTAGCCTTGACTGTAGTCAACAAACTAATGGGCTAGCTAAGATGACCCATTTAATTAGATTTGAACATATTTGATATAATGTGAGCTTGACTGTGGTCAACAACCCACACTATAAAGAACTCTGGTTCTCCTCAAATTAATGGAAGGCTTATATACCTTAGTATTTGTTTGAGGATTTTAGTCAATTAAGTCTCATCATACATGGTTGGCATACATTGGTATGCATCCTATATCTATCACATAAATATAAGCATACAAACATGGTATAGTTATGGACTTCACTACATTGATTTCCCCGAACCAAGAGGGAAATCAAAAGGTCACACCTAGGTAGTATGCATGATTCAAACAAGAAAATAATTACATTATCTTCAAGCTTGTTGGATCTCCATCCGGCCCATCTTGCTCCTTGATATTGGTCTCCATCTCTATTTCTAATTTTTATCTAAGTAATCTAATTACATATTACAATTTGAAATGAAATACAAACCAAAAATAAGTGGCTAGGACATGGAAGTCCTCATTGGGCCAAAACATGCATTATGCTCAATCACATTGGGCTTTGTCCATAACTAACCATCATGCCAATCATTCACCCTTATATGCCTCTCTAATGCATAAATAAATGAATTAATAACTTTGATTCAACCTTTGAAACTATATTTTGAGTTATTTACTGATGTGATCAAATTAGGAAACTTTTTCCATTTTGGAAACTTTCATTTTAGGAAACCTTTTTGCATGCATGTGTTCTTGTCTTAATAATCAATCCAATTGATTATTAATTAGTTATAAATTGATTATTTAATTAATTAATCATATTAAATAATTAAAAGAATCAATTTTGGGCTTAAAATAAGTGTAGGCCGAAACCCATAGAAGAAAAAAAACCCTAACTGTGTTCACACACAAACTAGTTTTGTGTCATTTGGACCATTTGGGCCTTTTGGAATGAGCCAAGCCCACTCCAGCCCTTAAAACCCATTAATAAACTTAATTAATGTTTATAATAGTTAATTTAAATCAGCTCCTTGGGCCCACCAAGTCATTCACTAATTTAAACCAAGTCCGTAAACATAATTAAGCCCATTAAGTGGTTTTAATGAATTAAAATTAATCAAATTAATTTAAGGCCCATTTTAATTAATCCAATTAATTAAAAACACTTTAATATATCATATATATCAGATTTAGAAGATCAAAAGTCGTTCTAACCAACAACACATCAAGAACACACGAAGAACACCAATTTATCGAACTTTTCGACAAAACTAGTTTTCATGCAAAACTTGTTCGTTTTTAATTCCGTTCGATCCTATGGCTTAATATCACATATTAAACACATAAAATATCATCTAAATGATTTTTAAATGGATCCATAAGAAATTAAATTAGAACAGCCCCTACATTACCTAGGGTTTCAAGCCAAACCCTAATGAGTTTCACGTCAAACCCTTATGTTAATCATTCAAAAATTTCGTTTTTGTTTCCACCATATTTATTTGATCACACATACAACCAGAAATCAATATTTCTCATTCATGAACAATCAAATCTAATATTTTAAAGTTCATGAAATAAATAACTCGAAACAAAACAAAACTTATTCCGCAGAAAAATATAGAATTGTATATCCATGGCAAAACCGTGGCTCTGATACCATGTTGGAATTTAATGGTTACATGCATCACATACATGAGCGGAATTTTAATTTTTTTTTAACCATTAGATCTGATCTTGCCATGAATACACAATATAACTATATGAGAATAAGAAAAATCACCTTCGATTTTTGTTGAACAGTTGATTTTACTTCGCACCGGGTTGTCGCAAACCACAGTGTCCAAAATCGAACACCTCCAATGAGTAATCCACACTAGAGAGGGGTAAATTGAACCAACGAATTGGTGTTCAACTAGGGCTGGCCGAAATCCAAGAGGCTAGCAATGGAAGTGGCTCAAAAAGGGAGAGAGAATTAAGAGAAAAAGACTTTCCTTTTGTTTTAATCACTTAACCCTAATTCTCATTAGTTGGCCTTTTATAGTTAGGTTAAAATTCCAACTCCTTAATGAGATTGGGCTCTTTAAAATTGCTGAAAAATTATTAATTGGGCTTCTGGAATTAATTATAATCATTTGGGCTTAATTAAATCCAAATTAAATCTTTTCATAAAAGACCATGCACAAAATCCACAAACTAGGCCCTTTGTGCATCTAATTGGATTTAAATATGCAAATGGATTCCAAATCCAACCAAATTAAATATGTGAGTTCCATAACACTTATGTAACATATATAAATTAATTTGGTCCAAGAAAAAGCCCTCTAAGCCCTTCTGTATGGAGTTGGCGTGTAGCCCTCTTCTGGAGGGCTTCCTCCAACTTCTTCATTCCTTTGGCCCTTTATAATTTCTCCAATGGTCTTATTAATTATTATATCAGTCCTATAACACTTATAGTAGTCTTATAACACTTATAAGACAATAATAATTAATCATGAAATACATTATTTCATTTAGGTCCAATTTACAGAACATTTCTCAAAAGTTTCGCGGACAATTTTATTTGATCATAATTAATTAAACTCTTTAATTAATTATTATCATATTCTCCTCTCTACCTTTATAATAATATCAAATATTATTATCCTTGTCATTTTACCATTTTACCCTTTTCTCTATATGTGTGTGACCTATTGGGTTCCTGTCCATGTTGGCAGTATAATATGTAATTGTGAGTTCTATTCAAAACTCACATGATTTAAACTCCTTTAAATCATTTTATCAATCTCTATTGATATTTTGATACATCATTATACAAGTCATGATTGGCCTCTAGCTAGGCATCATGACTAACCAAATGTTAGGAAAGTCATGTGGTTTGACTGTACCCTTCCATAGAAACAGTTACCGTGCAATTACTCCTTTCACCACACTTATCTCAATTAGATTCTGAGTATGGATTTCTGTCAACACATATAAATCTAATTATGTATGTTCTATTAATTTAACCATTGTTCCTAAAATGCCCTTCATGGATCTCCATCCATCTCGACATATTACTCCGGCCAGAGATTCACTGAACAAGGTAATTATAGAATCATGAGAGATAACTTCCCTTGTTAAATCTGGGATGGTGAATCCTTTGTCAATCACTCAACTATCTTGAAGTAGGTCATAATATACCCAATCTCCTAACTATGTTCACTCCCAGTTGGAAGTAATCAGTTATGGAGTCAAAGTATACCACTTGCTACTTAAGATAACTTTGGTGATCTCAAGTCTAAGGATACTTGCACAACTGCTATGAAGAGATTCCTCACTGACATAGATTTAATATCCATATGAGGATTCTCTTTGCAGGTCTCCAATGAACTTGTTCCTCTCACAAGCATCCACATGTTAGCTTTGATTATCATCCACAATCACAATTATGACAACCATTGCTTGAACCATTCAAGAAGCATAACATGTGCTAGTCTGTCCGAATTAACAATGTCCTATCTTGTTAATTCTATGACTAGGGATATTTAGATATTAACATATTTGCATGCAATAGACATCTCACATCATGAACACCTTCATGATTGCCTTTGCACTGTGTTTATAATATCTAGGACTTCATTTATTAATTTAAGATTTACAAACTCATGTATTCAAACACAGCATTAATAAATGAACGATGCCTTTTATTAAGAATATAAATTTCATACATATGAAAAACATCCCTATTAAATGGGCTCTAGGGCATACTCTCTAACAACATTACCTAGGGTTTCACGCCAAACCCTAATGAGTTTCACGCCAAACCCTAATCTTAATCATTCAAAAATTTCATTTTTGTTTCCACCATATTTATTTGATCACACATACAACCAGAAATCAATATTTCTCATTCATGAACAATCAAATCTAATATTTTAAAGTTCATGAAATAAATAACTCAAAACAAAACAAAACTTATTCCGCAAAAAAATATAGAATTGTATATCCATAGGAAAACTGTGGCTCTGATACCATATTGGAATTTAACGGTTACATGCATCACATACATGAGCGGAATTTTAAAATTTTTTAACCATTAGATCTGATCTTGCCATAAATACACAATATAACTATATGAGAATAAGAAAAATCACCTTTGATTTTTGTTGAACAGTTGATTTTACTTCGCACCGGGTTGTCGTAAACCAGAGTGTCCAAAATCGAACACCTCCAATGAGTAATCCACACTAGAGAGGAGTAAATTGAACCAACAAATTGGTGTAATACAAGGAATGGCCGAAATCCAAGAGGCTAGCAATGAAAGTGTCGCAAAAAGTGAGAGAGATTAAGAGAAAAGACTTTTCTTTTGTTTTAATCACTTAACCCTAATTCTCATTATTTGGCCTTTTATAGTTAGGTTAAAATTCCAACTCCTTAATGAGATTGGGCTCTTTAAAATTGCTGGAGAATTATTATTTGGGCTTCTGGAATTAATTATAATCATTTGGGCTTAATTAAATCCAACTTAAATCTTTTCATAAAAGACCATGCACAAAATCCACAAACTAGGCCCTTTGTGCATCTAGTTGGATTTAAATACCCAAATGGATTCGAAATCCAACCAAATTAAATATGTGAGTTCCATAACACTTATGTAACATATATAAATTGATTTGGTCCAAGAAAAAGCCCTCTAAGCCCTTCTGTATGGAGTTGGCGTGTAGCCCTCTTCTGGAGGGCTTCCTCCAACTTCTTCATTCCTTTGGCCCTTTATAATTTCTCCAATGGTCCTATTAATTATTATATCAGTCCTATAACACTTATAGTAGTCTTATAACACTTATAAGACAATAATAATTAATCATGAAATACATTATTTCATTTAGGTCCAATTTACAGAACATTTCTCAAAAGTTCCGCGGACGATTTTATTTGATCATAATTAATTAAACTCTTTAATTAATTATTATCATATTCTCCTCTCTACCTTTATAATAATATCAAATATTATTATTCTTGTCATTTTACCATTTTACCCTTTTCTCTATATGTTTGTGACCTATTGGGTTCCTGTCTATGTTGGCAGTATAATATGTAATTGTGAGTTCTATTCAAAACTCACATGATTTAAACTCCTTTAAATCATTTTATCAATCTCTATTGATATTTTGATACATCATTATACAAGTCATGATTGGCCTCTAGCTAGGCATCATGACTAACCAAATGTCAGGAAAGTCATGTGGTTTGACTGTACCCTTCCATAGAAACAGTTACCGTGCAATTACTCCTTTCACCACTCTTATCTCAATTAGATTCTGAGTATGGATTTCTGTCAACACATATAAATCTAATTATGTATATTCTATTAATTTAACCATTGTTCCTAAAATGCCCTTCATGGATCTCCATCCATCTCGGCATATTACTCTGGCCAGAGATTCACTGAACAAGGTAATTATAGAATCATGAGAGATAACTTCCCTTGTTAAATCTGGGATGGTGAATCCTTTGTCAATCACTCAACTATCTTCAAGTAGGTCATGATATACCCAATCCCCTAACTATATTCACTCCCAGTTGGAAGTAATCAGTTATGGAGTCAAAGTATACCACTTGCTACTTAAGATAACTTTGGTGATCTCAAGTCTAAGGATACTTGCACAACTGCTATGAAGAGATTCCTCACTGACATAGATTTAATATCCATATGAGGATTCTCTTTGCAGGTCTCCAATGAACTTGTTCCTCTAACAAGCATCCACATGTTAGCTTTGATTATCATCCATAATCACAATTATGAGAACCATTGCTTGAACAATTCAAGAAGCATAACATGTGCTAGTCTGTCCGAATTAACAATGTCCTATCTTGTTAATTCTATGACTAGGGATATTTAGATATTAACATATTTGCATGCAATAGACATCTCACATCATGAACACCTTCATGATTGCCTTTGCACTGTGTTTATAATATCTAGGACTTCATTTATTAATTTAAGATTTACAAACTCATGTATTCAAACACAGCATTAATAAATGAATGATGCCTTTTATTAAGAATATAAATTTCATACATATGAAAAACATCCCTATTATATGGGCTCTAAGGCATACTCTCTAACACTAACAATCAAGATGGCTTAAATAGCTCTCAAAATCTCTCCCATATATGGTGACATTGTCCATAAATACCTCCATAAATGTCTTTATAAAGTCATGGAATATGACCATCATGCATCGCTAAAATGTAGCTAGTATGTTGTATTGCCCAAAGGGCATTCTCCTATAGGAAAAGGTACCATAAAGGCAGGTAAAAGTCATCTTCTCTTGATACTCAAGGGCTCTGGGGTGTTACAAATATCCCGAATACCTATCTAGGAAACTATAAAACCTATTTCCCGACAGTCTCTTAAGCATTTGATGTATCAATTGTAAAGGAAAATGGTCTTTCCTAGTTGCACTATTCAGCATTTGATCTATGAATTGGAATGAGTTCATTTTGCTCATTCTTTATCACTATCATCCTTCTTTTCTTCGGAACACATTAAATCAGACTTACCCAATTACTATCAAAGATAAGAAAGATTATACATATGTCGAGCAATTTCAAAACTTCCTTCTTTGCTACTCTTGCATTGTCAGGTTTAATCTCCTTTGGGGTTGCACAACTGGTTTGTAATCTTCCTCCATTGGGATGCAGTGAGTGCAATAGCTTGGATTAATTCCCTTTGGATCTACCGTCTCCCATCTAATGGCCCATTGTGCTTTCTTAGTACTTCTACAAGCAATTCCTCTTCAATACCTGTCATAACAGAAGATATAATTATTGGTTTTGATCCATTCTCTAGAAACACATACTTTAAATGAGATAGAAGGGGCTTAAGATTAGTTTTTAATTCCCCCTTTTGTAACTCCACCCTTTACTCAGTGCCATCTTCCTCTTTATACTCTTTCTCCAGCTCTTTTACAGCTTCTTTCTCCCTTTTTGTCAAGTCTTCCTCCTTAACATCATTCGCCAAACAATGTCTTAATGGATCATCAAATAGGATTTTATCTTACATTTCCTCCTTATAGTCCTCTATTACATCCATGAAGCATATTAACTCCTCAAACTCACACGATGGGTGCTTCATCACTTTGTTGACGCCAAATACCATTTCCTCATCGTTAAACCTTAGAGTTACGGTCTGCCCGTGCAAATCTATAAGGGCTTTGGCTATATTTAAGAACAATTTTCCCATAATCAACAGGACCTTGTTATCTTCATCTATGTCCATCACCATAAAATCAACTGGAAAAATAAAGTTGCCCACTTTAACTAGCAAGTCTTCTATGATCCCCTTGGGATGCTTGACTGAGTGATCTGTTAGCTGAAGTGTCATCCTCATTTCCTTGATATTCCCTAGCTTTAACTTCTTGGATATTGAGCACGGCATCAAATTTATACTTGCCCCTAGATCACACAATGCATTACCCATAAAATTTTCCCCCAATGCACAAGGTAATGTAAAGCTACCTAGGTCTTTTAATTTTTTAAGGATTTTATTAGTGAGAATAGCACTATAATTTTCAAAAAGTTGGACAGTGCCTACCACTTCTAGCTTATTTTTGTTTGAGCACAGATCTTTCATAAATTTGGCATATTTTGGCATGTGAAGTAAATCCTCTGCAAATGACAAATTTACATGAAATTTCTTGAACATATTTAGAAATCTCTATAATTGCTCTTTGTTTTTCTCTGTCTTAGCTATTGATGGATTTGTTTGGTGAATTTGTGGTGGTTGATATGGTGTTTGATAGTGAGTATTTGCTATTATGGTTTGGTGTTATTTATGGTAGCCATGGTTATAATGGGCTTGGTTATGTAAAGGTGGGTTAAATTGAACTCTTAGGTTAGTGTTTGAGGTTGAGGCTTGATTTCCATCTCTCAATAAGAAATTTAGGTGATTCCTCCATTCGAGGTTTTAATGATTGCTAAATTGATCATTTCTCTTATAATCATTCAAGCCATTCACTTCTCCTATTGCTGGAGTGTATGGCTTAATTGTTCTTGCATCACTACCCGAATTTCCTCCTTTGAACGTATTGCCCTCTTGGATAATTTCTAAAACATTTTGAACCTTTATACCAATTAACTCTTTCTTCAATAGCTCCAATTGAGCTTTTAGCATGGCCAATTCATTTACGATATAAACTCCTTGCCTTTTCGTCAAAGCTTTTAAACTAGACCACTAAGCCTCATTCATAGCCATTTCATTAATAAGCAAGAATGTTTCTTCTTAGACTTTATTCATGAAGCTTTCCCTTGAGGCGGCATCCAATAAAGACCTTGTAGTCGAATTACATGCTGCATAAAATGTTGACACCAGCTGGTGCATCGCAATCTTATGGTGAGGATAACTCTTTAACAAGCTCTTAAATCTATCCCAAGCTTTATAGAAGGTTTCATCATTTAATTGCTAAAAGTTCTAGATGTTATTTCTTATGCTCGTCGTCTTAGTAGGTGGAAAAAATCTTACAAGAAACTTCTCCTGCATTTGTTCCCATGAATGAGTAGATTGGCTCGATAACATGACAACCAATCTCTTGCTTTCCCTATGAGAGTGAAGGGAAAGAGCTTTAATCTTATGGAATCCATCGACATGTCTTGAATTAGGACCATATCACCTATCTCCAGGAAGATGTCTAGATGTTATGCTAGGTCATCTATATCCGATCCTGAAAATTGGTTCCTTTAAACCATGGTGATCATTGCCAGTCTTAGCTCGAAATATTGTTGATGAGGAAGCACCACTGCTCTATGCTCCTCATTCCATCAAAGAGTGGCATAATCACAAATAGTCCTTAGTCTTGGACCATCATGATTCCTTTCATGGTATTGTTGTTGCCCTACTCCTTCTTCATCCTCAAGAGGCACTTCTAGAATCGGTGGTTCATTCATTTCTTCATTTTGAGCTTGTCTTCTTCTCCGATGTAAGGTCCTCTTGATTTTAAGATCAAACGGTGCTAGATGAAGTTTGTTCATACATCAATTTCACTAAAAAATAATAAACAAAGAAAAATAAATAAAGAAAACAACAAATAAAAATAGTCAATTAACTTGAAGCATGCCAATGTTATCCCCGGCAATGGCCCCAAAAACTTGATTGGTTAACGGCAAGTGTACCGAATCGACAAGTAATAAAGTGGGATATTTTTAGGACCACAAGTATCGAACTCAAGCGAAATGAATTGGTATAACAATTGTTGATTGATTGATTAGATGTGTTTAAAGAATTTTCCAATTGTTGTTCGTGGTGTGTAATTAGCAATAAAAAAACAATTAACAATATTGGTGAATAAGTTGCAAGGTGTATATTAATAAATAATTTAAAAACAAGAAATATAAGATGTGTGAATTAATAATTACTAAAAGCATTATTCAGAGATCTAATCCTCCCCATTCCCATGCAAGGTTCATTTTAACATAAAATTCATACATTTTAGATGTGGATAACCCATCTAAACCCCTAGTTGTTGGAATTTAACGGTTACATGCATCACATACATGAGCGGAATTTTAAAATTTTTTTAACCATTAGATCTGATCTTGCCATGAATACACAATATAACTATATGAGAATAAGAAAAATCACCTTTGATTTTTGTTGAACAGTTGATTTTACTACGCACCGGGTTGTCGCAAACCACAGTGTCCAAAATCAAACACCTCCAATGAGTAATCCACACTAGAGAGGGGTAAATTGAACCAAAAAATTGGTGTTCAACTAGGGCTGGCCGAAATTCCAAGAAGCTAGCTTGGAGTTGGCGCAAAAAGGGAGAGAGAATAAAGAAAAAGACTTTCCGTTTGTTTTAATCACTTAACCCTAATTCTCATTAGTTGGCCTTTTATAGTTAGGTTAAAATTCCAACTCCTTAATGAGATTGGGCTCTTTAAAATTGCTGAAGAATTATTAATTGGGCCTCTGGAATTAATTATAATCATTTGGGCTTAATTAAATCCAATTTAAACCTTTTCATAAAAGTCTATGCACAAAATCCACAAACTAGGCCCTTTATGCATCTAATTGAATTTAAATACCCAAATGGATTCCAAATCTAACAAAATTAAATATGTAAGTTCCATAACACTTATGTAACATATATAAATTAATTTGGTCCAAGAAAAAGCCCTCTAAGCCCTTCTATATGGAGTTGGCGTGTGGCCCTCTTTTGGAGGGCTTCCTCCAACTTCTTTATTCCTTTGGCCCTTTATAATTTCTCCAATGGACCTATTAATTATTATATCAGTCCTATAACACTTATAGTAGTCTTATAACACTTATAAGATAATAATAATTAATCACAAAATACATTATTTCAATTAGGTCCAATTTTGCAGAACATTTCTCAAAAGTTTCGCTGACAATTTTATTTGATCATAATTAATTAAACTCTTTAATTAATTATTATCTTATTCACTTCTCAACCTTTATAATAATATCAAATATTATTATCCTTGTTATTTTACCATTTTACCCTTTTTTCTATATGTGTGTGACCTATTGGGTTCCTGTCCATGTTGGGAGTATAATATGTAATTGTGAGTTCTATTCAAAACTCACATGATTTAAACTCCTTTAAATCATCTTATCAATCCCTATTGATACTTTTGATACATCATTATACAAGTCATGATTGGCCTCTAGCTAGGCATCATGACTACCCAAATGTCAGGAAAGTCATGTGGTTTGACTGTAGCCTTCCATAGAAACAGTTACCGTGCAATTACTCCTTTCACCACTCTTATCTCAATTACATTTTGAGTATGGATTTCTGTCAACTCATATAAATCTAATTATGTATGGTCTATTAATTTAACCATTGTTCCTCAAATGCCCTTCATGGATCTCCATCCATCTCGGCATATTACTCTGGCCAGAGATTCACTGAACAAGGCAATTATAGAATCATGTGAGATAACTTCCCTTGTTAAATCTGGGATGGTGAATCCTTTGTCAATCACTCAACTATCTTCAATTAGGTCATGATATACCCAATCTCCTAACTATGTTCACTACTAGTTGGAAGTAATTAGTTACGAAGTCAAAGTATACCACTTGCTACTTAAGATAACTTTGGTGATCTCAAGTCTAAGGATACTTGCACAACCGCTATGAAGAGATTCCTCACTGACATAGATTTAATATCCATATGAGGATTCTCTATGCAGGTCTCCAATGAACTTGTTCTTCTAACAAGCATCCACATGTTAGCTTTGATTATCTTTCATAATCACAGTTATGAGAACCACTGCTTGAACCATTCAAGAAGCATAACATGTGCTAGTCTGTCCGAATTAACAATGTCCTATCTTGTTAATTCTATGACTAGGGATATTTAGATATTAAGACATTTGCATGCAATAGACATCTCACATCATGAACACCTTCATGATTGCCTTTGCACTGTGTTTATAATATCTAGGACTTTATTTATTAATTTAAGATTTACAAACTCATGTATTCAAACATAGCATTAATAAATGAATGATGCCTTTTATTAAGAATATAAATTTCATACATATGAAAAACATCCCTATTACATGGGCTCTAGGGCATACTCTCTAACAATCTCCCACTTGCACTTGAGCCAATCACTCATATGTCTCAGACCCATGCTATTTATATGGTGATCATGCTTAATCTGGGAAAGTGCTTTAGTGAGGGGATCCGCCACATTGTCATCTGTGGGAACCCTTTCTATTTTCACAACATTTCTAGCTACTATTTCCGTTATGAGATGGTAGCGTCTGAGAACATGCTTGGATCGCTGATAAGACCGTGGTTCCTTTGCTTGCGCAATGGCTGCATTGTTGTCACAATATAAAGGAATCGGATCAACAATGCTAGGCACCACTCCTAGTTCGGTTATGAACTTTTTGATCCAGACTGCTTCTTTGGCTGCTTCTGAAGCAGCAATGTACTCAGCTTCCATCGTGGAATCAGCAGTTGTTTCTTGTTTGGAACTTTTCCAACTAACTACTCCTCCTCCCATTATGAACACATAACCAGATTGTGATTTACAATCATCTTTGTCAGATTGGAAGCTGGCATCTGTATACCCATTTACTTCAAAACTGCCCTCTCCATATACCAAGAATATATCCTTAGTCCTTCTCAAGTACTTAAGAAAATTCTTGACAGCTGCCCAGTGTTCCTTTCCAAAATTAGATTGGAATATGCTTGTGACACTCAAAGAAAATGCTACATCTGGACGTGTACATAACATAGCATACATGATAGAACAAATTGCAGATGCATATGGTATTCTATTCATACTCTCTCTATCCTTCAGTGTCTGTGGACACATAAACTTAGAAAGTTGTTTCCCATGCACCATGGGTATAAACCCTTTCTTAGAGAGATCCATATTGAACCTCTTCAATACTTTATCTATATATGTACTCTGAGAAAGACCTAGCAACCTATTGGATCTATCTCTATAGATCCTTATTCCCAGAATATAGGATGCTTCTCCAAGGTCTTTCATGGAGAATTGCTTGGATAACCATATTTTAACAGATTGGAGAAGAGAAATGTCATTTCCCATGATCAATATGTCATCTACATATAGAACTAGGAAGACAATTGCACTCCCACTGACCCTTTTATACACACAAGGTTCATCTTCATTCTGTGAGAAACCAAACTCTTTGATTGTCTCATTGAATCGTATGTTCCAGCTCCTAGAGGCTTGCTTCAATCCATAAATGGATCTTTGAAGCTTGCATACCTTTTCGCCATTTCCTGATGTGAATCCTTCTGGTTGTGTCATATACACATCCTCGGTAAGATTTCCATTAAGGAAAGCTGTCTTCACATACATTTGCCAAATCTCATAATCATAATGAGCTACAATGGCTAAAAGTATTCTTATAGACTTAAGCATCGCTATAGGAGAAAAAGTTTCGTCATAGTCAATACCTTCTTTTTGACGATAACCTTTTGCTACTAAGTGAGCTTTATAGGTAACTATATTACCTTCCATGTCAGTCTTCTTTTTGAAGACCCATTTGCACCCTATGGGTTTTATCCCTTCAGGTGGTTGAGTTAAAGTCCATACTTTGTTCTCATACATGGAGTCCATTTCAGACTGCATAGCCTTAAGCCATAAATCACGTTTTGAACTGTTCAAAACTTCTTGATAGCTTGTAGGCTCATTGTCCTCTACTACAGTTATACCACTATCCGAATCAATGTGAAATCCATATCTCATAGGGATAGAACGCATCCTAGTAGATCTTCTAGGATTTTGTGTATAATCAGGTTCAACTATAATCTCATCATTATGAAATTCAGTTTCGGGTTCAATCGATTGATCATCTTCTACTTGTGGGTCTTGAACTTCACCAAGTTCAATTTTACTCCCACTATCCTCTCGTAGGAGAAATTCTCTTTCCAAAAAGACAGCATGCCTTGAAACAAACACCTTTTGTTCTAAGCGATGATAGAAGTAATATCCAAACGTTTCTTTTAGATATCCCACAAATAAACATTTGTCAGACTTAACATCCAGTTTGTCTGACATTGTCCTCTTCACATGAGCAGGACAACCCCATACTTTCATATGAGAAAGTGTGGGTTTCTTGTTATTCCACATCTCATATGGAGTAACATCAACCGATTTACTAGGAACTCTATTTAACACATAAACAGGAGTTTCTAGTGCATATCCCCAAAAGGACTTAGGCAAGTCCGCTCGGCTCATCATTGATCGAACCATATCTAATAGTGTTCGATTCCTCCTTTCGGATACACCATTGTGTTGTGGTGTATATGGAGGAGTCCATTGAGATAAAATCCCATTATCTCTAAGATAATCCTGAAACTCTTGACTTAAGTATTCTCCACCTCGATCTGATCTAAGTGTTTTAATACTTTTGCCAAGTTGTTTCTCTACTTCATTTCTGAATTCTTTGAACTTTTCAAATGCTTCAGACTTATATTTCATTAGATAGATGTATCCAAACCTAGAATAATCATCTATGAAAGTAATGAAGTAGGAGTAACCTCCTCTGGTATGTGTAGTCATTGGACCACATACATCTGAACGTATTAAGTTAAAAACCATTTTAGCTCGTTCTCCTTTACCAATAAAGGGAGCTTTTGTCATTTTTCCCAATAGACAAGATTCGCATGTATCAAATGATTCATAATCAAATGATCCCAAATTACCTGACTTGTGCAATTTGGTCATGCGTTTTTCATTTATGTGGCCTAAACAACAATGCCATAAGTATGAGGTATTTAGATTATCATGTTTCATTCTCTTGGTATCCACATTATGTACTTCTTTAATTAAATCAAGAACAAATATACCATTCTCAATGATAGCTTTTGCATAAAATATATTGTTCTTAAAAATGTAACAACATTTGTCCTTTAAAGAGATATCATAATCGTTCATTAAACAACTGAAAGAAATAATACTTTTGGACAAAGCTGGAACATAATAACAATTATTTAATTCCAGTACTAATCCACTAGGAAAAGGCAAATAGTAAGTCCCCACAACTGTTGTAGAGATGTTCTGTCCAGTAGCTGACTGCAAATATATCTCTGCCTTTCCAACTCTTCTAAAGCTTCTAAGCCCTTGTAGATCATTACATAAATGAGATCCACATCCGGTATCTAATACCCAAGATTGTTTTGAAGCAATAGAATAAGTATTAATTTTAATCATATGAATACCTGAAGTAGAAGCATCAGCTTGCTTCTTCTCCTTGAGAGAATCTAGATAGGCCTTGTAGTTACGCTTCCAATGACCATCCTTTCCACAATGGAAGCAAGTTCCTTTGGGATTCTCTTTCTTGGCAACCTTCTTCTTGGAGATCCCACCATTCTTTGGCTGCGCCTTGGTTATCTTCTTCTTCTTCTACTTCTTGCCTTTAGCAGAAGTGACAACCATGACACTTTTTGGATCCTTCTTAAATGATCCATCAGTTGTCTTGAGCATATTGATTAACTCAGGAATGGATACTTGGATCTTGTTCATGTTAAAGTTAAGCACGAAAGGTGCATAACTTGGAGCCAATGAGTACAAGATTAAATCTATGTATAGATCATTATCCATAACATAGCCAAGTCTACTCAAATGCTCAATATACCCATACATCTTCAATGCATGAGTAGCAGCTGAAGTGCCTTCCACCATTTTGCAACTAAATAGAGCTCGAGCAATCTCATATTGCTCAGTTCTAGCCTGAGAAGAATAAAGCTCTTCTAGATACAAAATGATGGTTCTAGCATCCATCATTTTATGTTGCTTCTGAAGCTCCGAGGACATAGCACCCAGCATCAGACATGCTGCTGTTTCACTATCCTCCATGTATTTTCGATAAATGCCTTTGATCTCATCAATGGCATCATCTGATGGAAGTGGTGGTGGATCTTTATCCAAGACATAGTGGATCTTTTCAGCCCTGAGAACAATTCTCACTTGCCTGATCCAGTCAGAATAGTTATTGCCAACCAGCTTGTTATCCAAGATTGATCGTATATTAATGTTTGATGTGCTCATGATGATGACCTAGATGTGAAAAATAAAAGATATGAGAGTATGTTCATATATGTATGCATTAATAAGGTCTTTAATTAATCCATTTACTCCCACTATTTTATTGCAAATTAATAGCCCTCAATATATAATCCGAGAAAACCCGATGGTTTTCTTAGTGGGCCAATATCCAATCCTTGATATGTAATTTGACCTTGACTGTGGTCAACAAGCCAAATTCCATACCATTGAAAGGTAGGTATCTCTATACCAATTGTGTCTCTACACAACTATTGGATCATTAGGTTATCAACTCTTGATGCATGCATATCATATATGCATTCCCTAATCTTGCCTCTAGAACCATTAGCCTTGACTGTGGTCAACAAACTAATGGGCTAGCTAAGATGACCCATTTAATTATATTTGAACATATTCGATATAATGTGAGCTTGACTGTGGTCAACAACCCACACTATAAAGAACTCTGGTTCTCCTCAAAGTAATGGAAGGCTTATATACCTTAGTATTTGTTTGAGGGTTTTAGTTAATTAAGTCTCATCATACATGGTTGGCATACATTGGTATACATCCTATATCTATCACATAAATATAAGCATACATATATGGTATAGTTATGGACTTCACTATATTGATTTCCCCGAGCCAAGAGGGAAATCAAAAGGTCACAGCTAGGTAGTATACATGATTCAAACAAGAAAATAATTACATTATCTTCAAGCTTGTTGGATCTCCATCCGGCCCATCTTGCTCCTTGATATTGGTCTCCATCTCTATTTCTAATTCTAATCTAAGTAATCTAATTACATATTACAATTTGAAATGAAATACAAACAAAAAACAAGTGGCCGGGACATGAAAGTCCTCATTGGGCCAAAACATGCATTATGCTCAATCACATTGGGCTTTGTCCATAACTAACAATCATTCCAATCATTCACCCTTATATGCCTCTCTAATGCATAAATAAATGGATTACTAACTTTGTTTCAACCTTTGAAACTATATTTTGAGTTATTTAATGATGTGATCAAATTAGGAAACTTTTTTCATTTTGGAAACTTTCATTTTAGGAAACCTTTTTGCATGCATGTGTTCTTGTCTTAATAATCAATCCAATTGATTATTAATTAATTATAAATTGATTATTTAATTAATTAATCATATTAAATAATTAAAAGAATCAATTTTGGGCTTAAAACAATTGTAGGCCGAAACCCACAGAAGAAAAACCCTAACTGTGTTCACACACAAACTAGTTTTGTGTCTTTTGGACCATTTGGGCCTTTTGGAATTAGCCGAGCCCACTCCAGCCCTTAAAACCCTTTAATAAACTTAATTAATGTTTATAATTTTTAATTTAAATCAGCTCCTTGGGCCCACCAAGTCATTCACTAATTTAAACCAAGTCCGTAAACATAATTAAGCCCATTAAGTGGTTTTAATAAATTAAAATTAATCAAATTAATTTAAGGCCCATTTTAATTAATCCAATTAATTAAAAAGACTTTAATATATCATATATATCAGATTTAGAAGATCAAAAGTCGTTCTAACCAAGAACACACGAAGAACACCAATTTATCGAACTTTTCGACTAAACTAGTTTTCATGCAAAACTTGTTCGATTTTAATTCCGTTCGATCCTAAGGCTTAATATCACATATTAAACACATAAAATATCATCTAAATGATGTTTTAATGGATCCATAAGAAATTAAATTAGAACAGCCCCTTAAATCACCTAGGGTTTCACGCCAAACCCTAATCTCAATCATTCAAAATTTCGTTTTTGTTTCCACCAAATTTATTTGATCACAAATACAACCAGAAATCAATATTTCTCATTCATGAACAATCAAATCTAATATTTTAAAGTTCATGAAATAAATAACTCAAAACAAAACAAAACTTATTCCGCATAAAAATATAGAATTGTATATCCATGGCAAAACCGTGGCTCTGATACCATGTTGGAATTTAACGGTTACATGCATCACATACATGAGCGGAATTTTAAAATTTTTTTAGCCATTAGATCTGATCTTGCCATGAATGCACCATATAATTATATGAGAATAAGAAAAATCACCTTTGATTTTTGTTGAACAGTTGATTTTACTACGCACCGGGTTGTCGCAAACCACAGTGTCCAAAATCGAACACCTCCAATGAGTAATCGACACTAGAGAGGGGTAAATTGAACCAACAAATTGGTGTTCAACTAGGGCTGGCCGAAATTCCAAGAAGCTAGCTTGGAGTTGGCGCAAAAAGGGAGAGAGAATAAAGAAAAAGACTTTCCTTTTGTTTTAATCACTTAACCCTAATTCTCATTAGTTGGCCTTTTATAGTTAGGTTAAAATTCCAACTCCTTAATGAGATTGGGCTCTTTAAAATTGCTGGAGAATTATTAATTGGGCCTCTCGAATTAATTATAATCATTTGGGCTTAATTAAATCCAATTTAAACCTTTTCATAAAAGTCTATGCACAAAATCCACAAACTAGGCCCTTTGTGCATCTAATTGAATTTAAATAACCAAATGAATTCCAAATCCAACCAAATTAAATATGTAAGTTCCATAACACTTATGTAACATATATAAATAAATTTGGTCCAAGAAAAAGCCCTCTAAGCCCTTCTGTATGGAGTTGGCGTGTGGCCCTCTTTTGGAGGGCTTCCTCCAACTTCTTCATTCCTTTGGCCCTTTATAATTTCTCCAGTGGACCTATTAATTATTATATCAGTCCTATAACACTTATATTAGTCTTATAACACTTATAAGATAATAATAATTAATCATAAAATACATTATTTCAATTAGGTCCAATTTTGCAGAACATTTCTCAAAAGTTCCGCGGACAATTTTATTTGATCATAATTAATTAAACTCTTTAATTAATTATTATCTTATTCACTTCTCTACCTTCATAATAATATCAAATATTATTATCCTTGTTATTTTACCATTATACCCTTTTCTCTATATGTGTGTGACCTATTGGGTTCCTGTCCATGTTGGCAGTATAATATGTAATTGTGAGTTCTATTCAAAACTAACATGATTTAAACTCCTTTAAATCATCTTATCAATCCCTATTGATACTTTTGATACATCATTATACAATTCATGATTAGCCTCTACCTAGGCATCATGACTACCCAAATGTCAGGAAAGTCATGTGGTTTGACTGTACCCTTCCATAGAAACAATTACCGTGCAATTACTCCTTTCACCACTCTTATCTCAATTAGATTCTGAGTATGGATTTCTGTCAACTCATATAAATCTAATTATGTATGTTCTATTAATTTAACCATTGTTCCTAAAATGCCCTTCATGGATCTCCATCCATCTCGGCATATTACTCTAGCCAGAGATTCACTGAACAAGGCAATTATAGAATCATGTGAGATAACTTCCCTTGTTAAATCTTGGATGGTGAATCCTTTGTCAATCACTCAACTATCTTCAAGTAGGTCATGATATACCCAATCTCCTAACTATGTTCACTCCCAGTTGGAAGTAATCAGTTACGGAGTCAAAGTATACCACTTGCTACTTAAGATAACTTTGGTGATCTCAAGTCTAAGGATACTTGCACAACCGCTATGAAGAGATTCCTCACTGACATAGATTTAATATCCATGTGAGGATTCTCTATGCAGGTCTCCAATGAACTTGTTCTTCTAACAAGCATCCACATGTTAGCTTTGATTATCTTTCATAATCACAGTTATGAGAACCACTGCTTGAACCATTCAAGAAGCATAACATGTGCTAGTCTATCCGAATTAACATTGTCCTATCTTGTTAATTCTATGATTAGGGATATTTAGATATTAAGACATTTGCATGCAATAGACATCTCACATCGTGAACACCTTCATGATTGCCTTTGCACTGTGTTTATAATATCTAGGACTTCATTTATTAATTTAAGATTTACAAACTCATGTATTCAAACATAGCATTAATAAATGAATGATGCCTTTTATTAAGAATATAAATTTCATACATATGAAAAATATCCCTATTACATGGGCTCTAGGGCATACTCTCTAACACTAGTATCCCATTTCGGGACCTACTACTCTAACTACCCGGTATCCCATTCCCGAGCCTACCAGATAGGCAGCATACGCATGGGTCTCAAGAAGCCTATTAGTTCAAAACCTATTCATTTTCCTCTTTTTTTTCTAAAGTTACAGCATATAAAACCTAGATCTAACAGCTTCTATTCTAAAAATGCCATTAAAACTATAGCAAATATGAAGTAAAATAGAGCATACATGATATAAATAGCGAACAAGCATTCATCTATCAACTTGAATAAGATTGAAAAAATAAATCCTTGTAAAACATGCATATCAAAATAAGCACAAAGGAAAAGAAATATCTAAAATATATATATAAGGTAACTAAGTTCATAACCCTTACATGGTTAAGGGGATTCAAAGATCCCCAAACAACAAAACAACTACTCACTACTCTTAATGTAAATAGCAAAGAAAAAAGGAAAAAAAAATCATAAAACCTATTTGAAAGTATGGATTTAAAGTATAGCAACTCCTCTTCTTCTTCTCCAAGCCTTCTCTTGATTTAAAACATGAACTTTAAATTGTAACACTAACTACAACTATGTGTCTTTGTATTTTGAAAGTAAAACTATATTGAAAAAGTGATTTTTACAAGTAAATCTATGTGAACTAAGTATAAAAACCTTAATGTATGAAAAACTACGAGCTAAACTATAAACAATACTCTTCAAAATAATAAAAACTAAAAATCTCTTCTTTAAAACTAGACAGAAAGAAGGTTTTATAGTATTTTAGGATAGAACTCGGCCAAGACAAAATGGTCTCAACCAAGTCTAATTGGTTGAAAGAGTATAGTAGCTCAGCATAGGGCTGAGACAAAATGGTTTCAGTCGAGTATACCCTTTTGGACTAAAACATCTTTGAACTTTGCATTAGACATGGCGAAGACAAATGATCTCAATCAAGTCCTTTGGTGAAACAATGCATTTTGCTGATTTGCAGGGCATACGGCTGACACAAATGGTCCCAGTCGAGTGCTAGTCCTTCTTTCTGTACAAAATTAAAAAATACACCATTAAACACTCAAAAACTTGATAATCATCAAAATAATCCTATTTGGCATAAAAAAGAGAAATTTAACACTTAAAACATGTAAAATGAGACACAAACACAAATAAATATATACTGACAATGAACACTAATTTGGCATTATCACCAATACCCAAAAGCATAATCACATACTGCTCTTAAACAAAATAGTCATTTTTGAACAACCCACACTTAACCATGCCTTGAACCAATAAAACAAGTAACCAAAAATAAATTTGAATGGAAGAAAGAGTGAATACAATTACTCAATGATGAATTTCCACAAACAGAAAGTGAAATCTAGTCTTGAGAGGGTGAAAAAATAGGAAATCTAGATAAATGATGAAAGGAATGAAAAAGAATGTGAAAAGACCTTCCAAAATGGCCATTTTATAAGCAGTCTCCGATGGAACCCCTAGGGTCATAGCTGAGACTAAATAGTCTCTATCATGACTCTCACAGAATACCAAAATGTACATTTTAATTTTTATTTAGTCACAGCTGAGGCTAATTTCTCTCAGCCTTAGCAAACCATTCTGGACTGAACATTTCAAAATTTTTACTTAGTCAAGGCGGAGACTAAACACTCTTAGCCGTAACTAATCCTTTTGTAACCTATAAGGCAAAGACTAAACACTCTCAACCGTGACTAATCCTTTTGTAACCTATATTTTTATGAGTCATGATAGAGACAAAATAGTCTGTACCATGACTAACCCTTCTTAACTAAATGCATGTGAAATTCAAATTGGTCATGGATGAGACCAATCACTCTTAGTCGTGGTAAACCATTCTATACTAAAATGCATAGAAACCTCACATTGGTCATGGCTGAGACAAAATAGTCCCTGTTGTGACTCATAAATTTTTTACAAAAATTTTTAAATTATAAACCCATCTCAATCAACACATAGACATCTAGATTTAATACTAACAAAGTAAGTATAATTTCACTATCTATACACCACAAAATTTAGCAAAAAATGACAAAAATTAAAACTTAAAATTTAAAATAAACAACACAATTAAAAAGTTAGGGTTAGAGAAAAATAGTTATGAGTTAAACAAGTCACCAGCATGACTTTGAATGCACTTACTAAACATCCATGAGCTCAGATCTCACCGACCCCACATCCAACTTAAATTTATCATGCAAAATTAGTCAATGATTTGTAATTTAGCATCTTCCGTCAACTCATGGATTATAAGTTAAAACCATTCCATATGTAAGGTTATCTCGATCTTTACGAGTTCCTAGCTTTTTAAATTTCAGTTTCCTTTGCAATAATTTCTAGCTACCACTATAAAGTGAGACTTTTATTCTTAGTTTAAACTCATTCTACACTAACTTCTTCTCATGCCATTTAGTGATTTTCTTCTTGCTCTCGGCAACAACGTCTATTTCTACCCTAGGATTCATTAGCCATTTCCTAAGCATATCATTCATCCTTACATCTTTAGGCATTACTTTCATTTCCTTATAAACATCTTTAACACAACAAATTGATTCTTTGAAGTCACATGATGGACATTTTGTTACTTTGGTTACCTTGAAGACAATCTTCTCCTTATTCAATTATAAAGTGATAGTTTTCCCATGCACATCTATTAGTGATCTCACTGTGTTCAAAAATGGGCATTCGACAATCAACGGTACCTTCCAGTCTTCCTCCATCTATAAAACCACAAAGTCCACCAGAAAAATGAAACCTTTAAATTTTACTAGTAAATCTTCAATTATCTCCTTGGGTTTCTTAATGGACTTATCTGCCAATAGCAGCAACATCCTTGTGTCCTTGAGATTCCCTAAATTTAACTTCCTGCAAAGTGAATAAGGCACGAGATTAATGCTTTCACCCAAATCACATAAGGCATGCCCAACAAAACTACCCCCTAATTCATATGATAGCATGAAACTACTAGGATCCTTTAATTTTTTAGGTGATTTGTTAGTTAAAATTGCACTACAATTTTTAGACAAATAAACCTTCTAACTTTTTCTTGCTAGAAATAGCTCTTTTAAAAATTTAGCATACTTTGGTATATGTAACAAAGCATCAATAAATGGTAAATTTATGTACAGCTTCTTCAACATATCCTAAAACATAGCTAACTGATCATTTTTCTTATCTTGACTAAAAAAAGGTGGGAAAGATAATAAAGATTCATCTATAATATGCCCTTTCATATGTAATACACCCTTACCTTCGTCATTAGGTTTTTGCATATCCCTAACAGTTTTGGGTTTAGAATCACATACCTACAATGTAGACTCCACCAAATTCTAAGAAAATTGGTTACCTTTATTCTCACTGCATAATTCATTACAACTTTTTAGGGTGATTGCCTTTACCTTTTCCCTTGGGTTTTAATCAACATGTGAAGGAGAAGCACTGAGCAGCTTTTTAGAGATAGAATTGGCTAGTTGTCCAATTTGTGTCTCCAAATTCCTCATTGCTGCATCTTGATTCCTATTCCACTGCTATTGCGCCTTTTACCTTGCCTCTTTACTTGACATAAATTGAGTTTGACTAGTCATAAAACTAGCATACATGTCTTCTAAATTTAACTTCTTCTCTTGTGGTGGGGGTTGTCTAGCTTGAAATCTAGGTGGCTGAAAATTAGATTGCTGAGCTAGTGGTGCTTGGTAAGGTGCTTGAAAATGTGTTTGTATTTGTAGAGGTTGATAAGTATGGTGGTATCTTTTGTTTTGGTTGCTTTACACATTTGTTGTTGATGGATTAAATGGAGCTCTAAGTTACGTATTAGAAGTTGAAGCTTGATTTACCTGTCTCCATGAGAAGTTAGGATGATTTCTCCACCCTGAATTATAATGATTATTGAATGGATCATTCTGCTTGAAATCATGAACAACATTTACATCTCTTATTCCTTAGGTGTAAGACTCGATCACTTTTGATTAACTCCCTAAACTAGCTCCTTCATATGCACTACACTCTTATGAGACTGGTGAAACATTTTTAATTTTAAAATCATTTAACTCCTTCTTTAACCATTCCATCTGTGCCTTCTACATTGCCACTTCATCTATGCTATAAACTCCTTGCCTTTTATTCTTGGCCCTTATGCTAGCCCATTGTGCTTCATTCAATGCCATTTCATCAAGTAACAAGAATGCTTCTTTAGGAATTTTATTCATGAAACTACCTCCAGATGTTGTATCTAATAAAGATCTTATGTTGGGGTTAGAAGCTACATAAAATGTTAACATAAGCTAATGCATAGCTTTCTCATAATAAAGATAGCTCTTTAACAACATTCTAAATCTCTCGTATACTTCATAAAAAGATTCCCCACTTAACTGCAAAAACTTGTAGATGTAATTTCTTATACTTGTGATCTTTGTTAGAGGAAAGAATTTAACCAAAAACTTCTCTTACATTCTCCCCCAAGACCAAATGTATTGACTAAGAAGCATTTTCAACCAATCTCTAGGTTTCTTAATAAGAGTGAATGAGAAAAGAGTTAGCCTAATTCATCAATGAAACTCTTTGATTCTGAATCGTATCATAGATTTCCAAAAATATATCAAAGTGTTATGCCGAGTCTTCCAATTTTGATCTTGAAAACTAATTCCTTTGAACCATAGTGATCATAGTCAATTTAAGCTCAAAGTATTGTTATTAAGGTAACAAAATTTTCTATGCTCGTCATTCCACCTTAGAGTAGCATAATCTCTTATGGTCCTAGGTCTAGGATCGTCTTGATGTTAAGCTTGCTATTGCTTTACTCCTTGTT
This sequence comes from Excoecaria agallocha, assembly GCA_037975025.1. NCBI lineage: Eukaryota > Viridiplantae > Streptophyta > Magnoliopsida > Malpighiales > Euphorbiaceae > Excoecaria > Excoecaria agallocha. Next base: position 14,046,055 of record CM075818.1, read on the forward strand.
GATTCTCAAAAGGTACATTCAGAGGTATTGGGTCATCTATATTTCTAACTTGATTTTGCCTTTGCCTTCTATATAAAACCTCTCAATTTTAGGATTAAATGGTGCTAATTGTTGCGATCTCAATCTGTTCATACACCGATATCACCTAAAAAGAATAGATAAACAAAAACAAAAATAAGGCAAAGAAAAACACATACAAATAATGAATTAAAAATTCACATAAAAATGGCAATCCATGGCAATGATACCAAAAACCTAATCGAAACTCAGTAAGTGTACTGAATCAGCAAAGTAATATAGAGGAATATATTTTAGACCTCAAAAATATCGTACCCTAGAGATTGTGTTTGTTAGAGTAAATTGATTGATTACTAATATATACAAAGAGTTTCCCAAATTGTTTTGTCAATTAAAAGTATATCTACTCAAATTAATTAAACAAAAATAAAGTAAATTAAATTAAAAGTACAGTGCAATAAAAAAAAATAAAGTATAGAAATTAAAATGAAATAATCACTAAAAATGCTACTCAAGGCTCTAATCCTTCCTATACCCCATTCAAATTATATTTTTAACAAAAAATTAATATGATATAGATGCGGATGACCCAACAAAACCCAAGTTTCCCATTTTAGAGCCAAGTACACTAACTATTCTATTTCCCATTCAAAAGCCCATTTCATAGCTAGTATAAGCATAGGTCTTATAAATCCTAAATATTTTCCAATTTAGCTAATTAAAAACTACATTTAATTTTTCTAGAATTAACTTAATTACAGTGGCATTTTATAATGCACAAACTTTGATTACATCTGCAAGAACTATTTTTTTTTCAATTTCATACCTGATTTTGAAAAGTGTAGGTCCACCTCATAATCAAGTTTGATGATATTTTTTTTTCATTTCACATCTATTTTATAATTCATTGTTATGTACATGGAAAAAGTTGCATGCCCTCCCTTTTGAGTTCAAAGATGCAACTGATACATTTTGGCTTCAAATTTTTTTTTATTTCTATAAATAGAAGCCATCTTTAGCTGTTAATTTGTTTATATGTTTGTTAAGCTAGAATATATTGTTGTTTAAACTAGAATATAATATGATTTTGATTTTATTTGTTTCATTTTCTAGTAACTATACTTGACATAACCATGCATTGCATTGACCTACACATGGGAGCTTTTCTTGCAATTATTGAAGAAAGCAACATTATTAGACATAGCTAAGTTGATTTCTTTAAAAAAAAAAAGAAAAAGTTTTACCTACTATTAATAAATTAATTATTACTTCCAATGAAAATAAATTTAAAAAATATAGCACATGTTCATCAATATTTCTTGCTTGCATAATGATAACTAAGTGAGAAAGGTGGTAGTGGTAAGTGATAAAGCATAGGTTCTTAAGAATTAAATGGGGCATCAATTGTATTTGTTTGTTGTTTCAGTCTTTAAGCTTTAAAGACAATTTAAATATGGAAATTTGACAAAAAGGTTTTGACAGAGAGCTAGAGATCTAAAAGAGGGAGTTTAATATATGTAAAAGGTTGTAAGTAAGAAAATATTTATTTTTTATGGTTTCATGATCAGTATGTGGATATCTTGGTTTGGTTACATTTTTATTTTGTCTTTACTTGTTTTGCTAGGGGGCACTATGTAGCCTTTTTTTCTTTTTAAATTTCTAGTTTGTATTCATTAGAGTGAAAGGGCTTCTGAACAAATACCGATTACCTTCTACTAGTGTGACAAATAAAATATACATGGAAAATAAATACAACATATGGAGTAACAAAGTTAAGAATAGATGCAACATTTTCAAAGGAAACTGCATTTTGTATACACGTTGCCTTAAAAATTTTGCGTTTGTCCATTTCCCATTTAACCAATCAAATGTGATTAATTTTTAACCCATATTTATGATGGTATTTAATATTGTGGCCTTTATCATCTCAAATATTATTGTTGGGCATTACTTTCTAGACAATTATGTGAGTCCCAAATATACTTTAGAGGGAGCTGAATAGAGTATTAAAACTTTTAGTGAGCAAATGGAACAAATTAAATTAGATGATTATTTCAAGTTAATTACTACAAATGATTATATTGAGTTATGGATAAATTATCTCATAAATATTACACAATATATTTTTGCTCAACTTTTTTCATGTCAAAAATATATGTATGGATGAAACTTTAAATGAATAATTGATCAATTGGGTCTTAGATAATTTTATACAAATAGTCTAACTTATCACATGATAGAATACAAATTAGTTTTCGCACTTTATTCTATAGAACACGAAACATTCATAGAACATACAAATTCAACCTAGCATAAAAAATAAATAGAGCACGAAATAAAATAAAGTAAGGGATAAAGATTTTTGACACTGCGATTTATAAAGGTATGGCCATTACCTACATCCTCTACTTAATACAATTTGTTTTGAGAGTTTCTCTCTTTTAATGTGACTCTATTTAGCAGTTAAGAGCCAAAAGCCGATTACAAGAAGCTTCCTCAAGTTTTTCTTCCAAGTAAAAAACTCTAAAACACTTAACTCTTTTTTCCAAATAAAATGATCAAAACACTTAGTTTTTTTTCCAATTAAAAAAATCCAAACACTTGCTAGTTTAATTTCTTAGGTCCTAGCAACCTAACCTCACATTATCTCATATGGTTTTTGATAATTCTCACTATATATGACTACAATTAAAAACTATAATCATTTGAGGATATGTGATTGATACTCATTATAAAATGAAACTTACAACAGTATAAAAATCAAAATAAAAAGTGTTTCACTCATATGTTTCAGCACTCAAAACAACTTCAATTGTATACTTGAAGAAAACTAGCCATTAAGTGTGAAAACCAAAAACGTTTCTTTAATTTTGAAAGGATCTAATTTTAGCTTTCCTTAATTAAAATGCAATAGCTAGAAAGTTATTCAAAAAATCTTTCTTTAAATGAAGTTTACACAACCAGAAAATATCTTGCAAATTTCTTTCCATTTTCAAATATATAAAATTTAATTATTAGAAAGAAATCTATTTAAATATATTAGGATATGATTTTTAGAAAAAATATTTTTTATGTAATAAATTTGTAAATCCTCATGAAATTATTTTACAAAAATTTCTTAAATTGTCTTGATCTTCAAAAATTAAAATTAAGCATTAAGTCTGACTGGTAGATCTCATTTCTGATCTATTCTACTTTAGATAGAACACGTGATTTAAGACTTCTTGTGGACCTGCATATAGTAAACTTAAAAAATCCAATTTCATTAGTTTGTTTTGTTATTCATTAAAATCCGTATAGATCTTTTGAGCCAATATTTTCCTCCTTTTTTTATAATGATGAAACAAGCAACAATTTAATTTTGTTAAGGCAATTATCCCCTTGAATATATACTCAAAATCAATTAAATAATGAAGTATTCATGTATAATTCAAAGCCAGTAATGAAGATCATCAGCAATCATATAACAATCACAAATCGTACATTAATCACCATATAATATCTCTCCCCCTTTTCGTCATCAATAAAAAGTTAAAAGTAGATAATTACAACACATAGATCAACCAAAAAATAGATGTTCAAGCACACAACTAGTTGATTAACAAAATATCCAAAGTTAAATAAATATCTGAAATCATCCAACAATATTAAAGAGCAACGATACAAATTAATAGTTTAAAACACACATAAAATGATAAGAAAAAAATTGTTCATGAAAAACAGGTGGTAAATCACTCGATGTCCTCTGAATTGGTGTTACTGCCAATTTTGCCAGGTTTGGGTGTGGGTTTGAATTTGTATTTTTCTATCAATCTCATGGATTTGTGGACAACAACATATGTTGTAATTGGAACAAGACTAGGTGAGGGTGATGAAGAGGGAATAAAGTTTATTGAAGGTAATTTATTTCCTTCATATTCTACTTTGGCAAATTTTTATTTTGTCTATAAAGCATGATCGCTTAGAGCAGATTGCAAATCTCTTACAATTTTCCATAGTTTTAGCCATGGTAAAGCTTCAGGTTTGTAATCCATCTTTTAATCTTGTTCATCCATCTGTCCTGCCTCTTTTGTTGCTTTCTATTATGACCCTTTAGATTCTGCCTCCATACCAGTGTCTATTTCAGCATTTTCATTGCTTTTAGATGTCCCCTCTTCTTTTTTCTCTTTCTCATTTTTACTAATGTCATCTTCCTTTTCTTTAGAACTTTTTGCACTTGAACTATTTTGCAAAGATTTTTCTTCATCTTTACTAGAATCCTCATCAACCAATTTCATCTTATCATCTATTGCCAAAGGCTTAGCAGCATTTTTTCTAAGACTCCTAATTAATTTTTTTAGAGGTGGCAAATAATTTCACCTTGTTCCTTTTCTCTTCTATTCTAACCCTTTAGTTAATGGCCTTTTCCTAATCTCTGAAGTCCATGTGACACATTTTCTAAAAATCTCTACCAATTCTTAGCTTCTCATTAAACTTCTCACACTCAACATCTTCAAGTGGTATATTCTAGTATTCGAACACAACACTAAGGATCATAGCAAAAGGCAAACACTAATTCTCCTTTACTATACCATTTGATGAAATAAAAGATAAGGTAGATAAATGGATAGCCTCTATACACATGCCACATAATAATTAAATCATCATCTATAACATGGTCAGCACTTCCAACCCTAGGTACCAGAAATTTGTGTAAAACTTATAATTCTAACTTCATATTAGTAGATGTGGAGTTTTATATTTTTTATCATATTCATCCATATCTGTGATTTCCTTTAAAATTTTTTTTTGTTGAATCCTCCTATTTTACTTATTCTAATACTTTTAGTCATCCTAAATCCATTATTTTTCATATTAAAAATAATTGCTAAAGTACTAGAAGTAAGAATCTTATAACTTTCCATGATTTTCACAGCAAAGGATTCTTCATCAAAATTATTTCGAGAGTCATAAATTTCTTTCACAATAGAAGGAAAAATATTTAATTCAAATTTCAAAATACCTTGCCATTATAATCGCTCCAGCTAAATAGCCACTTAAGTCTTTGTTGTCTTCAGTTCTTCGTAATCTACTAATTTTAGGATGAGAAAATCTCTAGTCTCTTTTACTTTCAGTATTAGAGATTCCTTTGATTTTTGAGTGAAAGAAATTTCTCTGATTTTTTTGTTTGGGAAAAGGTTAATGAGAAGGGGTTTTGGTTTTTACCATTTCGGTTAATTTAAGTTTTAAGAGAACAAGAGAGATAAAGAGAGCTTTTAATTGAGGCAAAAAGTGAATAAAACCTTTTTTTAATGCAAATTGAATAAAATACAAAGAGAACATGCATTAAATAGTTAGGTGAAAAGGTGTCTTTTGAATTTAAAATAAAACTATTTGTTTTAGGAAATAAAAGTGGGAAGAAGGTTTTGCTAAAAGTGGAAGTTATCAAAAAGGATGAAATTCTTTTTTAAGTGCCTAAAAACATATGCAAATTTTTAGGAATAAAATAAAGAAAATAACAAAGTAAATATAACTTCCAATTTTGTAATAACTTAATTATAGAGCATGACATCAATATAGAACATGAAACTCAAATAGAACATGAAACATCTATAGAGCATGTATTGTAATTAGAGCACGAAACACACATAGAACACAAAAAAAATTCATTCACATAAATAACAACAAAAGAGAAATAAAATACATGATAAATTAAAATTAATTGGTAGAGAAAATAGGATTACCTTTAAGATGATTTTTCTAATATACCTATACCTAATTCTCTTCTTATCTTGTAAAATTGATCATCTTTCAAAGGTTTTGTGAAGATGTTAGCAAATTGTTGTTTAGATGGAACAAAACTAAGGTAATATCTCCTCTTTGAACATGATCCCTAATGAAATGATGTCTGATTTTGATATGTTTTATCCTTGAATGTATTACTAGATTTTTTTTTAGATTTATTGTGCTAGTGTTATCACAATAAATTTGTATTTCCTTAAAGTTCAACCCATAATAAATTAATTATTGTTTGATCCATAGTATTTGTGTTGTACAACTTCTAATAGCTATATATTCTGCCTCAACAATTGATAATGCAACTGGAAGCTGATTTCTACTAGACCAAGTGATGAGTGATTGGCTTAATAATTGGCATATTCCTTATGTGTTTTTTCTTTCAATTTGACAACCTGTATAGTCAGCATCTGAAAAACTAACAAGATCAAAACTTAAATTTTTAAAATATCATAAACTTATTTTTTGGGTTCCCAATAAATAGCTTGGGATACTCTTGACTACTGGTAGATGTGATTCCTTTGGATTTGATTGAAATCAAGCATAAAAACAAACATTAAAATATATATCAGGTCAACTTACTGTCAAGTAAAGCAATGAATTGATCATTCCTCTATATAGTTTTTAATCCACACTTTTATCTTTCTCATCAAGATCAAGTTTAATTGATGGACTCATGGGTTATGCTAGCAAGTTTGGCTTCCATCATTTTGAATTTCTTCAACAGCTCCTTTGTATACTTGACAGTAATGGTGAAATTATGGTGAAATAAAAGTGGAGGAAGAAGATAGAGAGGAGGTTGACATTCTCTAGAGAAATCTAGCTCTTTCAACCCTTTTATACTCCCTCCCAAAATAAGAGTCAATCCCCCCTTTGACCACTTATTAAAGGTGTAGTTTATAATGCGCCACTTGTCACTTTCTCATCGGCTATATGCTTCAATTGTTAAATTACCTTCAAAATTAGTCAAAAAATATGAAAAAAATATTATTTAGAGTGATTTTAAGATTTTTGGATCAATCCGAATTCATTTTGAAACATTTCAGAGACCAGAGGAAAAATTATCGATTCAAAACCCTAATTTTTCAAAGTTGCCCAAAATTTTATTTTTCACTTTCAAAATATCATTTAAGCTATTCCTAATAGATTTGTGCAATCGAAAAAATTTTAGGAGATCTATGAAATATTTTGGAGCCTATCAAAATTTTGATTAACCCTAATACTGCCTGGGTATTTTTTCTCTATGCTTTTTGGGGACCTAACATAAATTTCATCAAGTGAAAAACTCTAAAAAAAACTACAAAAATGCAGTAGAACATAATGCAAACAAGTGAAAAATGCAGAGTAGAATATAGTAAAACAAATCTCTATTAGTTATTTTTAATTGATAATGCCAATTTCTAATTATTAGTTGTCATGCCAATCTTCATTATCCAATTAGACAAGTGAAAAAAATATATGCAATTTGTTACTGTAATAAAGTAATAAAGTGGGTGTGCCAAATAATAACTTAGTTAATTTTAATAGTAATTGTAGACAAGTGTGAATGATAAAGCGATGAGTTGCTAAAATATTAAATTGAAAATAAATACAAAATGCAGTAGAACAAATCTCCATTGGTTATTTGTAATTGCTAATACCAATTTCCAATTATTAATGATAATAACAATCTTCATTATCTAATCAGATAAGTGAAAAATAATATATGTAGTTTTGTTACTATGTTACAATTCTAAGTGGAAATAAATTCTTATCAATGGCAGATTTGCCAAGATAAGCAAATCAATGGGATAAGAAGAGATTTAGAATAATAAAAATAGGAGAATAAGAAGGATAAGAATAGATTAAGGTAGATTGTACTCAACATGTACTACTCAATAAGTTAACAATACACAATATCATACTCATATTTATACTAATATGCTAAATCAGAATAATAAAATGACAACAGCTCATCTATACTTTATTTATCATTTAATGGTTGGTTGTTAGCTAACTCATCAATTTGTATTACTATAGTCTCAAAAATAAGGTTAATTCTCCCATTATACTCATCTCAAATTCTTCTTCAGTTGAATTTTTATTTTCCTTGCACATTAAGATTTAGTAGCTCTAAACACAATATCATCCGCATAAATTTTCACAAGCATAATATGATTTTCTTCAACTTTTATGAATAAAGTATTATCAAATTTATCTCTTAAAAAGCCATGACAATTAAAAACTTGAAAGTCTCTCATACCAAGCTCTAGGAGCTTATTTGAAACCATATAAAGCCTTTCTTAATTTAAAAACATGATTACAAAAATATGAATTTTCAAAACCTAGAGGTTGTGTAACATAAACATCTTTATTTAAATAACCATTTAAAAATGCACTTTTAAGATCCATTTGTGATGCGCGTTGAACCCCATAGGTATTCGGTTTGCTCTCAAAAGCCCAATTTTAGGACTCAATACTGGATGAGGCTTATTTACCTCATGAAGGCTATTCACTTCGCAATAAATAAGATCTTGTCCCCATCTATTGTTGGCAATCAACCTACAAAGGCATCTACTAGCACCACAAAGTAGGTATCATGGAATTGCTACCCAATAAAATATTGAAAAAGTGAGTTCTAACCTCGTGAAGCATAAACTAGAGATAGTTCAGGCCTCACTCTTATTTACAACTTGGTTAATGTTTATACAAACTAGTGTTTATGATTAATTATTCTAACCTCTTCTCAAACATCTCTCATGGCAAAGAATTAAAAGGGGTCATTTCAACCATATCAAAAAACTGTAAAATAATAGAAAAAAAGGAAGCAAGAAAATAATTACACTTGTAGTAAAAATAATCATACATGACATCGGGGGATTTGTTAATTCTTTTTGAATAAGGACATTGGGTCACGCATGTATATTTACAAAAGGACAAGATTTTAGGTGTAGTTTAAATAAAAAATGGGATAATTAGTCCCTTGCAACTTTAGAGAAAGAATCATGTTAATTAATTTCTAAAGTAAAAGAATAATTTATATTGATAAGAAAAAATCCTTGATTTTTGTGTTATTTATATGAATGAAAATCAAGATATTGGTCCCTTTTGTTATAGAAAAATCCCACTCAAACTTGTAAAAAATTATTTAGCGTCTTTGTATTTAAGCGCTCGAAGAAATCATTATAAAAAAAAGGTATAAAAGAATAATGATTAAAAAACAAACATGCATAAATCAGGCTATTTATTAAATTTGGGAACATTGGTTTCCTTATGCATATTTATAAGATTCCTATGTGATTTTTAGGATTAAAATAGAAATTAGTCCATTTTAAGAAAAAATTGTTTAATCAAGTAGGAAATATTTGGTGTGAATTTTCCTTTTTATTATGCAAAAATTCATTTTTTACTAATTATTACAATCGATTTGCAACAAAAATAAAGAAAGAATAATATAGACCATTTACAAAAATAAAAAAATAGATTAAAAGGGAAATTAAATTGCATGACTTGAAATTGATCCTAGGGTTAACCCGAACCCTTAACTTCCACTTCTCCTCAAAAGAGAGCATTACATGGTTCATTAAGAAGGAAAACAACATATGAGTCAATGAAATGACATAAAAAAATACTTAGGTCATTAAATCATAGAAAAATAAAATAAAATACGAAATATATTAACAAAGATGTAAACATTAAGATAAGAATTAGTGAAATTATAATACAGGAAACTAACTAAAGGAACAAAAACAAATAATAATATTAGTGGAAAAAAACAAAGATGAGAAACTAACAAAGAAAGGAAATAAACACAAAAGAATGAGTTATGGACCCATCTAGGCAGGAGAGGAGCGAGTCACACTCCAAAGGAAACGAGTCATGGCCTTGATTGGGGCAAGTAATGCCCCTTCCAAGCAAGTCACTAAATGATCTAGGAATGAGCATAGTGAGTTAAAAGTGAGCCACATCCCTCTTGACTCAAGGTCGTGAGTCACGCCTAGTTCATCTAGTAGCTACTGGAATGATGCCATGATTATTCTAAAATCACACAAATGCCAACCTAGGGCCTATTTAATTATAAAAATGGTTTTAAGCTTTACTAAATTCAACTTTAATGCATAAAATGACCATTAAAACAGTTAAAATTCATTAAAAAACCATGTGAGAGTCAACATGTAAGAGAGAAAAATAAAAATGGTAAAAATCACAAATCTTCACTAAAACTCATATACAAGGCAACATTCATATATAACACATATATAAACCTTCAAAACACCCATTTAGAAAAAGGAATAAAAATAGCATATATCATGAAATAAAGTATAGAGGAAACTGTACAAAAAACAAAAAAGAACATGTATAAGAACAAAACTTATAGATCTACATGTAAGCAATAATTTTACATTATACATTACCTTTAGTGGAACTATTCTAAAAACTAGTGTCTTTGCACTTTAAGCCTTTTTCCTCTTTTTTCTTCCTTCTTTTTTTTTCTTTTGGAAAACCCAGCAAAACTAAAGTTTATTATTTTTTTATCTTATTCTCTCCTCTCTCCTTTTTCAAATTCTTATGCCTTCAAAAGGATTAAGTCCTTTCTCATTTAAAGATCATCATTAGCATTAAATGCTAAAGATTAGGCCAAATAAAGAAAGAATTTTATTAAAAAAACTAATCCACGGTTTCATTGGGAAAACTGCAATTTTGGATAAAAATGTTGAGTTATAACCTTGACTAGTGAGTCAAAATCATGACTAGAAGTTAGGCCTCGAAAAAAAGCCCAAAGATTCATTTAAAGAGGGAAATGGTGTGACTTACGATCTTAGGCCATGACTCCCTCATGACTCAAGCCCTTGACTCATATCCATGACTCGAATGATGGTCCAAAAGTCAAAGGAATGAGTCACCCTTAAAGGGTGTGACTCAAGAGCAAATCACAATTTTCACCCATAAATCAAGGCCGTGACTCACTTTTAAGTCAATTTTAAGCCTTTATATATGCTTGTTCTACCCATCCAAGAGAGAAAAAACAAAAAAGCTTGTAGATAAATATTTTTCAAAAAACAAACACCGAAGAAGGCCATAGTGCTTCTACCTCTAGGCTACTTTAGAACAGCGTTATCCTTATTAGGTAACTCTGACAAAGGCTAACTCATGAACTAGTGTCTACACCATTTGATAAAGTTTAATTTTCTTAAAACATGCAAATGTACATAAAATATGAATAGCTTCTAAATGTACAACTAGTGCAGATGTTTTATCAAAATCAATACCTTCTTCTTGATTATATCCTTGAACCATAAGCCTTGCATTATTTCTTATTATATTTCCTTATTCATCCAGCTTGTTTATAAAGACCCATTTTGTTTCAATAATTGAATGATTTTTAGGTTTAGTAACAAGAGATCGTACCTTTTTTCTTTCAAATTGATTTAATTTTTTCTTTCATAGCAAGAATCCAATTGTTACCATTTTGAATTTTCATAATATTCTCTTAGTTGCCTTCTGGTCATCATTCCTGTTAATAGATTACTTAGCAAATCTTCTTTTGCATGGTTTTTATAAGCATTTCATTCTTTTGGTAATTCAATGTTCTATTTTAGTTCTGCTTATTCTGCTGTAACTTGCAGTTCTATTTCAGTAGTTCTATTCTGGATAGATTCCAATTCTATTTGATTTTTCTTTTGTAGCTTGATATGCTTTTTCTAAAAGCTTAAATATCGCAAGAATACAGTGTACCGGTTATAGTACTTCAGATACCGATCCCACGAGGAAATGTTGATTTAAATTACCCACTATTACTACTCAAATTTAATCTTGTTTATGATGTCTGTAAGTGGAAATTAATTATAAACTACCTTATTCTGTAAATTAAATCCTAGTTAAATATAATAAAAAAAGACGATAAATATAATGAAATTAAATAATCATGCACTTAATACCATTATTTTAATTAATATGTTTTAATCTTATTAGTAAGCCAAGTTGGAATAAATTTCCAATCCACTCTCTCGACATGAATTAGATTGCCTAAGACATGCAATTAAAGTGCTAAATCTCAACTCTCGTTAATGAACTAGTTGATTTTAATTACATATTTTAAGATTAACTACCAACCTATAGTAATTATCTCCACATCTGATCTCTCTAACTATGCTTTGATAATGAATTTCCTATTAACTTTCAATAAGACATTGCTCTCGCTAACTCCCTTATTTATGACCATTATGTTGATTTTCAGAAAAGGAATTGCCATCTAAGGTCTTTTTCCTCAACCTATAATGATTCAAATATAATTTTAATAGCAAAGTCTACATTCAAAGATCAATTAAGTAAATGGAAAAGTAATACTTGTTCATATATTATCAAATGCCAAAATAATATTCATATAAAGATTACAAGGAAGAAAATAAAAAGTAAGAACAAGAGGAAGGGGATCTCTCAACCCTTTTCCCTTCTCAAAAGATGTCTTCTCCCTTGCTTGTCTCCTTCTTCAAGTCATGAAAATTAAACAAAAGTACTAAAGAAAATTATTGTTCTTAAGATCACAATATCAAATTCCAAAATTCCTCCTCAAAATTCTGTTCACTTGGCATATATATGCCTCCCTAAAAGATATGGCTCTTCACAAATAACTCTTCACAAAAGTTGCACTTGGTGGTGAAAAATTGCATCTATTCAAAAATACAACTGCTTATCAGTCCTGTGTCATGCTCGCGACAAGACACGCTTATGCTTTGGCTGGCTCCGCTAGCTGTCATGACCTTTCCTTCATTGTTGCTCTTATGATAATGCAAACTTCTTCTGCTGGCCTGGCTTTCTTCCTCGCTTGCTATCGCGAGCTCTCTTACATTTTTGCGCTCGCAACAATGCCCATGTAGCTCTCATTCTCCTCCTCCTTCTCCAATTGACTCCGTTAAGCCTCAAATAATTCCCTTTCTCCTACAAGACAACTAAAACAACCACAAACACACAAAACACATAAAAGCAACAAAATATAGATAAAATATCAAAATAATAAACACAATACTAAACAAAACTACACATTAAAACACACTATTTATAAGCTTTTCAAGCTCATATCATAGCTCATCTTCTTTATTTCTCGTATCATTATCAAAAAAATAACTTTCTCTAGTATAGACATCGGCTTTATCAAATTTAACATTAATTGACTCTTCAACTATATGTGTTCTTTTATTATAAACTCTATATGCTTTACTTTTAAGTTAATATCCTAGAAAAATTCCTAAATCAGATTTAGCATCAAATTTTCCTAAGTTCTTTTTATCATTTAAGATAAAGCACTTACAGCCAAATGTATGAAATAACTGATTTTTGGCTTTCTTTCTTTCCACAGTTCATATGGTGTTTTATTTAGAATGGCTCTAATTAAAACTCTGTTAAGAATATAACATGTTTTATTTATAGAATTAGCCCAATAATATTTCGAAAGATTGTTCTCATTCAATATAGTTCTCGTCAATTCTTGTAAAGTCCTATTTTTTTGTTCCACTACTCCATTTTCTTATGGAGTTTTTGGTGCTGAAAAATTGTGTTCAATTCCTTTCTTTGAGCAAAACTCTTGAAATTCCTTGTTCATAAATTCTCCTCCATTATCACTTCAAATTTTGACAATGTGATATCACTTTTAATTCTGTATTTTTTTGCATGATTTTTGAAAGTGTCAAATGTCTCATGTTTATGTAAAAGAAAGAATGTCCAAGTAAAATGTGAGTAATCATCAATAGTCGTAAAAATATAACTCTTTCCTTTTAAGCTTAATGGTGAGATACGTCTAAATAAATCCATATAAAGCATTTCGAAACATTTTTTTGTTGAAATTTCTTTGTTAGATTTAGATGAACTTTTAGTTTCCTTACCAAGTTGACATGCTTCACACACATATTCTTTATTAAATCTAATTTTAGGTAAACCATAAACTATATCCCTTTCAGATAATTTTTCTATATCATGTAAACTTACATGACCTAATATTTTATACAATAACTAATTTAGATTATCATTTGAAATTAAGTTGATTTATCACAACAATTATCATCCAAACTTACTTGATAAATATTTCCAGCTCTATAACCAATCAAAATAATGTTACCTAAAATTGCATCTTCAACTTTGCAATCCTTTATTTCAAAGACAACTCTTCGATTTTTATCACATAACTGGCTTACACTTAAAAGATTGCATTTCAGTCCTTTCACAAGTGAAACATCTTTAATATATGGGTTGGTTCCAATAGTTCAAACTTTAATTATTTTGCTTTTATTTTTGCCACTAAAGCTGACAGTCCCTCCATTTATCATAGATAGTTCAGTAAAGTAGTTATTCCTTTACCATTTGTGATGCTCATCAAACTCCATTTAGGCATTTAATGGGCTCTCAAAGTTCCATTTTTAGGGCTCGAGGTTGGATGAAGGTTTATATAACTCATTAAAGCTAGTCATTTCATAATGGATAAAGATTATATCCAGTTTGCCAAGTCTCAAGCCTCAAAAAGGCATAAGACACATGTCAAGGTATCCTTATTCCATTACTGGTGATCAATCTATAAGGGCATCACTTAGGAACCACAAGGTAGGTATTATAAAGTCACAAAAATTGAGAAATGAGTTTTAACCTTATGAGGCCAAAACCAAATATGGTTTGGGACCCCTTCTTATTTATACCTTGGTTAAGTGTGTTTATAAACAAGGTTTCAAGGTTAAATATTTTATCTTTCTTTTCATACATTATCATGGCAAAGAATTGAAAGGCGCACATATTCACATTTGAAAGCATTAAAGCAAATTAATCAAGAAAAGCAAATAACATAAATAATTATATTTTTTAAAAGGCAAAAAATAAAGAGTCATATATGAAATGAAGAGTTCTTTTATAATGTCCATTTAGATGGAGATGTTGGTCCTTACATGCATATTTACAAAAATAAGAATTTTTTAGTGTAATTTTGGATAAAAGATAGGGATATTTAACCCTTGCAGCTTTGAAAAAGTTCGCGTTGATTAACTTAAGATAGATAAATCTTTTGTATTTATAAAGAAAAATCCTTACTTTTTACCTATTATTTTGTGGATGAAAAATAGGACATTAATCCCCTTCATTATAGAAAAATCTCACTCAAGCTTGCATAAAATCTTTTGGTGAGTTTTTAAGTTAGCATTCAAAAAATCATTTATTATTATAAACCAATTACAATAATAAAATACTAAAATTTTAATTAAAAATATATGGTAACCATAACTCATTCACCATGGCCTTTGAGTGCCTTCCACCTATCTCGAGCATGTGTGTGCAATGAAAAAATGAGAGATATAACAGTTAGTGTGGTGTGTGTAAATATGTATATTTATATATGTATGTAGAGGTGGCAAATGAGTCGGTTGGACGAATTTGGGTTAGGCCATAAATAGGCGGGTCATAAATAAGTCAAAAAATATGGGTCATAAATGGGACAATGCCTAAATGGATTTGGCAGATTTGGGCCGACCCATAGGTTTAGTGCATATTAACCCATCTTGGTCACTTGTTTGGCCCAAATGGGTCACATATCTGGCCCAAATAGATCACAACCTATTTAATCCTTTTTAATGACAATAATTTTGAATAGATGTATACAAAAAAATCTAATAAGTCGATATATACAGAAAAATAAAATATTTTATTAATAATTTAATTTTACTACAAAAATAAAAAGTTGTACAAATATTTAATATGCAAATAGTAAAAATTAGTCTGACAAAATAACAATAACTTTCAACTAATGATAAGTCCACACTTTGATTTAGTTCTGAAAATTTAATATCTTTTCCCATGCTATATTGAGACTCTTCCTCTTCAAACCCAAATAACTAACTAAGAGTGGTAATTAAAGCCTCTACATTTTCAGATAACATAGATACCCACCATTTGTTGAGAATTCTTCCTCCCATACTAAATGTTGATTTTGAAGCAACTATAGTAATGGAAATTATCAGAATATCTCTAGCCATTAGTAAAAGAACAGGGTATTTCATCTCATTGTCTTTCCACCAAGATACCACATCAAATTGTGGAATTCTACTCAATCTTGCATCAGTCAAATATGTATCTAATTTGGATTTATCTCCAAAAGTATCACCAAGACAATCAAATTCCTATATGAAACTTATTATGAAAGTTATTAAAAAGATATTCATGCAAGAATATAAATATTTTACTCTATGAATAAAAATTAACGAAGAGAAAGTCACGCTTTCATGAGATCATCATCCATGCTTGATCTCCTTTCTGTTGATGCCTTTGAAGTTGAATTATTACTTTCATAAGATGCAAAAAGATCACGTAACTTATCCTTAATTTTTTTGCATTCATATTTAACCATACTTTCATCTCGGTATAACTTTCTATAAGAAAATGTTACAAAATCCAACTTATATGCATGTGTGTGTGTGCGCGTGCACATAATGAATAAAATGTAATAATTTTAATAACAATAATAATAATAATACAGATAGTAAAAAAATAATTATGAAATTAATAACAACAACAACAACAATAATTATAAAAGAATAGTAATAGTAATATATATAACAGTATAATGATAATGATAATGATAATGATAATAAGAACAACAACAAGAATAACAACAACAACAACAATAATAGTAATAATAAGCATAAAAAATAAAAAAATGAAATACACCAAAATTGGCATCAAATGGGACGCAAGAATATTGGTGGCAAGTGGCAGTGGATATCAAAAAGTGAAATACTTTTAGCGATGGGAATATGTGAGTGTAGCTAAAAGCTAATGGAGAAATGGGTGCTATGTACGAGAAGGGTGAGTGTTTCCCGTAAAAAGGGCAAATAAGGGTTTTTTAGCGATGGGAACATACAAGCATTGCTAAAGAATTGAAAAAAACCATAATAAAAAAATAATAATAATTTTAGCCCTTAAAAATAAAAATTATAATGATAATGATAATAACGATGACAAAAAAAATGACAATAATAATAAAAGAATAATAATGAATGAATGTAATAATAAAAGGAATAAAAAACCATTAATAATAATAATAATAATAATGAAAATGGCTAAGATAAAGATGAACCAACAAAAAAAAGAAAAGAACAAAAAAAAGAATTATGTGAAATGGCCAAAAGATGGCCATTTTGCATGCAAACCAAGTGCTGCCCATAACTTGCACCATTGGTGGGCACAAGCTAGTCTGGTGCCGACCGACACTCAACCAAAATGGAGAAAACAACACGGCAATCAACCCAAAATTCATACAAATATACTAGATCAATTTTAAACAATTATACTATTATTAATTATTTAAAACATGCAAAAAGCCATGAAAACCCTCAAAACTTATGTTTTTCAAATCGAAAAAAATTGTTTACAGAGATTAAATAAAGAAGATAAGAAAAAAACACTATAAAACTTAAACCTTAATAAAACTCTCTTAAATCTTTACTTTTAAATTGATATTATCATAACAAAGTATGAAACCCCTAAATATTGGATTTTATTGACCAAAATCACAAAATTAAAAAATTGAGTTCCATGGTTTTGTGAGGAAAATGATGAATAGTAAATAGCAACTTATTTTTTTTTATTTTAATTTTATTTAAGCTCTAAAAACATGACCACAAAAATATAACATGAATATTTATACATATAAAACACAACTTATCAACTTAAATGCCAAGAAAAATAAAGTTGCAAAAACTTGAAATAAATAGAGAATGGAAAAAAGAATTAATTTGTTTAATTTATTTTATAGTTGAACACTGCCTTAAATGAGATTGAGCTCTGAATAATACCTTCAGTTTGTTGTCTTAAAATAGAAAGAAATCTCAAGTGCTCTTTTTTGCTCTCTCTTTCTCTCTTGTTGTTGATTAAAGAAATAAAGAAAATTTTGGTTATTGTGTTTTATAGAGGAAAACATTGAAAAAGCCCCCTTATTAGCTTGAGGTTTTCATATTTATCCTCTAGAAATCAAAGCGATACTTTGGATAAAAATCAAAGATTTTTCCCCAGTTGATCGCCATCGTTTTGAGCAAAAAATGCACTATGTGTAAAAATTTTACTCCCCTGCTACTTGTAACTCTGTAAGTCATAGGTGGCAATGGGTTTCAAAATCCATTTTCGAAAAAACTTGGTTTTGGGCATGACTTGAGCTAGTTACGCTTGTGACTCGACGTTAGTCATAGGTGTAAATTGGTAGAAATGAATCAAAAAGAGCATGACTTGATGCCAAAGGTAAGTTATGGGTAAGTGCTAATAATAACTCGGTGAGTCACGAGTGGCACTCACCCTTAACTCATCAATTTCCCCTTTTCTTAGCCTATTGATGCTCTAATTTGAAACATTCCTTAATTTTTATGCCTAAAAATGTCATTCTTTGAACAAAGTGTCTCTTAAAATTTATTACCCTATGTCTTAGTTAGTAAGTCATAGGTGGCAATGGGTTTCAAAATCCATTTTCGACAAAACTTGGTTTTGGGCATGACTTGAGCGAGTTGCGCCTATGACTCGACATTAGTCACATGTGTAACTTGGTAGAAATGAATCAAAAAGAGCATGACTCGATTCCAAAGGTGAGTTATAGGTAAGTGTTAACCACAACTCGGTGAGTTAAGAGTGGCACTCACCCTTAACTCATCTATTTCCCCTTTTCTTAGCCTATTGATGCTCTAATTTGAAATGTTCCTCAACTTTTAGGCTTGAAAATGTCATTTTTTGAACAAAGTGTCTCTTAAAATTTATTACCCTATGTCTTATCTTTCTAAAGAACCAAAAATTACCCAATTTAGCCATGTATATTAGGATTTATGGCTAAAAACCTGACAGCTGCTCCTAGGAGATTTTTGAGGACAAAATCAGTCATTTAAATTTGAAAATTTTCTTGGAATTATAGGTGTAGAATTAAGCAAGAATTCTATATTAAATTTTTCTTAAAATAACTCTACTTTTATCCAAAAATGTATTCACTCAAAAAGGAGTTATAGGGAAAGAGTTATTCCCAAATTACTATAGACTGGTTCGGGTAAAGGGGCAGATTCAGGTTATCAAGGCTTAGGCTCAATTTCGAGGGTCTTAAGAACTGAACAAGGTTTAGTTTTCTTCACAAAATTTATATTTCTATGTCTTAAAATTCTCATGGCTTTAGTTTTACCCCATTTGAAGGTCTACAGGCTAAGATAAGGCCGAAATACCCATGACCGTTTAAGATTTCTAGACTCATTTTCCTGATTAAAGAGATAAAAGGGCAGAGCCCGAGAAAAATCATTTTGAAAGCATAAAAAAAATCAAAGGAGAGCTTTGTACTTTTGTTTTTTGGCTGTATTAGGAGACACATCATCCTCATCAGGTAGCCCTAATTAGAGCCGCATTAGGTTATAATGTCTACACCATCTCCTTCTTTTCCTTTTCCTTTTTTCTTATGAAAATAATTCTTTGCAACTTGTCGATGTTTACCACAGAAGGTGCATGATATTTTAGATGAATGAGCATATGCATTATCAGCTTCTTTGATGTTTTCTTCTTTACCTTTCTCTTCATCTTTTGTCAAAGTCTTTGCTATTTCATTTTCTTTCTTCATAATGTCAATGGCATTATTAAGTTCAATGACTTTCATTTCAAGCTCCACACAATCACATGTTTTAATACTGAGCTCATTTTCAAGATCATTAACATCATCAAGTAACTAAAGATAACTTTTTTCTTTCACCATGAGAATAATGCAGTATCTTTTCAACATTTCTTTTCAGATTTTCATGTGATTCTTGCAAACTCAAATGATCTTATTTAAAAGCATGATAAATGTTTAAAATATCATTGTTTCTTTTCTCAAAAATTTTATTCATCTCCTTAAGATTATTAAAATTAGGATCACTTACTTAATGTTTGTCTTCATCGGTTCTAACTTCATCAATTTTATTCAATTTTTTCATTTGAAATAGCCATCAGTCCAGCATCTTCTAAGCTTTGTTCAAATTTAGAATTTTCACTTGAATCATCATTGTTGCTCCAAGTTGCTACCATTGCCTTCTTTTTGAATTTCTTATCCTTTTTTTTTCAAGAGTGGACATTTGGACTTTATATGGCGAGATTTATTGCCATGATAACAGGTCATATCACTGGAATTTAATTGATAATTTTCAACTTCATTCTTACGTACCTTTTTTGGAAATTTACCATGTTTTATTTATCTTTTGTAAAACTTACAAAATTTTCATTTGATCATAACTAGTTCTTCATCAGATTTATTTTCTCTAGAATTAGCAACTAGGGCAAATTGCTTTTTATTCTCTTGACTCTACATAACAAGCTCATAGGATAGCAGGGATCCAAAACTACAAGAAAATACTCAATTAGCAGCTAGAATTAGCAAAGAAAATTGTTGATTTTCCATTGCTAATCAAAATTAATAATAAAAAGAGTGGTTACAAATTTAACAATTGTTATTTTTTAGCAATGGAATTAATTTTTGTTGCTATTTTTTAGCAATGGAATTTATTTCTGTTGCTAAATTTAGCAACAAAAATTACGATTTTCATTACTAAATTTACCCACTAATAAAAAAAATTCACGACGGTACCATCCGTCGCCATTTCGTCGTTAAAAATTATCACAATTTTTTAAAAACTTTATATAAAGGGATCCCTTCAAGGAGGAAGGGCAACAAGGAGAAATGCCATAAAAACACCAAAAGTTATAAAAGGTAATCATAACCAAGTGTTGAAAGAATATGCAAATCCTAAAATGTCATTTAGCTAACAGCTGCTTCACTATTAGTGACTTAGAACATATTAACATAAAACTACCAACACCCATAGTTTCAAAAACTTTATCTTGTTTTCCCCAAAAAGAGGTCCATAAGAAATACCAGGCCCAGTATGTAGAATGGGCAAAATAATATCAATACATGGTTGATTTTGAATCTTTTAGAAGTTAGTCTTAAGAAAGATTAAGTGGTTGTGGCTTCAAGTACAAAAAGATTGTTTTTAGGACTAAAATTAGAACCAAAAGTATTTGTCAATAACAAAAAGGCTTATTCATAGGTCTTTAACTGAGAGTTAGTTGCATCTTGATAAAGAATTTTTAGGTTAATTATAGTAGATGAGAGTTTGATAAATTATTAATTTTTGAATAATTTATGATATATAAGCTTAACTTGAGAAAATAGAATAAGGATAATGAAGCCATGTTTCAGGTTTTAAACTATACTGTTAATTGATAATGAGTTATTTATTGTACTTATATTAAAGTTATAGGTTGGATTTGTATTTTTAATACATAGAGAAATGACCTAGCAACAATGGCTATTAAACCAGCCAAGTTCTTTAGCTTCTTAGAGGTTCGTGTTTAAATTGAACATTTAACAAAATAATTCCTATAATTAATTTATGTACGGGTAACTTGATTTTGATATCAATACTATAAATTATAGCATAAAGATTAATAAATATGTTGTAAAAGTTTAATCGAAAGGTCTCTACCCTTAAAAAGTCGCTAAGGTAGCATATATGTGTGTGTGTGTATATATACACACACAAAACTAAACCAACAAACATGTTTCTCATAATTCATAATGCACAATTCAATATTCACAACTTAATTATGAAAATTAATTTAAATTAGAAATAAAACAATGAACTTCATTATGAAAACAATGAAATTTTGTTTTGCAATTCCAGGTTAGAGGCTTAAGTATGCATTAAGATCTTAGCATATGTTGAAAGAAGAATTGGAATAGTGGAAGTTCTACAAATATATTTTACTAAGATATAACTACTGAATCAAGCAAACCTGTTTCATGTTTTAATGTCTAAGGAAATCAAACATCTCTATTTAAATCCCTCTCTCTGCAGCCCTATCCCGCTATTCTGAAGCTATTAGCAAGGGATTGATTTTCAAAATAAATCACCCCACAACAAATGCAGGATCACCAGTGGTAGCATCCTAGTTTAGATTCAATAAAAAAAAGTTCTAATGGCACATAATTAATCAGTTAGAACAATGGCACATATTGAATAACAAAATAATGAATTTATTAAATTAATAATCACTGAAATGAATGAATTTAGTGCAGAATGAATGAATTTATTAAATTAATAACTACCCAAATGAAATGGACATTATTTTATGATTGACTTTACCATTAAAGAGAAATTAATTTGAAACTAAGATTCGAAAGAGAATGTTCATTGATCTAACTGTAGGATGGGCTATATATGTTCAAACTGGAAAAAAGGTACAAATCGGTGTTATTATGTATATACTGCAAAATAAATATAAGCAACTAAGTATATTACACATTACATATTAAATGTTCTCCTATTACCTCATGTATTTTTCTTATGTATCAACAACATAAATCAACAGCACAAAGTAGATAAAAAAATACATGAAGTACATTGAGCTTAGGCACACTTGTTGGCAAATAATCACTATTACCACACAAATGCAAGGAGAATGACATTGATGATAGAAAGTAGACCTTGTCAAATTAACCATTGAGGCCTCAAGAAGAATTAGTCTAATAGCTGCTACCTAACTAGGTGAAACACATTTTTCAAAAACTGAACTACCAGTAGCACTTGTTTTCATGTTATTCTGGACAACATATTTGAATAATTTCATCAAATAGTTATACACATCAAACAACAATACAATTATCAATTTTGATAGTTAAACTATGAAATAATCATCAAAAAATAAGAGTTAGATTACCATAGAGACAAAGGCTTAAATTCGGACAAATGGTAACAGTAACTGCAAAAAGATCAAGGGCATCCTATGAAACCTGCAATTAAAGAGAAGATTAATGTCTTAGCCACCTAGTTCAGAGAATTATAACCTGAGATAGAAATGAATAAAACTTAAATCCAAATTCAACTAGCAATGTTAATGTTATACACCTGATCAATCGCTTGTGAATGTGCTTCTTCTGCCATTTTAGGAGCAATAGCCCTATATCATGCAAGTAGCTCTTCCTTTAGTTAAAGCTTAGAATAAGCTAAACAAACCAATGATAAGTTAAAATACAAATTAATAAGCTCACTTTAACAAACATACAATATACTAGAGAAGAAACCACCTTATTGAGAATTTTACCGTATCCTATAACTTAAAATCAACAAAATCAAAGCAGATAACCAAAACCCATTAATCTAAATAGAAAAAACAATTTATAACACAGATCCAAGAGAAGAGAAGAAACACAGGTACATACAACAACTGCAACAGTATCATTACAGCTAGTTTCGATGCCAAGAACAACCAAATTATCTGTAAGGGTCATGTTGTTGTCATATCCTGCACAGAAAGTAGTCCGAGCACATCTCTAATAGCATTGCAAAAGAAAGAAAAAGAAAAAACCTATTAACAACTTCCAAAACAACAATTAAAGAAATGGTATCAAAATCAAGAACAAAATCAATTGATTAAATTACTAAGCAGTGATCTAAATTACAAAATAAAAACCTGAAAAATATTGAATAAATATAGAAAATGACAAAAATCAGTTAGATACAAACTTGATCTTTAGCAAGCTCTCCCAAATTCCATGGGTTGTGTTACGACCCTAGCAAGTGCACTAGATTGACAAGTAATAAAGTGGGGTATAGTTAGGACCCGCAAATATCGAACCCAAGGAAAATGTGTGTCAAAACTATAGAAATTAATTGTATGCTAAAGAATCCCCAATTTGGTGTGTATGAGTTGTT
Organism: Excoecaria agallocha; assembly: GCA_037975025.1. Taxonomy (NCBI): domain Eukaryota; kingdom Viridiplantae; phylum Streptophyta; class Magnoliopsida; order Malpighiales; family Euphorbiaceae; genus Excoecaria; species Excoecaria agallocha. Next base: position 14,069,562 of record CM075818.1, read on the forward strand.
TAATTTGTATAATGCAAACTTTAAAAACTAAAATAAGCAATGAAGGGAAATTTAATTCTAATAACAGTGAATTGAGTATGTATTTAATTTAGAAAAATTAACAAGTATGAAAATGTATAGTGATAAGTATGAATTATATATAGTTCTTTAATATGTTTTAAGCATTGCTATTTAGTTCATTTGGTGTAATTTAGGTTGAATTAGAGTTAAATTGTTGATTTGTATGTTTTTAAGGTTAATTCATAGTTTTGGTTGTTTTCCAAGTTTAATTTGTTGAACAAGGGTTTAAATTGCAAAAAAGGCAAAGATTGGGCCAAAACTGCAAATATGAGAAATTGATGCGAGAAAGTGAGTGTTCAGTCTAAAAGGTTTTCACGTGACCACGTGAAATCAATGAAGAAATCTACCCATGGCCATGTGAAGGGTTGCAGCTTGGAAGACATGGCCACGTGAAGATTGAATCTAAGAGACCCATGGCTACGTGAAAGACAAGTGAATGAAAACCAAGAGGGACACATGACCAGGTGTGAAGCAAAGAAGAACCACACGTGGCCACGTGTGAAGAACAACTAGAGGGACATATGACCACGTGTAGAATTACACTGGGAGACATGTGGCCACGTGTTGAGTCTCCCATTCCACGAAGGATTTTCTCCGAGCTTCCTATTTTAGCAGAATTTGCTTCTTATTTGATTTCTGGAGTTTAAGAAGGGATCTACTACGTCTTTGGCCTATAAATAGCAGTCTAAAACACTAGACAAAGCATCCAATCTTATAATTAAGCACATTATTTTCTTAGTTTATTTTACGTTGTTTTTGTTTTCACTGTTCTTCTTCAAAGCTTTGTTTTAATTTTAAGCATGTCTTGTGAGTAGTTTCCTTTAACTTTTGCGAAAGGATACTTGAATCCTTAACTTGTATTGTTATGACTTAAGTTTGATCTTTAATTTAATGCAAGTTGATTATTTCTTAGTTCTTAAATATATTCTTGTCTTTACTCAATTTTAAATTGATTGTTAACTTAATTAACCATTAGTTAAGTAATTGGTTTAAGTTGATTATTGATTTGCATGTTCTTGGGTTAATTTATTTAGGTTAATGCATGATTATAATCTGAATAAGCTATAATTTTTTGTTGATTTAAGTAAATTGAGATTGAGAAAAGTGTAACTAAGAATAGGTGGAAGTTAAATCTCTTAAAAAAGGCTTTAATAGACATCTAGGAGAATTAATTCAGGTATTTTATGCTAAGTATTGACTTTATCTGAATAAGAAAATTTTTAAAGCTTGGAATGATAATCTTGAATAAAGTTATCTGGGTTTATTAAACTGAATTCTCCATAATCACTTGTGTGTTTCTTTTTGATTAAGTCATAGCAATATTAGTTAAGGTGGATAGTCCTTTAGTAAAAGTTGCTTTTAATATTGATTTTTATCTCATTTAATTTTCTTGCTTTTATTTTTATTTATTTCAATTTTTTTATTTTGTTTTAAAATACTGCTTTTTGTTTTAATCTTCAATCATCACAACTTTGGGATTTCTCTTCTTTCTTTTACACACAAAATTGGTTTTGAAATTAAAATAGCACATACAAACACAACTTTCCCTTGGGTTCGATATTTTGGGTCATAATTATATTTCCCTATATTACTTAGCCGATCTAGTACACTTGCTAGAAGCCAATCATATAGAAATTAAAACGTTGCTTAGGTTCACTCATCCACTCCATACCCACTGTGAATTAATTTTATCTTAAAGTATACATGAACGAATTCGGGATAACCCTCTTAACCCAAGCTTCCCATTCCAGAGCCAGCTATTCTAGTTGCTAAACTTTCCATTTCGGAGCCAGCCCAACAACTAGCCTATGCACGGGTCTAACATCCTAAGTTTGGTTTGCCTTCCCATTCCGGAGCCAAACAACCTAAGTCACATCCATTTCACTCAACGCTCTAGTCCTAAGATTATAATTACTGCACATTTAGAATCCCATTTCGGAGCCGTCTAAAATAATACAACATTCATGAAATAAAAACTGAGCAAGATCATTCATAGACTTCAATCCACTAGACTCAATACACATTAAAAGATATATGATGAACATCATTCATCCATGTATGGAAATTAACTCAATAGATTGAAAACCCATGATATATAAATAAGTAATAGTGAAATAGACCATTCATTCATGTAAAACTCAAAATGTGCTCAATATTCACATTGTGAGTAGGGGATTCAAAGCTTCCCCAAGCAACAAAGATAACTACTCACTATCCATAATGTAAAAAATGAACAAAGTAAGAATGAAAACTATAAAACCCATTTGAAGCTAAAGATTTGAAGTTGATGAAGCTCTTTCTCTTCTTCTCCAAATAGCACTTTGATTGTAAGTTGTAATCTTCAAACTAGAAACTAAAACTATGACTATCTTTGTGTTCTTGAAGTAAAACTAAGTTAAAAGAGTAATTTTTACAAGTAAAACTCTAATACTAAGTATAAAAAACCCTCAAAATATGAAAAACTGCATTTTTTCTCTACCTGAGCACTCTATGCACGAAACCCTAGAAAAGATCTTCTCTAAGCAGAAAATTTTATAGCTTTTACAGAGTTGTCCAAGAGGCCACAGCTACGACACTTTTGTCTCAGCCGCGATAGAAGGAGACAAAATGGTAATTTTCCATGGGCACAGTTGGGACAATTAGTCTCAGCCATGGCGAGCTTCTGGATCAAAAGTGTGTTCGTAGGCTGCAATGGCCACGGTTGGGACAGTTTGTCTCAGCCGCAACCTTTGATGAAACAACGCATTTTGAATTCTGCAATGGCCATGGCTGGGATAGTTTGTCTCAGCCGCGACCCTTGATGAAACGGCGCATTTTGAATTCTGCAATGGCCACAGCTAGGATGGTTTGTCTCAGTTGCAACCCTCGATGAAACGATACATTTTGAATTCTACAATGGTCATGGCTGGGATAGTTTGTCTCAGCCATGACCCTTGATGAAATGGCACGTTTTGACTTCTATGTTGGACACAGCTGGGATAGTTTGTCTCAGTCGTGCCTTAGCAGAATTTCCAGCATAAAATGAAATTTAAGACCATTAATCACCCAAAAACTTTAAATTTATCAAAATGACTAAAATAAACAAAAGAAAAAATATTTTAACATTAAAACACTAAAAGCATGCAAGATCAGATACTAAAACACGCAAAATTATCCAGAAAATAAACATTAAAAACAAGATTATCAACTATCCCACACTTAGCTTTTTGCTCGCCCTCGAGCAAACAAATTATCCACAATCTTTAAAATTCAAACCCCACATCAGAACAAGCAAATTCAGAAAGATTCTAGCAACACTTAGTAGAAGACACTCAGATGAAGAATTCAATTAAAAAGACTCAAATTGATCTACACCATACAATTTCTTATGTGTGTGTGTGCGAGGCTAAAACAGATTTATTTTCTTTCAAAAACCAAAACTACCAGTGAATTCCAATAATCAAGCAAATAGAGAATTACAACAATTTTGTGCTTGCAAATCAGAACAGTCATAAGCCTCTCCTTTAGCACCTGAACCACAAGGGTCATCTCTACTAAACAACTCAAAAAAAAAAGGATCACCAGGGCTAACACTAAGGTTGTAGTGGGGATAAGGCAAAGGTTCCAAAAAATTTTGATAAGGTTAGCAAGATAGAAATAGCCACACTATCCAAAAATACAAACCACCTAACTTTCTTAAGAAAATAAGTCCTTCAAAATCCATGCTCTATCACTGTGAGAAGGGAAAACTAATCTCAGGACATTAGTTAGATTCTCAAAATTTGTAGGAAGCAAGATAAATTACACTTCCTATAAATGCTAGGTACCCCACACTTATTTTCTGCAGCATAATAACTGAATTTTTTTTTAAATAAGTAATAGTAAATTTTTTGTTCACTTACTAAGAAGGGCACCAAAAGCACTAATTGTTTATCAACCTTGTCCCAAAATATTTAGAACGTTTAAGCTCAAAAATCCCTAAAAAAAACTTCAACTTCCCTTTACTTCTTAACTGATAATCAAAAATTTATCAGACCTAACATGCAAATTTCATTTCCCAACCTAGAGTGGCCAATTCCAAAGTGGGACAGACAAAGGCATTTTAGGCTGTATGGTTTAGCATAAGTGTAATCAAGAAAAATTAAATAGTACGCTTTTAGCATACCAATTAAGCTTTAAAGGGCTAACAATGGTAAAATTTACTAAGGGTAGGTCAAAAATCATTTTAAAGTTGGTTACCAAAGAAGACTACTGGGGTCATATCCTATTCTTATCTGAGTTGAATATTCGTTTCGAAGGGTGATGAGGAAGGTTCTAACTATTTCTTCACTCGAATGCTTTTACTCACTAGTTTTAATTTCATAAAACTTAGCCTACTGTGCTCAATAAGTTAGAAATTGAATGGTATATAATTAATCAAGATCAATTCAAAAGAAGAACTTCCCTGAACAATACTACTACTCTCTAGTTACTCAAACCTCTTAAATAAGCAGTTCAAATTTTAAGTTCAAATTGATTCAAAACAAGATTAACTAGCAAGCTCAGGCTAATTGCAAGAGTAATTAACAACCTAAGAAACTAAACTAAATCGGCACTAAAGGAATGCAGAATGTAATTCAACATTCAAACAAAAAAGATAAGAACTAATACAAAAATCAAACATCCAAGATAAAAGTTATGAAAAATATGGAAAACATGAAAGAAATTCGATTAGCAAACTACAGTCATAACACAACAGCAAATAACTAAAAACAACCTATAACTAGAAAGAAACAACGTCAAAAGCAAATATAGAAAAACTAAGTTAAACAATCTTTATCCTCAAACCCTTACCCCACACTTAAAACTTTTATTATCCCCAGCAAAAGACCAAAAGAGTATAAACAACAAGGGAGTGATGAGTGGAGGAAAAATCCCCGAAATCATGGTGAGGAAGGCGACAGTAGAGGTAGGAACTAGTTGTCAAACCAGGATTGTAGCATCCCAAGAGTTGTAACAATGTCGTCCATCTACTGCGTAATGGATGTGAACCCAGAATCCATCCTCTGAGTAATGTTATCAAGTCTGGTATTAAGGGCAATGTACTGCTCAGAGGATAATGCAATTGTGTCAGCTTCAGCTCTCTCCAATTCTGTGGCTCCCTTATGCACATCAGCTCTATATAATGCTCGATTGAAAACCACCTAATGCCTCTGCCCCAGGAAAGCAAGAGTCATCTATCAGGATAGCCATGTTTCGCAGCATTCGTCGATTGATTACCATAGGCATGTCAACTAAAGTGCCCAACCTCGAATGCTTATGAAACAAGGCTAGGGTAGTGACAAACCCTCCCAGATTTAGCTTGGAATCCCTCTTTGTAAATGTGCACAATCCATAACTTTCTAGGCAATGAAAGTAGCCCCATTCAACTGAATCCCATTATGCATTGCATAAAGAATTGTAGCCTCACTGGCATTGACATTTTTGGGCCCTCCAAGATGGCCAAAGAAAGCCAAGGATAAATACTGATGCATGATTCACAAGGGATGATCTCTTAAATGGTGTGCTTTGTGTTCTTGGGATTAAAGTGTGTAGGATCCTCGGGGTCATAAATACCCATCCATATCTCTTGTCTGTTAAGATTAGTAATATCTCGGGCAGCATGTTGATCAAAAGCCAAGACCTCAGAGAATGCGTTGAAGGACATTTGATATGAAATTCCATAGAGCCAGAAACTCACGTGGTTAAGATCTTCATAGCTGTCTGTTCCAATTTTGAAGTTAACTGTCCCCAAGAAATCTCGAACTAGGTGAGGGTAGACCTTTTCATTCCACTAAAAAAAATTTTCCAGCCCACACCAGTAAGTAATCTATCCAGCTCATTCTTAAACCCCAATTCTGCCATCAGTTCCATATTCAAGCTCGAGGTGGCAAGATACTCTTGCTTGTAGAAAAGAGTCCACCGATCTGCAAGTTTAATGGGAACCCATGCTAGCACTTTGATCTTGGATGACCCCTGAGGCACAGAGGATGATGCACTAACTTCAGGACGAGAGCGTTTGGGTGCCATTTGTCCTACAACAACAACACACAGCAATAAGCACTAAAGATAACACAAAATAAAGCACTTAAAAAACAAAGAGTATAACAAACATCCTGTCTAAAATACGATGAACAAACATAAGCAAAAATAAATGCAATACTTACAATGATTCTGAAACCAAAACACCAATAAGAACATAGGCAATTAAGTCACTAACAAGTAGTAAAATAACAAAAACTACCAAGTATAAACATGCACATGACCATGAACAAAAATGTTTCTTAAGCATGAATGTTAGGCAAAACAAAGGCAGGCAATGCTTCTCTTGGGCAATTCATCAAACAGGTGGTAGGCAGACTTGTTTAACAAAAAAATACAAATAAAAATGCATGGAACTAACAAAAAATATATCAACAAGCATCACAAATCCAAGAATTAACATAAAAGAGGCAAGAAAATTGGGATGGGAACACAAAATCGCAGATAGAAAATGCAGCAGGGAAAGAGAAACATAACAACAAACATCAAGATATTCATGCAAAACAATTACAAATTACATGCCAAAATCATAATCAAGCCTAAAATCAAGGTTAAAGGAACAAGATTTTAAGATAAGAAGAAAAAATGTAAGGAGAAAAACACAGACTTAGGAAGATTTAACAAAGAAAAAAATCAACATAACTTAAACAAAACAAAAGTTAAACCAAAAACAAAGAGAAGAGAGAAGAGAGATTTACCTGACTCTTGAAGAGAGAGAGTGAGGATGGAAGCAAAAATGGAGAGAGAAGGTCGAAAGTTTTGAAGAAATTGTAGGGAAGACTAAAAAAATAAAGAAAAGGGGGCAAAAGATCGGTTTAAATCCAAATGAGCCCGTTTCGCTAAAGGCCACGGCTGGGACAATTTGTCTCAGCCGCAACCTGCATAAAATTGCAACGCCCCGTTTTGATAAAATGAAAGGCACGGCTGGGACTATTTGTCTCTGTCGTGCCCCCCTTCTAGAGTTGAAATGAAACAAAAGGCATGGCAAGGACTAATTGTCTCAGTCGTGTCCCAATGAATTCCCCCATGTGATTTAATTTTTTTTAATAAAAATTTATTTATTATTATTATTAAATTTTTAAATAATTTAATTTTTTTAAAAGCCACAGTTGGGACTAATTGTCTCTATCGTGCCTACCTACTGGACTCCAAAGTGCAATATGGCATGAAATTGGCCACGACTGGGACTAATTGTCTCAGCCATGCCTACCTTTTATCTTTAAAACATGGAATTGGCCACGGCTAGGACAATTAGTCTCAACCGTGGCTATCTTCTACCTTACCAAAATTTTTAATGGGCCACGGCTGGGATTGTTTGTCTCAGCTGCGACCAACACAATTTTTGCCCTATTAAAATCTCTTCCTCTACTCAATGAAATCAACCTAACAATAACAACTAATAACCATTCTCTAGACAAAATAAACAACACTAAACATGATAAACTTACAAGAAATTAAAGATAAATTGAAAAGAAAAGTAATTTAGTTTAAAGGTAAGAAAAAGTTTTGGGTTTAACAAGTTGCCAGCTCAACTTTCATAGCTCTTATGGATCATCTTCTAAAGTGAGGATCACTAATGCAGCCTCATACTTGGAATCGAGATATGGCTTCAATCAGTGGCCATTTACTTTGAACTCACACCCATGACCTTCCTTCGGATGTCTGGTGGTTACTGCTCCATATCTAGAGACTTCGACAACCTCAAATGGTCCTTTCTACCTTGATTTCAACTTCTCAGGAAACAACCTCAATTGCTATCATGAAGAAGTACCTTCATTCCTAGCACAAATTCCTTCTTGGTGACTTTATGATCATGCCACTTCTTCGTGTTCTCCTTGTACTTCTTCACATGTTCATAGGCCCAAAATCGAATATCTTCCAACTCGTTTAACTGCAAGGACCTACATTTTCCTGTATTCTCAAGATTAAGATTTAAGAACTTAGTAGCCCAATAAGCCTTGTGCTCTAATTCCACTGGCAGATGAAAGGACTTGCCAAACACTAACCTAAAAGGTGACATTCCTATTGGTGTCTTAAAAGCTATCCTATATGCCCACAAAGCTCCGTCTAGCTTAAGGTACCAGTCCATCCTAAATGCATTGACATTTTTCTCCAAGATGGCTTTTAACTCTCGGTTGGACACCTTAACTTGGCCATTGGCTTGGGCATGGTATGGGGTAGTGATTTTATGTCTCACTCCAAATATTTTTAACAAGGTCTTGATTTGGTGGTTAACAAAGTGTTTCCCACCATCACTGATAATAGCTCTCGAGGCTCCATAATGGGTGAATATATTCTTCCTTAAGAATTCTAGGACAACATTTGCATCACAAGTCCTAGGAGCTACAGCTTATACCCACTTACTCACATAATCTACTGCCACTAGGATATATTCAAACCCATAAGAAACCAGAAAAGGCCCCATGAAATCTATTCCCCACAAATCAAATATTTCAACCTCAAGCATATTGCTCAATGGCATCTCATCTCTCCTAGTTATATTTTCCACCCTTTGACATCAATCACAAGTTTGAATGAATAATTTAACATCATTAAATAAGGTGGGCCAATAAAATCCAGAAGAGAGAATTTTTTATATCATTCTATTAGGTCCGTATTTTCCACCAGCTTCTCCACTATGACAGGCTTGAATAATCTCTACTTGCTCTTCATTGGGGATACACTTTCTTAGCACTTGGTCAGCACAAAGAAGGAAAAGGTAAGGATCATCCCAAATGTAATGCTTTGCATTAGCTTGTAGCTTTTTTCTTTGTTGCCATGCGAAGTCCCTTGGCATCTAACCACCTGCGAGAAAATTTGCCACATTAGTGAACCAAGGTACAGAGATTTCACAAACAAATAATGCATAAATATGCTCATCAGGAAATAAGTCCACAATTTCCCCTTTCTTAACACGATCATGCTCCAATCTTGACAAATGATCCGCCACATGGTTCTTTGCTCCCTACTTGTTTTTTATCTCCAAATTGAATTCTTGCAAAAGGAGTACCCATCTTATCAATCTTGGCTTGGATTCCTTCTTGGCAAAGAGATGCCTTAATGCTGCATGATCAGACCACACCACAATTTTTGCTCCAAGTAGATATGATCAAAACTTCTTAAAGGCAAATACAATAGCAAGAAGCTCCTTTTCAGTTGTGGTGTAATTAACTTCAGCTCCTATCAAAGTGTGACTTGCATAATAAATTGCTCAAAATACTTTCTCTTGCCTTTGTTCGGGTACTGCTCCCACTGTAAAATCACTTGCATCGCACATTAGCTCAAAGGGAAAATTTCAATCCAGAGATATGATCACCGGAGCTGAAATAAGCCTTTGCTTCAATAATTCAAAAGCCAATAAACATTCAGCATTAAATTCAAAAGGAGCATCTTGCATTAAAAATTAGATAAAGCCTTTGCAATTTTTGAAAAATCTTTTGTGAACCGATGATAAAAACCTGCATGGCCTAGGAAACTCCTAACTCCCTTGACATTGGTTGGTGGTGGAAGCTTCTCTATAACCTTTATCTTTGCTTTGTCTACCTCAATCCCCTTCTCAGAAATTTTGTGTCCCAAACTATACCTTCCCTTACCATAAAATGGCATTTCTCCAAATTTAATACGAAGTTGGTTTTCTTACACCTACCCAATACTAAATCAAGATGCTCTAAATAGCTCTCAAAGTCTAGCCCATAAATGGTAAATTCATCCATTAATACCTCCATAAATTTTTCTATAAAATCATGAAAATTGCCATCATACACCGCTAAAACATAGTCGGTGTATTACACAAGCCAAAAGGCATCCTCCTATACGCGAATGTGCCATAAGGGTACGTAAAGGTTGTTTTCTCCTGATCTTCAGGGGCTATGGGAATTTGTAAATATCCCAAATACCCATCTAAGAAGCAGTAAAACCTATTCCCCGTTAACCTTTCTAACATCTAATCAATGAATGGCAATGGGAAATGATCTTTTTGAGTGGCATGGTTCAATCTCCTATAATCTATGCACACCCTTCAACCCGTAATTGTCCGAGTTGGAATGAGTTCATCTAATTCATTCTTTACCACTATTATTTCCCCCTTCTTAGGGACACATTGCACTGGGCTAACCCATTTACTATCAGAGATTGGATAGATTATACATAAATAAAGTAGTTTGAGTACCTCTTTCTTTACAACCTTTTGCATAGCCAGATTGAGCCTTCTTTGGGGTTGAGTTACTTGTTTGCAATCTTCCTCCATAAGAATTCGATGAGTCCAATAGCTTGGATTAATGCCCTTTAAGTTTGTTTTCTCCCATCCTATAGCCTCTTTGTGCTTTTTCAGCACCTTGAGCAGTGTCTCCTCTTCAACACCTGTCAACAAAGAAGAGATAATGACTAGCTTTTCTTCGTTCTCCAAAAATACATACTTTAAATGAAGAGGAAGAGGTTTAAGTTCATATTTCAACTCCCCCTTTTGTAAAGTAGTTCTCTCTTGCTTTAGATTCTCCTCTTCGCATCCCTTCTCTATAGCTGCTATCAATTTTTCTTCTACTCCATCCAACTCTTCATTCTCCAAAGAATGCATCAAGCTTGAATTCATTGGATCATTTATCAACACTTTTTCTTGCATCTCCGCTACACATTAATCAATTTTGTCCATGAAATAGACTGACTCTTCTAGATTACTTGATGGATATTTCTGAGACTTGTTCATATCTACCACCAATTCTTTGTTGTTGAATCGAAGAGTGACCTTTTACCCATGGACATCAATTAGAGCCTTTGCAGTGTTCAAGAATGGCCTACCCACAATAAGTGGTATGTTCATATCCTTTTCCATTTCCATGACCATGAAATCTACAGGGAAAATAAATTTTCCCACTTTCACCAGTAAGTCCTCAATAACTCCCTTCGGCTTTCTCATTGATCTATCCGCAAGTTGAAGTCTCATTCCTATTTCTTTGAGATCCCTTAAATTGAGTTTCCTGCACATGGAATAAGGCATCAAGTTAATGCTGGCTCCTAAATCATATAAAGTGTTTCCAACAAAGGTCTCACCAATTTCACAAGGTAGAGAAAGCTACCTGGATCTTCCAATTTTTCTGGGATCTTATTCATGATAATTGTACTATAGTTTTTTGTGAGTTACACAGTTCCATACCCTTATAGTTTCTTTTTGTTAGAACAAAGTTCCTTCATAAACTTAGCATAATTGAGCATATGTGCTAGGGCTTCAGTAAAAAGCAAGTTAATATGTAATTTCTTAAACATTTCTAGAAACCTAGCCAATTGCTCATTTTTCTTCTCCTTCCTAGCTACAGCAGGAAATGGAAACCTATTGATATCAAGATCCTCTATGTTTAGATTCACAATACTCTTTCCCTTGTCATTCCTTGGAGCATCCACATCTACCTCTACTCTAAAGTTAGAAATACTTACCTTCCATGTTGGTTCCTCTAAATCAGTTGATGAAGTTGGTGATTTACCTCTTTCTTCCTCTCGTGTTACTTCCTTACCACTTTTCAAAGTGATTGCTTTGGCCTCCTCCTTGGGATTGCGATCCACATTTGAAGGAAATGTCCTCGGTTGTCTGTTTGATATTGAAGTTGCAAGTTGACCAAATTAAGTATCCAAATTTCTCATTGAAGCATCTTGGTTCCGGTTCCATTTCTCTTGAGATTTCCATCTTGATTCTTGACTTGTCATGAATTGTTGTTGGCTATTCATGAAGCTAGCAAAAATGTCTTCTAAGTTGGGCTTCTTTTCTTGAATGGGTGGTCTTGATTGGAATCCCGGTGGGTGGTATGATTGAGGTTGGGAATGATTAGAGCTTTGCCCTTGATGGTGGTTCGATGGATAAGGAGTTTGGTAGTGATTGGTCGCTTGTGATAGGTGAGGCTGAGTATGATTATGATAAGCATTTGAGTGGTAAGGGGCTCTTGCTTGTGGTTGATATGGTAAAGCTTGTTGATTTCCATCCTTCCAAGAGAAATTTGGGTGATTACTCCATCCCAGATTATATGAATTGTTGTAGGGATCATTCCTTCAAAAATTGCCTAATGCATTTACATCTCCTACAACTCCTCCTTCTTGGATAACTTGCCCACTTTCACATGGCCCATGTCCTTGATTTACTGCGGCCACATTTTGAACTTTCAAGCCATTCAACTCCTTCTTTACCAATTCTAGCTGGGCTTTTAACAATGCCACTTCATCCATATTGTGTAAACCTTGTCTCCTTGGGATTGATCTAGGGGCAGTCCATCAAGAGTGATTTGCTGCCATCTCATCCAACAACTGGAAAACATCCTCAGGTAGCTTGTTCAAGAAAGATCCTGCTGATGCTGCATCCAATAATGACCTTGTTTGAGGTGTAACTCCAACATAAAATATGGTCATTAGTTGGTAAACTGTTATCTCATGATGCGGACAGCTTCTCAATAATCTCCTAAACCTCTCCCAGGCCTCGTGAAAAGGCTCTTCATTCATTTGATGGAAACCCATAATGCTATTTCGAATGCTTTAAGTCTTTATTGGAGGGAAAAATATCATTAGAAACTTTTCTTGCATATGATCCCATGACCATATTGACTGACGTGATAACATTTGTAGCCACTCTCTTGCTTTGCCAATCAATGCAAATGGAAATAGCTTCAACCTTACTACATCCATACTAACACCTGAAATTTGAACAGTGTCACTAACTTTTAGAAATATGTCGATATGTTGAGCTGGATCTTCTACTTTCGAACCAGAGAATTGATTCCTCCGTACCATAGTAATTATGCCTGGCTTGAGCTGAAATTGTACTCCTCTCGGTAATATAATTGTTCGATGATCTTCATTCCACCTTTGCACAGTGTAGTCTCTTATGGTTCTTTACCTAGGCATTTATTCTCTTCTTGCCCCTGGCATTTGTTCATGTGCCCTCGGGACTTCTTCATTCTTGGGAGGAAACTCATCAAGAGGAGGATTGTGCTCCATCTCGTTATCTATATTAGCTCTCCTTCTTTGGTGTAGGTTCCTCTTGATTTTAGGATCAAAAGGTAGTAATTGCTCTTGTCTTGTTTTGTTCATGCACCAATTTCACCTGGAAAGAATCAAGAAAAATAAAATAAAGAAAAGAAAATACAAACAAATAATAATCAAAGCTTACTAACAACGCTAAATTCCCCAGCAACAGTGCCAAAAACTTGTTACGACCCTAGCAACTGCACTAGATTGACAAGTAATAAAGTGGGATATAGTTAGGACCCGCAAATATCGAACCCAAGGGAAATGTGTGTGAACACTGTGGAAATTAATTGAATGCGAAAGAATTCCCAATTTGGTGTGTATGAGATGTTTAATTTGTATAATGCAAACTTTAAAAACTAAAATATGCAATGAAGGGAAATTTAATTCTAATAATAGTGTATTGAGTATTATTTAATTCAGAAAAAATAACAAGTATGAAAATGTATAGAAATTAAAATGTTGCTTAGGTTCACTCATCCACCCCATACCCACTGTGAATTAATTTTATCTTAAAGTATACATGAACAAATTTGGGATAACCCTCTTAACCCAAGCTTCCCATTCCAAAGCCAGCTATTCTAGTTGCTAAACTTCCCATTCCGAAGCCAACCTAACAACTAGCCTATGCACGGGTCTAACATCCTAAGTTTGGTTTGCCTTCCCATTCTGGAGACAAACAACCTAAATCTCATCCATTTCACTCCACACTCTAGTCCTAAGATCACAATTACTATACATTTAGGATCCCAATCCGGAGCCGTCTAAAATAATACAACATTCATGAAATAAAAACTGAGCAAGATCATTCATAGACTTCAATCCACTAGACTCAATACACATTCTAAGATATATGATGAACATCATTCATCCATGTATGGAAATTAACTCAATAGATTGAAAACCCATGAAATATAAATAAGTAATAGTGAAATAAACCATTCATTCATGTAAAACTCAAAATATGCTCAATATTCACATTGTAAGTAAGGGATTCAAAGCTTTTCCAAGCAACAAAGATAACTACTCACTATCCATAATGTAGAAGATGAACAAAGTAAGAATGAAAACTATAAAACCCATCTGAAGTTGAAGATTTGAAGTTGGTGAAACTCTTTCTCTTCCTCTCTAAACAGCACTTTGATTGTAAGCTATAATCTTCAAACTAGAAACTAAAAATATGACTATCTTTGTGTTCTTGAAGTCAAACTAAGTTAAAAGAGTAATTTTTACAAGTAAAACTCTAATACTAAATATGAAAAACTCTCAAAATATGAAAAACTGCATTTTTTCTCTACCTAAGCATTCTATGCACGAAACCCTAGAAAAGACCTTCTCTAAGCAAAAAATTGTGCAGCTTTTATAGAGCTGTCCAAGAGGTTAAGCTTGGGACACTTTTATCTCAGCCACAACAAAAGGAGAAAATGTGGTAATTTTTCACGAGTACGGCTGGGATAATTGGCCTCAGTCATGGCGAGCTTTTGGATCAAAAGTGTGTTCGTAGGCTACAATGGCCACGACTGGGATAGTTTGTCTCAGCCGCGACCTTTGATGAAATGGCGCATTTTAAATTCTGCAATGGCCATGGCTGGGATAGTTTGTCCCAGCCGTGACCCTTGATGAAACGGCGCATTTTGAATTCTGTTAGAGAGTATGCCCTAGAGCCCATGTAATAGAGATGTTTTTCATATGTATGAAATTTATATTCTTAATAAAAGGCATCATTCATTTATTAATGCTGTGTTTGAATACATGAGTTTGTAAATCTTAAATTAATAAATGAAGTCCTAGATATTATAAACACAGTGCAAAGGCAATCATGAAGGTGTTCATGATGTGAGATGTCTATTGCATGCAAATATGTTAATATCTAAATATCCCTAGTCATAGAATTAACAAGATAGGACATTGTTAATTCGGACAGACTAGCACATGTTATGCTTCTTGAATGGTTCAAGCAATGGTTCTCATAATTGTGATTATGGATGATAATCAAAGCTAACATGTGGATGCTTGTTAGAGGAACAAGTTCATTGGAGACCTGCAAAGAGAATCCTCATATGGATATTAAATCTATGTCAATGAAGAATCTCTTCATAGCAGTTGTGCAAGTATCCTTAGACTTGAGATCACCAAAGTTATCTTAAGTAGCAACCGGTATACTTTGACTCCATAACTGATTACTTCCAACTGGGAGTGAACATAGTTAGGAGATTGGGTATATCATGACCTACTTGAAGATAGTTGAGTGATTGACAAAGGATTCACCATCCCAGATTTAACAAGGGAAGTTATCTCACATGATTCTATAATTACCTTGTTCAGTGAATTTCTGGCCAGAATAATATGCCGAGATGGATGGAGATCCATGAAGGGCATTTTAGGAACAATGGTTAAATTAATAGAACGTACATAATTAGATTTATATGAGTTGACAGAAATCCATACTCAGAATCTAATTGAGATAAGAGTGGTGAAAGGAGTAATTGCACGATAACTGTTTCTATGGAAGGGTACAGTCAAACCACATCACTTTTCTGACATTTGGGTAGTCATGATGCCTAGCTAGAGGCCAATCATGACTTGTATAATGATGTATCAAAATATCAATAGAGATTGATAAAATGATTTAAAGGAGTTTAAATCATGTGAGTTTTGAATAGAACTCACAATTACATATTATACTGCCAACATGGACAGGAACCCAATAGGTCACACACATATAGAGAAAAGGGTAAAATGGTAAAATGACAAGGATAATAATATTTGATATTATTATAAAGGTAGAGAGGAGAATATGATAATAATTAATTAAAGAGTTTAATTAATTATGATCAAATAAAATTGTCCGCGGAACTTTTCAGAAATGTTCTGTAAATTGGACCTAAATGAAATAATGTATTTCATGATTAATTATTATTATCTTATAAGTGTTATAAGACTACTATAAGTGTTATAGGACTGATATAATAATTAATAGGACCATTGGAGAAATTATAAAGGGCCAAAGGAATGAAGAAGTTGGAGGAAGCCCTCCAGAAGAGGGCTACACGCCAACTCCATACAGAAGGGCTTAGAGGGCTTTTTCTTGGACCAAATTAATTTATATATGTTACATAAGTGTTATGGAACTCACATATTTAATTTGGTTGGATTTGGAATCCATTTGGATATTCAAATCCAATTAGATGCACAAAGGGCCTAGTTTGTGGATTTTGTGCATGGTCTTTTATGAAAAGATTTAATTTGGATTTAATTAAGCCTAAATGATTATAATTAATTTCAGAAGCCCAATTAATAATTCTCCAGCAATTTTAAAGAGCCCAATCTCATTAAGGAGTTGGAATTTTAACCTAACTATAAAAGGCCAACTAATGAGAATTAGGGTTTAGTGATTAAAACAAAAGGAAAGTCTTTTTCTCTTAATTCTCTCTCCCTTTTTGCGCCACTTCCATTGCTAGCCTCTTGGATTTCGGCCAGCCCTAGTTGAACACCAATTTGTTGGTTCAATTTACCCCTCTCTAGTGTGGATTACTCATTGGAGGTGTTCGATTTTGGACACTGTGGTTTGTGACAACCCGATGCGAAGTAAAATCAACTGTTCAACAAAAATCAAAGGTGATTTTTCTTATTCTCATATAGTTATATTGTGTATTCATGGCAAGATCAGATCTAATGGTTAAAAAAAAAATTAAAATTCCGCTCATGTATGTGATGCATGTAACCATTAAATTCCAACATGGTATCAGAGCCACGGTTTTGCCATGGATATACAATTCTATATTTTTCTGCGGAATAAGTTTTATTTTGTTTTGAGTTATTTATTTCATGAACTTTAAAATATTAGATTTGATTGTTCATGAATGAGAAATATTGATTTCTGGTTGTATGTGTGATCAAATAAATATGGTGGAAACAAAAACGAAATTTTTGAATGATTAACATAAGGGTTTGGCGTGAAACTCATTAGGGTTTGGCGTGAAACCCTAGGTAATGTAGGGGCTGTTCTAATTTAATTTCTTATGGATCCATTTAAAAATCATTTAGATGATATTTTATGTGTTTAATATGTGATATTAAGCCGTAGGATCGAACGGAATTAAAATCGAATGAGTTTTGCATGAAAACTAGTTTTGTCGAAAAGTTCAATAAATTGGTGTTCTTCGTGTGTTCTTGGTTAGAACGACTTTTGATCTTCTAAATCTGATATATATGATATATTAAAGTGTTTTTAATTAATTGGATTAATTAAAATGGGCCTTAAATTAATTTGATTAATTTTAATTCATTAAAACCACTTAATGGGCTTAATTATGTTTACGGACTTGGTTTAAATTAGTGAATGACTTGGTGGGCCCAAGGAGCTGATTTAAATTAACTATTATAAACATTAATTAAGTTTATTAATGGGTTTTAAGGGCTGGAGTGGGCTTGGCTCATTCCAATAGGCCCAAATGGTCCAAATGACACAAAACTAGTTTGTGTGTGAACACACTTAGGGTTTTTCTTCTGTGGGTTTCGGCCTACACTTATTTTAAGCCCAAAATTGATTCTTTTAATTATTTAATATGATTAATTAATTAATTAAATAATCAATTTATAATTAATTAATAATCAATTTGATTGATTATTAAGGCAAGAACACATTCATGCAAAAAGGTTTCCTAAAATGAAAGTTTCCTAATTTGATCACATCATTAAATAACTCAAAATATAGTTTCAAAGGTTGAAACAAAGTTAGTAATCCATTTATTTATGCATTAGAGAGGCATATAAGGGTGAATGATTAGCATGATGGTTAGTTATGGACAAAGCCCAATGTGATTGAGCATAATGCATGTTTTTGGCCCAATGAGGACTTTCATGTCCCGGCCACTTGTTTTTGGTTTGTATTTCATTTCAAATTGTAATATGTAATTAGATTACTTAGATTAGAATTAGAAATAGAGATGGAGACCAATATCAAGGAGCAAGATGGGCCGGATGGAGATCCAACAAGCTTGAAGATAATGTAATTATTTTCTTGTTTGAATCATGCATACTACCTAGGTGTGACCTTTTGATTTCCCTCTTGGCTCTGGGAAATCAATGTAGTGAAGTCCATAACTATACCATATTTGTATGCTTATATTTATGTGATAGATATAAGATGCATACCAATGTATGCCAACCATGTATGATGAGACGTAATTAACTAAAACCCTCAAACAAATACTAAGGTATATAAGCCTTCCATTAATTTGAGGAGAACCAGAGTTCTTTATAGTGTGGGTTGTTGACCACAGTCAAGCTCACATTATATCGAATATGTTCAAATCTAATTAAATGGGTCATCTTAGCTAGCCCATTAGTTTGTTGACCACAGTCAAGGCTAATGGTTCTAGAGGCAAGATTAGGGAATGCATATATGATATGCATGCATCAAGAGTTGATAACCTAATGATCCAATAGTTGTGTAGAGACACAATTGGTATAAAGATACCTACCTTTCAAGGGTATGGAATTTGGCTTGTTGACCACAGTCAAGGTCAAATTACATATCAAGGATTGGATATTGGCCCACTAAGAAAACCATCGGGTTTTCTCGGATTATATAGTGAGGGCTATTAATTCGCAATAAAATAGTGGGAGTAAATGGATTAATTAAAGACCTTATTAATGCATATATATATATGAACATACTCTCATATCTTTTCTTTTTCACATCTGGGTCATCATCATGAGCACATCAAACATTAACATACGATCAATCTTGGATAACAAGCTGGTTGGCAACAACTATTCTGACTGGATCAGGCAAGTGAGAATTGTTCTCAGAGCTGAAAAGATCCACTATGTCTTGGATAAAGATCCACCACCACGTCCATCAGATGATGCCATTGATGAGATCAAAGGCATTTATCGAAAATACATGGAGGATAGTGAAACAGCAGCATGTCTGATGCTGGGTGCTATGTCCTCGGAGCTTCAGAAGCAACATGAAATGATGGATGCTAGAACCATCGTTTTGCATCTAGAGGAGCTTTATTCTTCTCAGGCTAGAACTGAGCAATATGAGATTGCTCGAGCTCTATTTAGCTGCAAAATGGTGGAAGGCACTTCAGCTGCTACTCATGCATTGAAGATGTATGGGTATATTGAGCATTTGAGTAGACTTGGCTATGTTATGGATAATGATCTATACATAGATTTAATCTTGTACTCGTTGGCTCCAAGTTATGCACCTTTCGTGCTTAACTTCAACATGAACAAGATCCAAGTATCCATTCCTGAGTTAATCAATATGCTCAAGACAGCTGATGGATCATTTAAGAAGGATCCAAAAAGTGTCATGGTTGTCACTTCTGCTAAAGGCAAGAAGCAGAAGAAGAAGAAGATAACCAAGGCGCAGCCAAAGAATGGTGGGATCTCTAAGAAGAAGGTTGCCAAGAAAGAGAATCCCAAAGGAACTTGCTTCCATTGTGGAAAGGATGGTCATTGGAAGCGTAACTGCAAGGCCTATCTAGATTCTCTCAAGGAGAAGAAGCAAGCTGATGCTTCTCCTTCAGGTATTCATATGATTGAAATTAATACTTATTCTATTGCTTCAAAACAATCTTGGGTATTAGATACCGGATGTGGATCTCATTTATGTAATGATCTACAGGGGCTTAGAAGCTTTAGAAGAGTTGGAAAGGCAGAGATATGTTTGCAGTCAGCTACTGGACAAAACATCTCTACAACAGTTGTGGGGACTTACTATTTGCCTCTTCCTAGTGGATTAGTACTGGAATTAAATAATTGTTATTATGTTCCAGCTTTGTCCAAGAGTATTATTTCTTTCAGTTGTTTGATGAACGATTATGATATTTCTTTAAAGGACAAATGTTGTTACATTTTTAAGAACAATATATTTTACGCAAAAGCTATCATTGAGAATGGTATATTTGTTCTTGATTTAATTAAAGAAGTACATAATGTGGATACCAAGAGAATGAAACATGATAATCTAAATACCTCATACTTATGGCATTGTCGTTTAGGCCACATAAATGAAAAACGCATGACCAAATTGCACAAGTCAGGTGATTTGGGATCATTTGATTATGAATTATTTGATACATGCGAATCTTGTTTATTGGGAAAAATGACAAAAGCTCCCTTTGTTGGTAAAGGAGAACGAGCTAAAATGGTTTTGGACTTAGTACATTTAGATGTATGTGGTCCAATGACTACACATGCTAGAGGAGGTTACTCCTACTTCATTACTTTCATAGATGATTATTCCAGGTTTGGATACATCTATCTAATGAAATATAAGTCTGAAGCATTTGAAAAGTTCAAAGAATTCAGAAATGAAGTAGAGAAACAACTTGGCAAAAGTATTAAAACACTTAGATCAGATCGAGGTGGAGAATACTTAAGTCAAGAGTTTCAGGATTATCTTAGAGATAATGGGATTTTATCTCAATGGACTCCTCCATATACACCACAACACAATGGTGTATCCGAAAGTAGGAATCGAACACTATTAGATATGGTTCGATCAATGATGAGCCGAGCGGACTTGCCTAAGTCCTTTTGGGGATATGCACTAGAAACTGTTGTTTATGTGTTAAATAGAGTTCCTAGTAAATCGGTTGATGTTACTCCATATGAGATGTGGAATAACAAGAAACCCACGCTTTCTCATATGAAAGTATGGGGTTGTCCTACTTATGTGAAGAGGACAATTTCAGACAAACTGGATGTTAAGTCTGAAAAATGTTTATTTGTGGGATATCCAAAAGAAACGTTTGGATATTATTTCTATCATCCCTTAGAACAAAAGGTGTTTGTTTCAAGGCATGCTGTCTTTTTGGAAAGAGAATTTCTCCTACGAGAGGACAGTGGGAGTAAAATTGAGCTTGGTAAAGTTCAAGACCCACAAATAGAAGATGATCAATCGATTGAACCCGAAACTGAATTTCATAATGATGAAATCACAGTTGAACCTGATTATACACAAAATCCTAGAAGATCTACTAGGATGCGTTCTATCCCTGTGAGATATGGATTTCACATTGATTCGGATAGAGGCATAACTGTAGTAGAGGATAATGAGCCTACAAGCTATCAAGAAGTTTTGAATGTTAGAGAGTATGCCCTAGAGCCCATGTAATATGGATGTTTTTCATATGTATGAAATTTATATTCTTAATAAAAGGCATCATTCATTTATTAATGCTGTGTTTGAATACATGAGTTTGTAAATCTTAAATTAATAAATGAAGTCCTAGATATTATAAACACAGTGCAAAGGCAATCATGAAAGTGTTCATGATGTGAGATGTCTATCGCATGCAAATGTGTTAATATCTAAATATCCCTAGTCATAGAATTAACAAGATAGGACATTGTTAATTCGGACAAACTAGCACATGTTATGCTTCTTGAATGGTTCAAGCAATGGTTCTCATAATTGTAATTATGGATGATAATCAAAGCTAACATGTGGATGCTTGTTAGAGGAACAAGTTCGTTGGAGACCTGCAAAGAGAATCCTCATATGGATATTAAATCTATGTCAGTGAGGAATCTCTTCATAGCGGTTGTGCAAGTATCCTTAGACTTGAGATCACCAAAGTTATCTTAAGTAGCAAGTGGCATACTTTGACTCCATAACTGATTACTTCCAACTGGGAGTGAACATAGTTAGGAGATTGGGTATATCATGACCTACTTGAAGATAGTTGAGTGATTGACAAAGGATTCACCATCCCAGATTTAACAAGGGAAGTTATCTCACATGATTCTATAATTACCTTGTTCAGTGAATCTCTGGCCAGAGTAATATGCCGAGATGGATGGAGATCCATGAAGGGCATTTTAGGAACAATGGTTAAATTAATAGAACATACATAATTAGATTTATATGAGTTGACAGAAATCCATACTCAGAATCTAAATGAGATAAGAGTGGTGAAAGGAGTAATTGCAGGGTAACTGTTTCTATGGAAGGGTACAGTCAAACCACATGACTTTCCTGACATTTGGGTAGTCATGATGCCTAGCTAGAGGCCAATCATGACTTATATAATGATGTATCAAAATATCAATAGAGATTGATAAAATGATTTAAAGGAGTTTAAATCATGTGATTTTTGAATAGAACTCACAATTACATATTATACTGCCAACATGGACAGGAACCCAATAGGTCACACACATATAAAGAAAAGGGTAAAATGGTAAAATGATAAGGATAATAATATTTGATATTATTATAAAGGTAGAGAGGAGAATATGATAATAATTAATTAAAGAGTTTAATTAATTATGATCAAATAAAATTGTCCGCGGAACTTTTGAGAAATGTTCTGTAAATTGGACCTAAATGAAATAATGTATTTCATGATTAATTATTATTGCCTTATAAGTGTTATAAGACTACTATAAGTGTTATAGGACTGATATAATAATTAATAGGACCATTGGAGAAATTATAGAGGGCCAAAGGAATGAAGAAGTTGGAGGAAGCCCTCCAGAAGAGGGCTACACTCCAACTCCATACAGAAGGGCTTGGAGGGCTTTTTCTTGGACCAAATTAATTTATATATGTTACATAAGTGTTATGGAACTCACATATTTAATTTGGTTGGATTTGGAATCCATTTGGGTATTTAAATCCAATTAGATGCACAAAGGGCCTAGTTTGTGGATTTTGTGCATGGTCTTTTATGAAAAGATTTAATTTGGATTTAATTAAGCCCAAATGATTATAATTAATTCTAGAAGCCCAATTAATAATTCTCCAGCAATTTTAAAGAGCCCAATCTCATTAAGGAGTTGGAATTTTAACCTAACTATAAAAGGCCAACTAATGAGAATTAGGGTTAAGTGATTAAAACAAAAGGAAAGTCTTTTCTCTAAAAACTCTCTCCCTTTTGCGCCACTTCCCAAGCTAGCTCTTGGGAATTTCGGCCAGCCCTAGTTGAACACCAATTTGTTGGTTCAATTTACCCCTCTCTTGTGTGGATTACTCATTGGAGGTGTTCGATTTTGGACACTGTGGTTTGCGACAACCCGGTGCGAAGTAAAATCAACTGTTCAACAAAAATCAAAGGTGATTTTTCTTATTCTCATATAGTTATATTGTGTATTCATGGCAAGATCAGATCATATGGTTAAAAAAAAATTTAAAATTCCGCTCATGTATGTGATGCATGTAACCATAAAATTCCAACATGGTATCAGAGACTCGGTTTTGCCATGGATACACAATTCTATATTTTTTTGCGGAATAAGTTTTGTTTTGTTTTGAGTTATTTATTTCATGAACTTTAAAATATTAGATTTGATTGTTCATGAATGAGAAATATTGATTTCTGGTTGTATGTGTGATCAAATAAATTTGACGGAAACAAAAACGGAACTTTTGAAGAAAAGTGACTAGGGTTTTGCGTGAAACCCATTAGGGTTTGGCGTGAAACCCTAGGTAATGTAGGGGCTGTTCTAATTTAATTTCTTATGGATCCATTTAAAAATCATTTAGATGATATTTTATGTCTTTAATATGTGATATTAAGCCGTAGGATCGAACGGAATTAAAATCGAACAAGTTTTGCATGAAAACTAGTTTTGTCGAAAAGTTCGATAAATTGGTGTTCTTCGTGTGTTCTTGATGTGTTCATGGTTAGAACGACTTTTGATCTTCTAAATCTGATATATATGATATATTAAAGTGTTTTTAATTAATTTGATTAATTGAAATGGGCCTTAAATTAATTTGATTAATTTTAATTCATTAAAACCACTTAATGGGCTTAATTATGTTTACGGACTTTGTTTAAATTAGTGAATGACTTGGTGGGCCCAATGAGCTGATTTAAATTAACTATTATAAACATTAATTAAGTTAATTAATGGGTTTTAAGGGCTGGAGTGGGCTTGGCTCATTCCA
This sequence comes from Excoecaria agallocha, assembly GCA_037975025.1. Classification (NCBI taxonomy): domain Eukaryota; kingdom Viridiplantae; phylum Streptophyta; class Magnoliopsida; order Malpighiales; family Euphorbiaceae; genus Excoecaria; species Excoecaria agallocha. Next base: position 14,093,584 of record CM075818.1, read on the forward strand.
AAAGGCCCAAATGGTCCAAATGACACAAAACTAGTTTGTGTGTGAACACACTTAGGGTTTTTCTTCTGTGGGTTTCGGCCTACACTTATTTTAAGCCCAAAATTGATTCTTTTAATTATTTAATATGATTAATTAATTAAATAATTAATTTATAATTAATTAATAATCAATTTGATTGATTATTAAGGCAAGAACACATTCATGCAAAAAGGTTTCCTAAAATGAAAGTTTCCAAAATGGAAAAAGTTTCCTAATTTGATCACATCATTAAATAACTCAAAATATAGTTTCAAAGGTTGAAACAAAGTTAGTAATCCATTTATTTATGCATTAGAGAGGCATATAAGGGTGAATGATTGGCATGATGGTTAGTTATGGACAAAGCCCAATGTGATTGAGCATAATGCATGTTTTGGCCCAATGAGGACTTTCATGTCCCGGCCACTTGTTTTTGGTTTGTATTTCATTTCAAATTGTAATATGTAATTAGATTACTTAGATTAGAATTAGAAATAGAGATGGAGACCAATATCAAGGAGCAAGATGGGCCGGATGGAGATCCAACAAGCTTGAAGATAATGTAATTATTTTCTTGTTTGAATCATGCATACTACCTAGGTGTGACCTTTTGATTTCCCTCTTGGCTCGGGGAAATCAATGTAGTGAAGTCCATAACTATACCATATTTGTATGCTTATATTTATGTGATAGATATAGGATGCATACCAATGTATGCCAACCATGTATGATGAGACTTAATTAACTAAAACCCTCAAACAAATACTAAGGTATATAAGCCTTCCATTAATTTGAGGAGAACCAGAGTTCTTTATAGTGTGGGTTGTTGACCACAGTCAAGCTCACATTATATCGAATATGTTCAAATCGAATTAAATGGGTCATCTTAGCTAGCCCATTAGTTTGTTGACCACAGTCAAGGCTAATGGTTCTAGAGGCAAGATTAGGGAATGCATATATGATATGCATGCATCAAGAGTTGATAACCTAATGATCCAATAGTTGTGTAGAGACACAATTGGTATAAAGATACCTACCTTTCAAGGGTATGGAATTTGGCTTGTTGACCACAGTCAAGGTCAAATTACATATCAAGGATTGGATATTGGCCCACTAAGAAAATCATCGGGTTTTCTCGGATTATATAGTGAGGGCTATTAATTCGCAATAAAATAGTGGGAGTAAATGGATTAATTAAAGACCTTATTAATGCATACATATATATGAACATACTCTCATATCTTTTCTTTTTCACATCTAGGTCATCATCATGAGCACATCAAACATTAACATACGATCAATCTTGGATAACAAGCTGGTTGGCAACAACTATTCTGACTGGATCAGGCAAGTGAGAATTGTTCTCAGAGCTGAAAAGATCCACTATGTCTTGGATAAAGATCCACCACCACGTCCATCAGATGATGCCATTGATGAGATCAAAGGCATTTATCGAAAATACATGGAGGATAGTGAAACAGCAACATGTCTGATGCTGGGTGCTATGTCCTCGGAGCTTCAGAAGCAACATGAAATGATGGATGCTAGAACCATCGTTTTGCATCTAGAGGAGCTTTATTCTTCTCAGGCTAGAACTGAGCAATATGAGATTGCTCGAGCTCTATTTAGTTGCAAAATGGTGGAAGGCACTTCAGCTGCTGCTCATGCATTGAAGATGTATGGGTATATTGAGCATTTGAGTAGACTTGGCTATGTTATGGATAATGATCTTTACATAGATTTAATCTTGTACTCGTTGGCTCCAAGTTATGCACCTTTTGTGCTTAACTTCAACATGAACAAGATCCAAGTATCCATTCCTGAGTTAATCAACATGCTCAAGACAGCTGATGGATCATTTAAGAAGGATCCAAAAAGTGTCATGGTTGTCACTTCTGCTAAAGGCAAGAAGCAGAAGAAGAAGATAACCAAGGCGCAGCCAAAGAATGGTGGGATCTCCAAGAAGAAGGTTGCCAAGAAAGAGAATCCCAAAGGGACTTGCTTCCATTGTGGAAAGGATGGTCATTGGAAACGTAACTGCAAGGCCTATCTAGATTCTCTTAAGGAGAAGAAGCAAGCTGTTGCATCTACTTCAGGTATTCATATGATTGAAATTAATACTTATTCTATTGCTTCAAAACAATCTTGGGTATTAGATACCGGATGTGGATCTCATTTATGTAATGATCTACAGGGGCTTAGAAGCTTTAGAAGAGTTGGAAAGGCAGAGATTTGTTTGCAGTCAGCTACTGGACAAAACATCTCTACAACTGTTGTGGGGACTTATCATTTGCCTCTTCCGAGTGGATTAGTACTGGAATTAAATAATTGTTATTATGTTCCAGCTTTGTCCAAGAGTATTATTTCTTTCAGTTGTTTGATGAACGATTATGATATTTCTTTAAAGGACAAATGTTGTTACATTTTTAAGAACAATATATTTTATGCAAAAGCTATCATTGAGAATGGTATATTTGTTCTTGATTTAATTAAAGAAGTACATAATGTGGATACCAAGAGAATGAAACATGATAATCTAAATAGCTCATACTTATGGCATTGTCGTTTAGGCCACATAAATGAAAAACGCATTACCAAATTGCACAAGTCAGGTGATTTGGGATCATTTGATTATGAATCATTTGATACATGCGAATCTTGTTTATTGGGAAAAATGACAAAAGCTCCCTTTATTGGTAAAGGAGAACGAGCTAAAATGGTTTTGGACTTAATACATTCAGATGTATGTGGTCCAATGACTACACATGCTAGAGGAGGTTACTCCTACTTCATTACTTTCATAGATGATTATTCCAGGTTTGGATACATCTATCTAATGAAATATAAGTCTGAAGCATTTGAAAAGTTCAAAGAATTCAGAAATGAAGTAGAGAAACAACTTGGCAAAAGTATTAAAACACTTAGATCAGATCGAGGTGGAGAATACTTAAGTCAAGAGTTTCAGGATTATCTTAGAGATAATGGGATTTTATCTCAATGGACTCCTCCATATACACCACAACACAATGGTGTATCCGAAAGGAGGAATCGAACACTATTAGATATGGTTCGATCAATGATGAGCCGAGCGGACTTGCCTAAGTCCTTTTGGGGATATGCACTAGAAACTGCTGTTTATGTGTTAAATAGAGTTCCTAGTAAATCGGTTGATGTTACTCCATATGAGATGTGGAATAACAAGAAACCCACGCTTTCTCATATGAAAGTATGGGGTTGTCCTACTTATGTGAAGAGGACAATGTCAGACAAACTGGATGTTAAGTCTGACAAATGTTTATTTGTGGGATATCCAAAAGAAACGTTTGGATATTATTTCTATCATCCCTTAGAACAAAAGGTGTTTGTTTCAAGGCATGCTGTCTTCTTGGAAAGAGAATTTCTCCTACGAGAAGACAGTGGGAGTAAAATTGAGCTTGGTGAAGTTCAAGACCCACAAATAGAAGATGATCAATCGATTGAACCCGAAACTGAATTTCATAATAATGAGATTACAGTTGAACCTGATTATACACAAAATCCTAGAAGATCTACTAGGATGCGTTCTATCCCTGTGAGATATGGTTTTCACATTGATTCGGATAGAGGCATAACTGTAGTAGAGGACAATGAGCCTACAAGCTATCAAGAAGTTTTGAACAGTTCAGAACGTGATTTATGGCTTAAGGCTATGCAGTCCGAAATGGACTCCATGTATGAGAATAAAGTATGGACTTTAACTCAACCACCTGAAGGGATAAAACCCATAGGGTGCAAATGGGTCTTCAAAAAGAAGACTGACATGGAAGGTAATATAGTTACCTATAAAGCTCGCTTAGTAGCAAAAGGTTATCGTCAAAAAGAAGGTATTGACTATGACGAAACTTTTTCTCCTGTAGCGATGCTTAAGTCTATAAGAATACTTTTAGCCATTGCAGCTCATTATGATTATGAGATTTGGCAGATGGATGTGAAGACAGCTTTCCTTAATGGAAATCTTACCGAGGATGTGTATATGACACAACCAGAAGGATTCACATCTGGAAATGGCGAAAAGGTATGCAAGCTTCAAAGATCCATTTATGGATTGAAGCAAGCCTCTAGGAGCTGGAACATACGATTCAATGAGACAATCAAAGAGTTTGGTTTCTCACAGAATGAAGATGAACCTTGTGTGTATAAAAGGGTCAGTGGGAGTGCAATTGTCTTCCTAGTTCTATATGTAGATGACATATTGATCATGGGAAATGACATTTCTCTTCTCCAATCTGTTAAAATATGGTTATCCAAGCAATTCTCCATGAAAGACCTTGGAGAAGCATCCTATATTCTGGGAATAAGGATCTATAGAGATAGATCCAATAGGTTGCTAGGTCTTTCTCAAAGTACATATATAGATAAAGTATTGAAGAGGTTCAATATGGATCTCTCTAAGAAAGGGTTTATACCCATGGTGCATGGGAAACACCTTTCTAAGTCTATGTGTCCACAGACACTGGAGGATAGAGAGAGCATGAATAGAATACCATATGCATCTGCAATTGGTTCTATCATGTATGCTATGTTATGTACACGTCCAGATGTAGCATTTGCTTTGAGTGTCACAAGCAGATTCCAATCTAATTTTGGAGAGGAACATTGGGCAGCTGTCAAGAATATTCTTAAGTACTTGAGAAGAACTAAGGATGTATTCTTGGTATATGGAGAGGGCAGTTTGGAAGTAAACGGGTATACAGTTGCCAGCTTCCAATCTGACAAAGATGATTGTAAATCACAATCTGGTTATGTGTTCATAATGGGAGGAGGAGCGGTTAGTTGGAAAAGTTCCAAACAAGAAACAACTGCTGATTCCACGACAGAAGCTGAGTACATTGCTGCTTCAGAAGCAGCCAAAGAAGCAGTCTGGATCAAAAAGTTCATAACCGAACTAGGAGTGGTGCCTAGCATTGTTGATCCGATTCCTTTATATTGTGACAACAATGGAGCCATTGCGCAAGCAAAGGAACCAAGGTCTCATCAGCGATCCAAACATGTTCTCAGACGCTACCATCTCATAAGGGAAATAGTAGCTAGAAATGATGTGAAAATAGAAAGGGTTCCCACAGATGACAATGTGGCGGATCCCCTCACTAAAGCACTTTCCCAGATAAAGCATGATCACCATATAAATAGCATGGGTCTGAGACATATGAGTGATTGGCTCTAGTGCAAGTGGGAGATTGTTAGAGAGTATGCCCTAGAGCCCATGTAATAGGGATGTTTTTCATATGTATGAAATTTATATTCTTAATAAAAGGCATCATTCATTTATTAATGCTGTGTTTGAATACATGAGTTTGTAAATCTTAAATTAATAAATGAAGTCCTAGATATTATAAACACAGTGCAAAGGCAATCATGAAAGTGTTCATGATGTGAGATGTCTATCACATGCAAATGTGTTAATATCTAAATATCCCTAGTCATAGAATTAACAAGATAGGACATTGTTAATTCGGACAGACTAGCACATGTTATGCTTCTTGAATGGTTCAAGCAATGGTTCTCATAATTGTGATTATGGATGATAATCAAAGCTAACATGTGGATGCTTGTTAGAGGAACAAGTTCATTGGAGACCTGCAAAGAGAATCCTCATATGGATATTAAATCTATGTCAGTGAGGAATCTCTTCATAGCGGTTGTGCAAGTATCCTTAGACTTGAGATCACCAAAGTTATCTTAAGTAGCAAGTGGTATACTTTGACTCCATAACTGATTACTTCCAACTGGGAGTGAACATAGTTAGGAGATTGGGTATATCATGACCTACTTGAAGATAGTTGAGTGATTGACAAAGGATTCACCATCCCAGATTTAACAAGGGAAGTTATCTCACATGATTCTATAATTACCTTGTTCAGTGAATCTCTGGCCAGAGTAATATGCCGAGATGGATGGAGATCCATGAAGGGCATTTTATGAACAATGGTTAAATTAATAGAACATACATAATTAGATTTATATGAGTTGACAGAAATCCATACTCAGAATCTAAATGAGATAAGAGTGGTGAAAGGAGTAATTGCAGGGTAACTGTTTCTATGGAAGGGTACAGTCAAACCACATGACTTTCCTGACATTTGGGTAGTCATGATGCCTAGCTAGAGGCCAATCATGACTTGTATAATGATGTATCAAAATATCAATAGAGATTGATAAAATGATTTAAAGGAGTTTAAATCATGTGATTTTTGAATAGAACTCACAATTACATATTATACTGCCAACATGGACAGGAACCCAATAGGTCACACACATATAGAGAAAAGGGTAAAATGGTAAAAAGACAAGGATAATAATATTTGATATTATTATAAAGGTAGAGAGGAGAATATGATAATAATTAATTAAAGAGTTTAATTAATTATGATCAAATAAAATTGTCCGCGGAACTTTTGAGAAATGTTCTGTAAATTGGACCTAAATGAAATAATGTATTTCATGATTAATTATTATTGCCTTATAAGTGTTATAAGACTACTATAAGTGTTATAGGACTGATATAATAATTAATAGGACCATTGGAGAAATTATAGAGGGCCAAAGGAATGAAGAAGTTGGAGGAAGCCCTCCAGAAGAGGGCTACACGCCAACTCCATACAGAAGGGCTTGGAGGGCTTTTTCTTGGACCAAATTAATTTATATATGTTACATAAGTGTTATGGAACTCACATATTTAATTTGGTTGGATTTGGAATCCATTTGGGTATTTAAATCCAATTAGATGCACAAAGGGCCTAGTTTGTGGATTTTGTGCATGGTCTTTTATGAAAAGATTTAATTTGGATTTAATTAAGCCCAAATGATTATAATTAATTCCAGAAGCCCAATTAATAATTCTCCAGCAATTTTAAAGAGCCCAATCTCATTAAGGAGTTGGAATTTTAACCTAACTATAAAAGGCCAACTAATGAGAATTAGGGTTAAGTGATTAAAACAAAAGGAAAGTCTTTTCTCTAAAAACTCTCTCCCTTTTGCGCCACTTCCCAAGCTAGCTCTTGGGAATTTCGGCCAGCCCTAGTTGAACACCAATTTGTTGGTTCAATTTACCCCTCTCTTGTGTGGATTACTCATTGGAGGTGTTCGATTTTGGACACTGTGGTTTGCGACAACCCAGTGCGAAGTAAAATCAACTGTTCAACAAAAATCAAAGGTGATTTTTCTTATTCTCATATAGTTATATTGTGTATTCATGGCAAGATCAGATCATATGGTTAAAAAAAAATTTAAAATTCCGCTCATGTATGTGATGCATGTAACCATAAAATTCCAACATTGAATAGTTCAGAACGTGATTTATGGCTTAAGGCTATGCAGTCCGAAATGGACTCCATGTATGAGAATAAAGTATGGACTTTAACTCAACCACCTGAAGGGATAAAACTCATAGGGTGCAAATGGGTCTTCAAAAAGAAGACTGACATGGAAGGTAATATAGTTACCTATAAAGCTCGCTTAGTAGTAAAAGGTTATCGTCAAAAAGAAGGTATTGACTATGACGAAACTTTTTCTCCTGTAGCGATGCTTAAGTCTATAAGAATACTTTTAGCCATTGCAGCTCATTATGATTATGAGATTTGGCAGATGGATGTGAAGACAGCTTTCCTTAATGGAAATCTTACCGAGGATGTGTATATGACACAACCAGAAAGATGCACATCAGGAAATGGCGAAAAGGTATGCAAGCTTCAAAGATCCATTTATGGATTGAAGCAAGCCTCTAGGAGCTGGAACATACGATTCAATGAGACAATAAAAGAGTTTGGTTTCTCACAGAATGAAGATGAACCTTGTGTGTATAAAAGGGTCAGTGGGAGTGCAATTGTCTTCCTAGTTCTATATGTAGATGACATATTGATCATGGGAAATGACATTTCTCTTCTCCAATCTGTTAAAATATGGTTATCCAAGCAATTTTCCCTGAAAGACCTTGGAGAAGCATCCTATATTCTGGGAATAAGGATCTATAGAGATAGATCCAATAGGTTGCTAGGTCTTTCTCAGAGTACATATATAGATAAAGTATTGAAGAGGTTCAATATGGATCTCTCTAAGAAAGGGTTTATACCTATGGTTCATGGGAAACATCTTTCTAAGTCTATGTGTCCACAGACACTGGAGGATAGAGAGAGCATGAATAGAATACCATATGCATCTGCAATTGGTTCTATCATGTATGCTATGTTATGTACACGTCCAGATGTAGCATTTGCTTTGAGTGTCACAAGCAGATTCCAATCTAATTTTGGAGAGGAACATTGGGCAGCTGTCAAGAATATTCTTAAGTACTTGAGAAGGACTAAGGATATATTCTTGGTATATGGAGAGGGCAGTTTGGAAGTAAACGGGTATACAGATGCCAGCTTCCAATCTAACAAAGATGATTGTAAATCACAATCTGGTTATGTGTTCATAATGGGAGGAGGAGCAGTTAGTTGGAAAAGTTCCAAACAAGAAACAACTGCTGATTCCACGACGGAAGCTGAGTACATTGCTGCTTCAGAAGCAGCCAAAGAAGCAGTCTAGATCAAAAAGTTCATAACTGAACTAGGAGTGGTGCCTAGCATTGTTGATCCGATTCCTTTATATTGTGACAACAATGGAGCGATTGCGCAAGCAAAGGAACCACGGTCTCATCAGCGATCCAAGCATGTTCTCAGACGCTACCATCTCATAAGGGAAATAGTAGCTAGAAATGATGTGAAAATAGAAAGGGTTCCCACAGATGACAATGTGGTAGATCCCCTCACTAAAGCACTTTCCCAGATAAAGCATGATCACCATATAAATAGCATGGGTCTGAGACATATGAGTGATTGGCTCTAGTGCAAGTGGGAGATTGTTAGAGAGTATGCCCTAGAGCCCATGTAATAGGGATGTTTTTCATATGTATGAAATTTATATTCTTAATAAAAGGCATCATTCATTTATTAATGTTGTGTTTGAATACATGAGTTTGTAAATCTTAAATTAATAAATGAAGTCCTAGATATTATAGACACAGTGCAAAGGCAATCATGAAGGTTTTCATGATGTGAGATGTCTATTGCATGCAAATATGTTAATATCTAAATATTCCTAGTCATAGAATTAACAAGATAGGACATTGTTAATTCGGACAGACTAGCACATGTTATGCTTCTTGAATGGTTCAAGCAATGGTTCTCATAATTGTGATTATGGATGATAATCAAAGCTAACATGTGGATGCTTGTTAGAGGAACAAGTTCATTGGAGACCTGCAAAGAGAATCCTCATATGGATATTAAATCTATGTCAGCGAGGAATCTCTTCATAGCGGTTGTGCAAGTATCCTTAGACTTGAGATCACCAAAGTTATCTTAAGTAGCAAGCGGTATACTTTGACTCCATAACTGATTACTTCCAACTGGGAGTGAACATAGTTAGGATATTGGGTATATCATGACCTACTTGAAGATAGTTGAGTTATTGACAAAGGATTCACCATCCCAGATTTAACAAGGGAAGTTATCTCACATGATTCTATAATTACCTTGTTCAGTGAATCTCTGGCCAGAGTAATATGCCGAGATGGATGGAGATCCATGAAGGGCATTTTAGGAACAATGGTTAAATTAATAGAACATACATAATTAGATTTATATGAGTTGACAGAAATCCATACTCAGAATCTAATTGAGATAAGAGTGGTGAAAGGAGTAATTGCACGGTAACTGTTTCTATGGAAGGGTACAGTCAAACCACATGACTTTCCTGACATTTGGGTAGTCATGATGCCTAGCTAGAGGCCAATCATGACTTGTATAATGATGTATCAAAATATCAATAGAGATTGATAAAATGATTTAAAGGAGTTTAAATCATGTGAGTTTTGAATAGAACTCACAATTACATATTATACTACCAACATGGACAGGAACCCAATAGGTCACACACATATAGAGAGAAGGGTAAAATGGTAAAATGACAAGGATAATAATATTTGATATTATTATAAAGGTAGAGAGGAGAATATGATAATAATTAATTAAAGAGTTTAATTAATTATGATCAAATAAAATTGTCCGCGGAACTTTTCAGAAATGTTATGTAAATTGGACCTAAATGAAATAATGTATTTCATGATTAATTATTATTGTCTTATAAGTGTTATAAGACTACTATAAGTGTTATATGACTGATATAATAATTATTAGGACCTTTGGAGAAATTATAAAGGGCCAAAGGAATGAAGAAGTTGGAGGAAGCCCTCTAGAAGAGGGCTACATGCCAACTCCATACAGAAGGGCTTAGAGGGCTTTTTCTTGGACCAAATTAATTTATATATGCTACATAAGTGTTATGGAACTCACATATTTAAGTTGGTTTGATTTGGAATCCATTTGGATATTTAAATCCAATTAGATGCACAAAGGGCCTAGTTTGTGGATTTTGTGCATGGTCTTTTATGAAAAGATTTAATTTGGATTTAATTAAGCCCAAATGATTATAATTAATTCCAGAAGCCCAATTAATAATTCTCCAGCAATTTTAAAGAGCCCAATCTCATTAAGGAGTTGGAATTTTAACCTAACTATAAAAGGCCAACTAATGAGAATTAGGGTTTAGTGATTAAAACAAAAGGAAAGTCTTTTTCTCTTAATTCTCTCTCCCTTTTTGCTCCACTTCCATTGCTAGCCTCTTGGATTTCGGCCAGCCCTAGTTGAACACCAATTTGTTGGTTCAATTTACCCCTCTCTAGTGTGGATTACTCATTGGAGGTGTTCGATTTTGGACACTGTGGTTTGCGACAACCCGGTGCGAAGTAAAATCAACTGTTCAACAAAAATCAAAGGTGATTTTTCTTATTCTCATATAGTTATATTGTGTATTCATGGCAAGATCAGATCTAATGGTTAAAAAAAATTTAAAATTCCGCTCATGTATGTGATGCATGTAACCATTAAATTCCAACATTAGCAGAATTTCCTGTATAAAATGAAATTTAAGACCATTAATCACCCAAAAACTTTAAATTTATCAAAATGACTAAAATAAACATAAGAAAAAATATTTTAGCATTAAAACACTTAAAGCATGCAAGATGAGACACTAAACACATAAAATTATCTAGAAAATAAATATTAAAAACAAGATTATTAGGTTGCCACTAAATCTAATAGTCAACTGGTAGATAAACTAAAAATTAGCCAGAACGTATAAATGTACGTCCAGAAAAGTAGGTTTTCATAACTATGGTGTTAAGTGTAACCCCTAAAATGGAATTGCATGCTTCATACAAGTGCCCACATGAACATTCTAATAAGAAAAATCTAGGAGTCTGCATTATCATAAAAAATTAATTTTGCACATATTAATTATTTTTTAGTTGAAATCACATATTAATATATTTTATTAATTAACCAATGAGCCAAGAAATGTTTAGGGACCAACCACTACAACCAAAAAGTAATAAAATATTTATGTCAAAAAATAAAAATAGAAATATGATTGGTTGATGCAGTAAGTGATCAGCTAAGTTAATCCCTAAGCATGTCAAATTGAAACCAAAAGGAACGAATGAGCTCAATAAATAAAAAAAGCTGTAAGATTATCTCTTTTATGAGATGATAAGATATGAGCTACTTAAATGTGAAACAAAATCAATGACCATCAAAAGCCTAAAACAATAGGTTTCCTAGTCAATCAACTATAACAATTCAAAAATTGCATGTTGTCAATTAGGATTATCCAAATTGGAACAGAAACAACTTAGATCTATTAAATAATATAACATGAGCTCTTCAAAAAATATTGAAATCTAGGACAAAAGAAACTCATATAGATCTATCTACAAACTCAACAAAATTCACATCTCTACACAATCACAAGAGTGCTAAACAAACAAGCTCCGATTAGCAATAAGAGAGAACATAACCAGTCTGCAGCATAGATGTACTGCGTATTTGATATGAAAGCCTATCCAACTCTAATTTCGACAAAAAAATCCAAAGTTAACTAACATTCAATCACTGAATTAAGAAAACAATAATTAAAACCAAAAACATAACTTGGAAATCTACCTCGGACCTCATGCTTATAGTTTTTCAATCTTGCAAAAGTCAAACTTAACCTAAATTCGAAAGAAATCAATCCATTTATCCACCTAAATTTTAGGGATTTTTAAAAAAAATGTAATTATTTTCCCTCAAAAAAAATAAAAATAAAAATAAAAGAAGAAGAAGAAGAATAAGGAGTGAAACTTATACCAAAACCAGGACCACTATGTTGATAAAAGGCATTCAACATAACATTCTAAAACACATCATGTAATGAATATTCTAATCTCTGCTAATACCTGTTATCATATATACTATAACATACATCAATACATAGACAAGAATTACAAGAAAGCTTTAGGTTACTTTACACTGGTTCTTTTCTTACTTTTCATGTTACATTCTACTAATAAATTATAATACTAACAAAGACAACAAACTACCACTACATACTTAGACTCTTCCTATCCCTAGTGTTGGCCTTGTTGTAGTAGATCTTATGCCACCAGGAAAAATTCTAGTTTCAAGCACCTATATAGATAACATAAACACCTTTGCTAAGCTTAATAGTTTAGTATGGAACAAAGAAAAATCTTTTTCAAATAACCTCTTGCCATAGTCACCAATAACTTACAAATATAGGTGTAATGTTAGTCAATATACTCTAGATTCACAGCATAAAATTTCCACAACAACAATACAAGACTTATTATTAAGATTGAAAGTGTATATTGCATTCAAAGACAAGCATTAATTAAATTACATATGCTCAATCTTGTATGTAAATAAATATAGGAATACAATAGTCTTAAGTGATGAGAACATTAGGCATCCATAGTGATTATTGTATACATGTGTTTCTATAGCATTATATAATTCATGTTGTTAAACATAACTACATTATTTTTCATATTCTTCATATGCTATTCATGAGTTCATATATATAATGATGCTAGAAATCATATCATAATGTATATTATCCTATTATCTTGTTAAATTACTCTTTATATTGTTTTTTCTTATGTCTTGAAATAAGCCTGCACCTTTCTCTGAGGGTGTGTAGATATGAGCGATAAATGGTACCCGAAGGTATGAAAGGATACCCAAAGGTATCAACCTGTAGACCCAAATAGGCCAATTCTATATCATGGACCTAATAGGGTTAAATCTGTATCATGGACCCATATAGGGCTAAATCTGTTTCGTGGACCCATATAAGGCCAAATCTGTATCATGGACCCATATAGGGTAAAATCTGTATCATGGACCTATATAAGATCAAATTTGTATGGTAGACCCATATAGGGTCAAATCGGTTAGTAGCTATAATATACCCTTATAGGCATGTCTATCTATCCACAACCTAGACCCAGACGTAGGCAACTGTAACTTTTTACTTTGATTATCTTTACTTTTCTTTTTCCTATCTTATATAACTTTAACCTAATTGCAAAACATATCTATGAATATGAAACTATATATATGCTCATACATTTTTATAATCTAGTTGCTTTTATATACATATGTGCATATGCCTGAATCTTTTATAAACAAGGTAACATAGCTTTGTCCTTTAATGCATAATCATAGCCTTATACATACTTATATAAGTTTACAGGTTCTGGTTATAACATCTTTAGTCATGCACAATCATTTCTATAATTGTGTGATATGTTTGTAAAAGTCTATATAAAAACTTTTATGTATATGCATAAAGGCATATATCTCAATATGATTTATCCTTTACATATACTATTCATGCTTATATCTGAACTGTTATGTCTGATGCACAATCACAATATACACATATATTTATATATCCAATATATCACAATATACCCACATATATACATGTATCGGTATCCTTACCTATCTACAATAATGCAATTGGATCATAAATGCATATACCTGGGAATATAAACATCTTTGTACATCTATAATGTCCACTTCACCTAATTAGGGTATCATTAGTCTTATATATCCCTATGTATACTTATATGTATATGCATCTTCAAATACACTTGTTTATGCCCTTATTGATATTCATATATTCTAATCACATTAGTTTAGACACATAGAATTGATATGTGAGCTAAGTAGTAGCTTGAATTAACTTATGTATTCCAGTTTCCTTATAACTACACCTCAAGGTTTATTATCTATTACACATGCTTCATAACTTATTATGTCTTTACATATATATACACATCTATATAAGTATATTCACACACATTCTAGCATACAATTCCTCATTTATACTCTTATACCTTGATTCCATTAGTTACATGCATAAGGTTGATGTTTAGTCCAAGTAATGCCTTAACTAATCCATATACTCATGTTTTCTTTATATTTGGGTTCATTTTAAATTATTTCTCCATCTCTAAATCATATATTTCATGTGCTTCATAACTTGGTATATTCCTCTTTGTGTGTTTAAGGTGTTCCAAAGGTGTCCAAAATGTTCGGGCAACTTTCAGTGACTTTTCGGGCCTAAAAACCATATATAAGCTGTAAATGGAGAAGCATTCAGCTGAGATGAATTTTTCTTAGCCGTTTACAATGCTCAAAATGGGTACAGAGGGGTCCACTCAGCTAAAACAAATTGGTCTCAACTGAGTGCCCCAATCTGGCCTACGAATTCTGTAGATAGTTTTACTGTGTCTTTTTGCACATCACTTTAGGCTTAGCAAATGACATTTTCTGACCAAGTATTCTTCTACAAAGTTGTTCTAATACATTTCTAGTTTCTAAAAAATTAAAAATAACTTCATTTGGCCTTCTCAATCTCAATATATTTGCTAAACAAGGTGGACTACTTCTAATGGCAAGGCAACAGACATTATCTGGGTTCAAGCTAAATTTTTCCTATAATAGGGGAAGAAAAAAACGTTAGTGTCTTCTTATAAAACTTATATTTATGAGTCTAGTTTCTATTCTAACTAGAATTACTCAATTTGGAACTCTCAAACTCTAGATATAGGTAAACCAGTTCAGATAGGTCCAGTAAATCTAAAGACAAATTTTGGTAACTAAAAGAAATATGCTCCTATTTTGGTTCTTATACCCAACTTGTAAGTCCCCAATTTTGACCCATAGTATAAATTCATGATTTAAATGATAATATTCATGTTTAGTGTTTAATTAATTAAGAGAAATTTAATTTTTGGGTTATAAGGGCAAAATGGTAAACTTAATTATGCTGTGTAAGTAAGTTATTAAGCATGATTAATTTATAAGGTTGCAATTGAAATAAAGAAAATAGATTTGTGGGTTAATTTATAAAAGAAGGAAAGGTGCAGTTGATTTTAAAAGGAAGAATTAAGAGTGTGGACAATTATTGACATGCAAAAAGGTGAAGGATTAAAAGGGAACTTCGCCCCCTTTATAAAGTTAAAGTTGTTGTATGTTAGAGAGAGAAAGGTACTCATTGGGTTGTTTTTGGTGTCTTGGACAAAATTTGAAGATAAAGTCCCATATTTTCTTTCTTTCTCTCTAAAATAGCTTGCATGTTCTTCCACCCTAAATTTTCAAGATCTAAGCTTTATATGAGTAGATTAAAGGGTGTTGAAGAGAGATTTGGTAAGGTAAATGAGACTCTTCTATTAATATATAATTTGAGTTCATCTTCTTCTCCTTCTTTTATGGTTTATCATGGGTTTAATGAATAAGAAATCTAGATTTAATGCAAGAGAAACATGGCTATATGTAGAAGAAGAAGAAGAAGAAGAAGAAGAAGAAGAAGAAGAAGAAGAAGAAGAAGAAGAAGAAGAAGAAGAAGAAGAAGAAGTAGAAAGAAAGAAGAACAAGGGCAAAAAGGTAGCAAAGGAGTGAAGTGAAGGATAGGGTTTAGACCAAGGTATGGGATAATATAGTTGGTGACATTTATGCTTAATTGTAGTTGATTTTGATGTAAGATAGGCTTATTTAAAAAGAATTATTTTGTAAATTTTTGTTGTGTTCAAATAAATGTGTCGAATGGTTAAACCCTAAATTAAAACTTAGAAATGTAATACAATGGCAAATCCTTAAAGGAAATCTATCAAAAACTAATCTATAGTTAGTTAAATTTTCATTTTAGCTTAAATGTATCAAATGCTTGAAAATTCCCTTGCAACCAAAAATTCATAATTGAGTTCTCTTGACCTAGAGAGCATGTTTTGATCATATCTAGAGTTACAAATATGCAAATTAGGTAATTAAAACTGGGTTGGAAAGTAGACTCCTATATCTATTTTTTGTGATGAAGAATTCTAAATCTATCTCTAAGGCTTAAAATTTTAGTTTAAAAATCGGAATTCACTACTGCCTTGTCATTGGAATAGCCTTTCGAACATTCTAAATATCGTGAGTTGTAGATATGATAATGACATGATTTTTAATGTTATAGAAACTAGAAATATAGAGGAAAAAGTTTGTAGAAGGACTCTTTGCCTAAAAATGTTGTTTAGTAGGACCAAAATCATAGACAAGATAAACCAATGAATTTGCCTTTAAACAGAATATATGTCATGGTCAATAGCTTTTTACCTATTGATCATGAGGTCAGTCCACAACCAAAACTAAACCTATGTCATAGTCAACAGCTTTTTACCTATTGACCGTGAGGTCAGTATAGAATCTAAAGTGCACCTATGTCACGGTCAGTACACATTTCCTATTAACCATTACCCTCCCTTGTCTCACTAATAATTGATTTAAAGGTTCTAAATGATTACCAAAGTTACCTAAACCTCTTAAAACATCCTTAAATCATTTCATAATGTAGAAACAACATATAAAGTGTAATACATTCATTAAGTATATGATGATATCATATTGTTAAGCAATAGACACAATTAGTTGAGAAAGCATGAATGTGGTAATTATAAAAACAGGTATGTTATTATTTACTTCATTGTGATGGCATGAATATTCTCATATGTTTTGATTATATGTAAATGCTTATATGTGGACATGCTAAAGTATATTATTACAAGAGTTCATGTTCAATTATAGTCACTCATAATGTTTTTATAAGATTGATAATACATGTTCAAATACTAAAGATTGTATACTTGTTCATATGATATTATATGTGCAACATGTACAGTAAAAGTTTTAAGCATGATAAATAACTTGAATATGAATACAATATTGACTACAATTAGAGTTCAACTGTGGATAGATAGACATTCCTACAGGATAGCATTGCAACTACTAGAGTTTGTCCCAGGTGGGACTACCATTGTCCCCATTTGGGACTACCATGTCTCTGTTTGAGATTACCATTTGATAACTTGATACCTACGGGTATCCACCATTCCCGTTATCCACTTTTATAACTTATGTAGGCTAAACTCCAAGTATAATTATGATTACATAATTTTAATTTAAACATATTTTGCTCGTATGTTATTATTGAATTACATGACTTATTTTAATTACAGATTTTGTATCTCAAGTATAAATGCTTATAGTATATCCATTAGTCACATGAAATACATATGCTAAGATATATGTTTATCTTTGTTGCCTCACTAATTGTGCTTTAAATTACTGTGAAAGTTAATTATTTTTTCATTAATGATATATTATATTACATTTGATGCATGTTGAGTATGGTTGTTGATGATTGCTGTGAGTGGTCATTTATCATGAATTATTTTCCCACTAAGCTTTATAGGTTAGCACGAATTATTTGATCCGTGTAGGTTTAGTAGGCAAGACTTTTGTTAGGGATGTTCTCTGCATCAAGAAAGGCCAACACAAGATTGTCAATAAGTTAATGTAGGGATTCTATGAATATATGTTTTGTATAATTTTGTCATTAATAGTTACATGTATGTAAAGAATGTATCTAGTTTACGTATATTATGTTGTAAATGCCCACTTTTGTAAAGAAAATAGTATGGTATGATAGTGTGAACTAAAGCAACTAACATACCACATGATACGCATGTTATAGTACAAACAAGTATGTTAATGAGAACAGTAATTGTAATTAATTAAGGCAAATGAATTAAAATATGTGAACAATTATAGTAACACCTTAATCGATATGTATGATAAAAGGCATGAGGATTATGATGACGATAGTATGATCTAAGAATGCATGATGATATAATAACATAGTGTTAATTGATTAAAGATGTATGATTCAGTAATATGAGTAGGTTATAGAATTAGGGTGTTACACAACTAACCATCATATTCATGCATTCCTTAATTAAAACCCTCAAATTAACATCTCTAATCACTAAATACATGTATATAACACCTACATAAATACCAAAGTTCCTATACCTCTTGATTACCACTTCCTTCAAGCTTTTCCTCCTTTTGCTTCTTACCTTTGGTTCTCTCTCTCTTTCTTCAAAATAAATCATAGATTATTATGCTTAAAGATCCATCTAATCCCTTAAATTAATATTTAATTATGAGAAACAAAACAAGAAGAGAACAGAGGATCCTTACCTTAAGGAAGCTAACCTCTAAATTCTCTCTCCTCTCTAAAAGCTATGGTTGGATTTTAGAGGTTAGATTATCTGAGTTTTGAGAGAAAATGGTGATCTTGAAGACCCTTGAAGTGGCCGGCCATCACTATAAAAATCTTCGATTTCCTCCTTTCTTAAGATACTTCTAGAAAGGCTAGGTGTCAAGCTTTTATGGGATCATGTGTTGGCTTTGCAAAAATTGCACTTAACTCCCTACTTTCCTTCATTATCATGTTTCTTCCCATAAACTATCTCTTTCACTTTTCAATTGGATCCTTTAACTTACATTTTCTCAAAATTAATCACACACATAACTTAATTCAAAATGACCATTTTACCTTTTATCTTTTTAAACAATTACCTCTATGTCCTTAACATATAATTCATTGAATAACCTAACATATATGAATAATACTATCTTTGAAATGCATATACATTCTCTTAGGGCCTTAATAGGGGTTCTAAAAAGAATTTCATCTTTGAAATTCATACTTGTATCCTTGTATCATATACCAAATATCATCATTTACATTCTTATAACTCTATCTTATCCCAATCAAGCTCTATCCAATTCTATCTCTTCCTACTTCTCCTATTCTCCACTTTATCGCCTTTAGATTCCATATAACTTCATCTCTTTATAACCATAATCCTTCATTTACTATCATATCATTACCGCACTTAACATATATCCTGTCAATTTCCTTTCCAGTTAGGGCCATGCATATAATCTGGTGCTTTTCATGTCTAATCAGATGACGCTAGTGCAATGTTATGAGAGAATGATGATTTTATATATGCCATAAAATGCAAATGTATGTTCTCATGTATCATAAATGTTTACCCCAACCCATATCATGAAATGCTTAATCAAATGCCTATATTATTAAGGAGTCACTGACAGGTATACCAAGCACTATAAATAACCTCAACTTATCGTTATAATAACTTAAAATATAGAAAACCTCATCAATAAACATAAAGCTCTTTCTCTTGTGCCATACTGAAATATTCTATATATTTTATTAATAAACTTATGTTATAGTATGAATACTAGTCATATATCATTTCATATCATTTAATGCTCAATTTGAACTTAAAATCCTACTATCATACTATCATACATTGAGGTTACTTTCAAAGTTTCATCCTACCTATTATTCCAACAATATATACAAGCATTTCCATTTTCAAATTCTATTACTACATATAAGTAATAATCAAAAGGGAATAAAATAATTACCAAAAGGCCTCTTTGACGACATCTTGTTTCATTTGAAACCTTAGTCCTGTTGGTCTGTATGAACACGGTCGGGTCCATAAACCCGTCCCTTATTACTATGGTCTTCCTTTCCTTTCTGAGATACAGCTAACACCTTAGGTTTCTTTTCAGTTATAAATGATGTCTTACTTTTCTTTTATGGCTTCAAGAAATTTGCAATAAAATGATCTATATGCTCACATTAAAATAAGCCCTTTGTTGAAATCTACACACACCCTAATGGTTCTTAGAACAATACGAGCATTTAGGAGCTTGAGCGCCTACACCTCGCCTTACTAACATGAGTGTAGAACCTTTTCCATTATTCTTTTTCTTTTACTTATTCTTGCTTTTTATGTACTCTTTATTCTTTTTCTTTTACTTATTTTCACTTTTTATGTACTCTTACTTCCTTTTCTCTTAATTGCATTTTTCTCTTTATCATCTCTTGCTATTCTATGTTCGGCTAACTTGTGCAAAACTTAAGCTACTATACTATTCATCTCTAGTAAACCCTCTGTCATAAGCATTGTTGTCTCATCTCAAGATACCATAAAAGAATCGAAGTCAACTAGATCCAAAGTCTTAGAATCACTAATTCCTCTAATCTCCTTTCTAGTTCCTTTCAAACTATCCATCACTTAACTTATATCAAAGCAAAATAGGGACAATCTATATTAGGCCAACACACATAACCAATACCTTCTATAATTACATATTCTTATACTCTTATTGGTCAGAACCACCTAAACCTAGGTGCTCTAATACCAAAAATGTAATGACTATTCTACTCACTCCTAATACCTGTTATCATACATGCTATAACACATATCAATACATAGATAAGGATTACAAGAAAGCTTTAGGTTACTTTACACTAGTTTTCTCCTGTTCTTCATGTTACATTCTACTAATAAAATATAATACTAACAAAGACAACAAAATACAACTACATACTTAGACTCTTCCTATCCCTAGTGTTGGCCTTACTGTAGTAGATCTTATCTCACCAACAAGAATTCTAGCTTTAACCACCTACACAGATAAACACCTGTGTTAAGCTTACTAATTTAGTGGGGAACAAAGAAAAATACTTTGCAAATAACCTCTTACCATAGTCGCTAATAACTTACATATATAGGCGTAATGTTAGTCAATATACTCTGGTTTCACAGTATAAAATTTCCATAACAACAATACAAGACTTATTATTAAGATTGCAAGTGTATACTGCATTTAAAGACAAGCATTAATAAAATTACATATGCTCAGTCGTGTATGTAAATAAATATAGGAATACAATAGTCTTAAGCAATGAGAACATTAGGCATCTATAGTGATTATTGTATGCATGTGTTTCTATAGCATCATAAAATTCATGTTGTTAAACATAACTACATTCTTTTTCATATTCTTCATATGCTATGCAGGAGTTCATATATATAATGATGCTAGAAATTATATCATAATGTATATTATCCTATTATCTTGTTAAATTACTCTTTATATTGTTTTTTCTTATGTCTTGAAATAAGCCTGCACCTTTCTCTAAGGGTGTGTGAATATGAGCTATAAATTGTACCCGAAGGTACAAAAGGATACCCAAAGGTATCAACCTGTAGACCCAAACGAGCCAGTTTTGTATCATTGACCTAATAGGGTTAAATCTATATCATGGACCCATATAGGGCTAAATCTGTATCGTAGACCCATATAGGGCCAAATATGTATCGTGGACCCATATAGGGTTAAATTTCTATCATGGACCTATATAGGGTCAAATCTTTATCATGGACCAATATAAGGTCAAACCGGTTAGCAGTTATAATATACCCTTATAGGCATGCCTATATATCCATAACCTAGACCCAAACACAGGCAACTGTAACTTTTTACTTTGATTATCTTTACTTTTCTTCTTCTCATCTTATATAACTTTAACTTAATTACAAAACATATCTATGAACATGGAACCATATATATGCTCATACATTTCTATACATTGTTATAATCTAGTTGTTTTATGTACATATGTGCATATGCCTATATCTTTTATAAATAGGGTAACATAGCTTTGTATGTTAATACATAATCATAGCTTTATACATACTTATATAAGTTTACAAATCCTGGTTATAACATCTTTAGTCATGCACAATCATTTCTATAATTACTTGATATGTTCATAAAAGTCCATATAAAAACTATTATGTATATGCATAAAGGCGTATATCTCTGTATGATCTATCTTGTACATATACTATTCATGTTTAACCTTTATGTCTAATGCATAATCACAATATGTAGATATACTAATATACCCAATGTATCACAATATACCCACATATATACATGTATTAGTATCCTTACCTATCTATAATATGCAATTGGATAATAAATGCATATACCTAAAAATATAAACATCTTTGTACATCTATAATGTTCAATTCACCTAATTAGAGTATCATTAGTCTTATATATCCCTATGTATACTTATATGTATATACATCTTTAAGTACACATGCTTATGCCCTTATTGATATTCATATATTCTAATCACATTAGTTTAGACACACATAATTGATATGTGAGCTAAGCAGTAGCTTGAATTAACTTATGTATTCCAGTTTCCTTATAACTACACCTCAAGGTTTATTATCTATTACACATGCTTCATAACTTATTATGTCTTTACATATATATACACATCTATATAAGTATATTCACACACATTCTAGCATACAATTCCTCATTTATACTCTTATACCTTGATTCCATTAGTTACATGCATAAGGTTGATGTTTAGTCCAAGTAATGGCTTAGCCAATCCATTTACTCATGTTTTCTTTATATTTGGGTTCATTTTAAATTATTTCTCCATCTCTAATTCATATATTACATGTACTTCATAACTTGGTATATTCCACTTTATGTGTTTAAGGTGTTCTAAAGGTGTCCAGAAAGGTTCGGGCAACTTTCAGTGACCTTTTGGGCCTAAAAACCATGCATAAGCTATAAATAGGGAAGAATTCAGTTGGGATGAATTTTTATTGACTGTGTTCAATGCTCAAAATGGGTATAGAGGTGTCTACTAGGCTAAGACAAATTGGTCTCGACCAAGTACTCCAATCTAGCCTATGAATTCTGTAGATAGTTTTATTGTGTCTCTTTGTACATCATTTTAGGCTTTGCAAATGACATTTTATGACCAAGTATTCTTCTAAAAATGTTTTCTAATACATTTCTAATTTTCAAAACATTAAGAAATCACTTCATTTGGCCTTCTCAATCTTAATATATTCACTAAACAACGTGGATTGCTCCCAATGGTAGGGTAGCAGACATTGTTTGGGTTCAAGCTAAATTTTTCCTATCATAGGGAAGAACCAAACGTTGTTTTCTTCTTATAAAACTTATATTTATGATTCTAGTTTCTATTCCAATTAGAATTACTCAATTTGGAGCTCTCAAACTCTAGATATAGGCAAAACAATACAGACAGGTCTAGTAAGCCTAAGGATAAATTTTGCTAACTAGAAGAAATATGCTCTTATTTCAATTCTTATTGACTGGATTCTAGCAAGTGTACTAGATCGGCTAGTAATATAGGGAAATAAGATTATGACCCAAAATATCGAACCCAAGGGAAACTTGTGCTTGTATATGCTATTTCAATTTCAAAACCAATTTTCGTGTGTACAAGAAAAAAGAGAAATCACAAATTTGTGATGATTGAAGAATTAAAACTAAAAACAATAATTTAAATCCAAACTAAAACAATTGAAAGAGCTAAAGTAAAGAAAAGATCTATTGAAAGCAAGTAAATTGAATGAGGTAAAAATCAATATTAAAAATAACTTTCACTAAAGGGCTATCCACCTTAACAAGTATTGCTATGACTTAAATAAAAGAAAACATACAAGTGATTATGGAGAATTTAGTTTAATAAACCCAGATAACTTTATTCAAGATTATCATTCTAAGCATCAAAATTTTCTTATTCAGATAAACTTAACACTTAGCATAAAGAACTGAATTAACTCTCCTAGATGTCTATTAAAGCCTTTCTCAAGAGATTTAACTTCAACCTATTCTTGGTTACACTTTTCTTAATCTTAACTTACTCAAATCAACACACAATTATAGCTTATTCATATTATAATCATGCATTAATCCAACTAAATTAACCTAAGAGCATGCAAGTCATTAATCAACTTAAACCAATTAATTAACCAATGCTTAATCAAGTTAATAATCAACTTAAAATTAAGAAAAGACAAGACTAGATTTAAGAACCATGAAATAATCAACTTGTATTTGAATTGAAGAACAACTTAAGTCATAACAATACAAGTTAAGGAGTCAAGTATCCTTTAGCAAAAGTTAAAGAAAACTACGCACAAACCATTCTTAAAAATAAAAACAAAGGTTTAAAGAAAGCAATAAAAACAAACAACGTAAAAACAACTTAAAGAAAAGTAAAGCTTAATTCTAAGAATCGATCCCCTTCTTTTGTGTTTTAGCTTCCTATTTATAGGCCAAAGAAGTCATAAATTCCTTCTCAAACTCTTAGAATCAAATAATAAGTAATTTCTGCCCAAAATAGGAAGTTCGATAAAATCCTTCGCGAAATGGGAATAGCATCACGTGGCCACACCCTTCTCCTTTGTATTTGAACATGTGGTCACGGGTACATTAAGTCTTCCTTCACATGTGGCCACATGTGGTCCTTCACTTGGAATCCACGTGGTCATGCATTCATGCTTGGTTTCTCCTTTTGGTCTTTCACGTGGCCATGGATTCTAAGCATCAAACCTTCACGTGGCCACGGGTGAAATTCTTCAGTAATTTCACGTGGTCACGTGTGAAGGCTTTGGACTGAAAGCTCAATTGTCTCGCATCAATTCTTTATAATTGCATTTTTAGCCCTAAACTTTGCCCTTTTTACGATTTAAGCCTTTTTATATCAATTCTAACCTGAAAACCAAACAAAACATAGAATTAACTTCAAAAACATAAATATTAACAAATTAACTTGAATTTAACCTAAATAAAACCAAAACAACTAAATAACACAACTAAAAAAATATCAAAAACTATATATAATCCACACTTATCAAATACCCCACACTTAAACCTTGCTTGCCCTCAAGCAAATTAGAACAATTCCACCTTCAAAACCATCAAACTTAAACAAAGATATGAAATTTCAAAACCAAACTTAGCATTTTTAACAAAAGCACTTAATTTAACCTCTAAATAGATCAACTTCAAACAAAAGAATATAAGCTAGTTTCCTTGAGTGTGTGCAAGACCAAATATTTTTAAGCAATTTTAACAATCAAAACATCAACACAACTAGGTAATGAAGTATAGAATATATGAATGCATAAGTATACAATTGGTTTCGCACTTGAAACTCTAGAAACATAATAGGCCTCTCCTTTAGCACCAAAACCTGAAAGTCATCCCCGCTAAACAACTCAAAACAAGCTTAAAATCACATAGGTCTTTCAAAGGTTGTAATGGGGCAAAGAGTATGGTTACCAAAGAATGGATAAAAGATAATCAAAAGAAATAGCCACTCTAAGACAAAATAGATCACTAAACCCCATAACTTAACCTATATATATTTTGTTCATCCTTGCCTTGATTCCAAACTTTCTTTATGCCCTTTCACAAAGAATTCAATATTTTTTCATTTTTCCTTGTACTACCCCACACTTATATTTTTCATATTTTCTAGCTCTCTTTTTCTTTCTTTTTCCTTTTCTCAAACTTCAAACATTTTTTTTAAGTTACTAGCATTCACAAGCTAACCTCAAGGTAATACAAGGTAAATTTCTCACTTTCAATGACTTTTCATAAGATTTTCTTGCTAATCCCAATAAAACTTTAATCTTTTCATACATCCACTTAATCCTAAAGTGGCCAATTCCATAGGGTGAGATAAAAGCTTTTTAGGTTATATGGTTGAAATATTAGGTGTAACAAGAAAATATTAATGGTACGCATTAAGCATACCTTATAGGCTCAAAATGGCTTAACAAAGGATAATTTTATCAAGGTAGGATAAAAGTCTTTTAAGAAAGTTTATCAAGAAAATTGTTGCCTAGATCATTTTCTAAGTTGCTTCAGTTGTTCATATGCTTTGAAAGATGATGAGGAAGGTTCTAGTGCACCAAATTTCCTTACTTCACTACTTTATTGTATTGATTTTTTTTCTCCAAGTCAAAAACTGGTCTAAGTGCTTTTAAGAATTTGGAAACTAACAAATATTTATCAAGTTGAAGATTAACCTATCCAAAGCCATATTAAACAACATAAATGTTCTCTTGCTAAGCAAAGGCTCAAAGACATGCATATTCCATATCCAAGCTCAATTTGTTCAAAGTTTTGAAGTAACTAGAGCAAACTAAGTTCTCATGCACACTAAATGAAAAGGTGAACTACATAAGTCTTTAATACATTTTACAAACTTAAGAAAAGAAAACAAAACATGAACAAAACAAAAGAAAACAAAACAAAACGCAAAATAACAAAGTTTGATTCATGAAAAAGAAAAGTTGAAGAAAAACTCCTTGAAAGGAGGCTACCCCCTCCTCAAAATTTTGCTGTCCACAGCAAATAAAGATCTATTCTAGTGGAGGTGGTGGTGGAGGAAATCGCTGCCAAAAGGGATGGATAAAATGCTCAACTCTCATATTTCCTTCCATTACCGTATCTCGAAGCATATCCAATCTTCCTTGCATTTGATCCAGTATAATTTGTTGAGCATCCAACTGGCTACTTAATTGATTAAATGGTATTTCCCATTCCGGTGTTGCAGGCTCATTGATGGGGGAAGGCACAACTGTGGCAATATACTCCTCATTTGGTTCCTCCTGCTGCTCCTCAATCTGAATATTGTTCTCTCTTAGGTATTCCTCCTGGGTTGCCCAATGAGCTCGAGGCTTAAGAGTCAAAATTTTCATCCGCTTGAGCATCTTGTTATCAATGCAAGGTAATTCTCCTGGAAGTGAATCTCCAAACCCGGATGTTCAACTGCAATTACCATCACTGTAGCTACCCATCCAATGGAAATAGTATCCATATGTCCTGGCATTTTTTGCAATTCTTTAATCCAAGCTGCTATAATGCCTGTTCCATTGATTGCTATGCCATCCATCATGCATCGGAGAACCATTGCTTGAGACACACTAATAGTGCTTGCATTCTTCAAATTATTGTACATACTCTTTGCCAAAAATCAATGAACGATTCTTAATGCATGATTCCGTAAATCATGGACTTTGCATTGTCCCCCTACCCATGGCTCATCTAATTCAAGATCCTTGATTCGTTCCCAGTTCTCCACAGGGGATGCATCTTCCAATTCAGTTGGGACATTTGGCACAAATCCTAAAATTTCAAAAAACTGACTAAAAGTTAGGGAATATCCTTTCTTACCAAACTTAAAACCGGCTGTACCGTCCTTCGTATCTCTCTTAAAGTAGCATTTAAAAGAATACAAGAAATCTTATGCCATATCTGGATATACTTTCGGTTTCTTTTCAATAAACTTCCCCCAACAAATATTTTGGATCAATGATTCTATATCATGATCCCACGGATTTCCAGCCAGAACATTGAGAAACAATTGACTGAGATAAGCGGGCTGGACATAGGTACATTTGCTGAAGTAGTCAAATTTATTGATCTTTGCCCTGTCCATATATGATGGAATACGTATACTGGATGAACTTGCTACATCAGGATATTTAGTCCTATGAGGTGCCACTACAAAGAAAGAAAAACACAATGTAAGTATCAACTCATAACCCAAAATAGACTAAGGTGTAAGCACAGAAAGCATGCATTGAATGAATTGAAGCACACTTGGATGCAATGAGAAATGTTGATAGCATATGCGGAGATCAAAATGATAGGCATAAAAGATATTCAAAGGTTGAGCACAAAGACTATGTTAAACATAATGCCTATCATGCATGACTAGACTCATGAACTAATCTTTCAAAAGGTGAATTCAGTTGTCATACATCAATGCAACTTGGAAACATGCCAACCAAAGATTGAAAGTGAAATGATTTTCAAGAACAAAAAAATCATTGGGACATTTCATCGAACATGTTGTGGGCATAAGTTTGAGCATTAATTTAAAGAGCATAATAATGATTGTTCACTACCCAATTGCATACCAAGCATCTATAACATGCATATAATACTCATAACCATCCAAAGAAGCGAAAAGAATTAATCATGCAAACAAAATGTTAAGTGCAAAGTAACCTAAAAACTAAACATTCATGAATAATAATAGCACAAAACACAATAATGGATGATAAGCAAACAATAAGTAAGGAGCAATGAGAGTAAATACTTACTTGAAAGTGAGAATCACACCAAAATTGCAGCACAAAGTTGAGGTGGTGTGTGTAAGTTGTGAAAAACCTAAAATAATGAAGAAAATGTAGAGAAGGAAGAGATGATGGGTAAGAGAGAGAGAAAAATAAAGAGAAAGCAAATGGAGATGGTGCTGATCGGTGGTGAGTGAAAATCCATGGGCACGGGTTAATTTTGTGGTGATGAGGCATGGGCACGGGTGAGAGCAAAGAAAATGAGGAAGAAGAAAGAAACTAGTGTGAAGATGTGTATATAGGCAGAAGGTGAGGGCATGGCCACGTGAGGTTCATGGGAAGAACCACACGTGGTCACGTGTGCCTTTACTCTTTGGGCATGCGTGGCCATGTGATGGTTCTCCTTTGAACTTCACATGGTCACATGAATTGAAAATGGAAGACCAGTGACTTAAGCCATGGCCACGTGATTGTTTCTCTTGAAAAATGTGTGGCCACACGATGTTTAGAAGATAGGACAGTAACTTCAAGCGTGGCCACGTGAAGTTCTCTTATGAAATACACGTGGTCATGTGTCTTAACAAGACTTGGGACAGTGCAGCAACCCGTGGCCACGTGATGGCTAAGGGAAACCCACACGTGGTCACGTGTACATGTATTTTTATATATGCACAATTAAGCTTCGTTAAATGCAATTTTTCCATTTCGAGCTTTGAAAACACCAAATCTTTTCCAGGAAAAACATGTCTTCATTTTAAAACCTTGTTAATGTACTTTTTTTTCATGAATCAAAAACACACAAACACACAACATGCAACAAAAACACAAAATTTGACTGGAAACATAAAAGAGATAGAAAGTTAAAGTTTTGAGTTTTTGGAGTCTCCAGCTAGACTCTCCAAACTGTTTTTTAAGTATCTTGAAGAACCATGGTTGCTTCAGCAACCTCTTGTTGTCCAATTTGGTATGGTTTGAGTTAGTGACCATTGACTGTAAATTCACATCCATCCTTTAAGCTTTTGATCATCACTACCCCAAAATTGATGCTTGACATCACTTGATATGGTCCAAGCCACTTTGATTTTAGCTTTCCTGGAAACAAACGAAGACGACTATTATAAAGAAGTACTAACATTACCGGAACAAAATCTTTTACCCTTAAATGCTTGTCATGCCATCGTTTGGTCTTTTCTTTATAAAGTGCAGCGTTGTTATATGACCATTGTCGAATTTCATCGAGTTCATTAAGCTGCAATTTTTTCCTTTCTCTTGCATTTCTCAAATCAAAGTTAAGAAATTTTGTAGCCCAATATGCTTTATGTTCTAATTCGACTGGAAGGTGACATGCTTTTTCAAAAAAAATTCTAAAGGGAGACATACCTATAGGAGTTTTAAATGCAGTTTGATAAGCCCATAAAGCCTCATCTAACCTAAGAGACCAATCTTTTCTAGAGTTATTCACTGTTTTTTCTAAGATTGATTTCAACTCCCTATTAGATACTTCCACTTATCCATTAGCTTGAGGGTAGTATGGGGTTGTGATTTCGTGCTTAACACCAAATTTCTTAAGCAAGGTCTTAAATTGATGGTTGACAAAATGTTTGCCTCCATCACTTATAATAGCTCTAGGTGCTCCGAATCTAGTGAAAATATTCTTCCTAATGAATTCTAGCACAATTTTTGCATCACATGTCCTAGTAGTTATTGCCTCTACCCACTTACTCACATAATCCACTACTACCAAAATATATTCAAACCCAAATGAATTTGGAAAAGGTCCCATAAAATCAATGCCCCATACATCAAAGATTTATATTTCCAGCACATTGTTCATAGGCATCTCATCTCTTTTGGATATATTTCCTACTCGTTGGCATCTATCACAAGTTGTTATAAAAGATCTCACATCTTCAAACAAAGTAGGCCAGAAAAAACCTGATTGGAGTATCTTTTGAACTGTTCTATTTGGCCCATGATGTCCCCCAACTTCACCTCCATGGAATTGTTGCATGATAGATTTCTGTTCCAATTCCAGTACACACCTTCTTAGTACTTGATCCGTGCATATAGCCCTTCTTTCCCTATAAAAACAAAGGTTTGAAGAAAGCAATAAAAACAAACAACGTAAAAATAACTTAAAGAAAAGTAAAGCTTAATTCTAAGAATCGATCCCCTTCTTCTGTGTTTTAGCTTCCTATTTATAGGCCAAAAAAGTTATAAATTCCTTCTCAAACTCTTAGAATCAAATAGGAAGTAATTTCTACCCAAAATAGGAAGTTCGATAAAATCCTTTGCGAAATGGGAATAGCATCACGTGGCCACATCCTTCTCCTTTGTATTTGAACACGTGGGCATGGGTACATTAAGTCTTCCTTCACACGTGGCCACGTGTAGTCTTCATTTGGAATCCACGTGGTTACGCATTCATGCTTGGTTTCTCCTTTTGGTCTTTCACATGGCCATGGATTCTAAGCATCAAACCTTCATGTGGCCATGGATGAAATTCTTCAGTAATTTCATGTGGTCACATGTGAAGGCTCTGGACTGAAAGCTTAATTGTCTCGTATCAATTCTTCATAATTGCATTTTGAGCCCTAAACTTTGCCCTTTTTATGATTTAAGCCTTTTTATATCAATTCTAACCTGAAAACCAAACAAAACCTAGAATTAACTTCAAAAACATAAATATTAACAAATTAACTTGAATTTAACCTAAATAAAACCAAAACAACTAAATAACACAACTAAAAATATATCAAAAACTATATATAATTCACACTTATCACTTATGATAGGTGTCGAAGCCACCAAAAATAAATCTTGATGTTTCCTAACCAAATAAATTGTAAATAGGATAAGTAAGGGTCGAATCCATAGGGACTTAATGCCAATTTAATTTTGTGATAACCAAAATTTTAACAATTAAAAATAAATAAGAGGGGATTTTTGGAGATTAAAAATCAAATATACTAAATTAAAAGAACTAGATAAAAGTGCAGTAAATTAATTGAATAAAATCAATGGATGAGAAAAATTCCAGTTAAAGACATTCACAGCATAGGATTCAATTTACTAATCACAGACAAAGAAATAATTTTAAAATCATACAATGAACCAGTTATAGTTATCGGCTTTGCGCTTCCAACCAATCTTTCCATATTTATGGACTAATCAAGTAAGACTATAATTAATCCCTAACCAATAAACAATCCTTTAACAAGTGAAAGAATTTAATTTATTGACAGCATTACAATTTAGATAGACCTAACTTAAGCCAACCAACCTACAAGTGAGACTAATTTAGACCAAATCATGCACTTACTTAATATAATAACCCTTTCGAATGAAGCTATATTAATTGCTACTTGTTATTAATTTCACCAAACAATTACAAATTTAGTAAACTCAATTAACTATATATTATTTAATTAGATGCACAACAAGCTCTTTTTACACACACAACAAATAGTAATCGAGATATGGTTTCCCTAAATCACGGTAAATAACATAAACATTACATAAAAATTAAAATAAAATTAAAGTAGAATGATCTCACAGTATGAAGAATCCTAGCTTTGAATTAATCTTTAACTGAAATAAAGAAGTTAGCTACTCATGGCTTTAAACAAAAACAACTACAATAAAGAAATTATTCTCTAAACTTAAGAAAAGCTTAAGGAAAAAAAAAAAATCTTTAACTTATAAAATGCCCTCCTATTTATAGGGAAAGAAAGGCTAAAATCTACTCAAATGGGAACAAATCCCATTAAAGTCAAATAAGACAACTAGTCAAAGTCTAAAATTGTACAATTCAAAGTTTTATTTTGTAGGCTTGAAATTCTTCAAAAGTAGATTGGAATTGGTGGCAACTCCATCAAATTCACACATGCAGACATAAATATTGAAATATTAAGCCCAAATTTTCCATTCTTCTATCTCTAACTTGCTCCACATTTATTTGTCTACTCCAAATCAGTCCCAATTAGCCGTAAAATGCTCTTTCTTACGAATTTGATCCTACATTGATCAAAATTAAAAAACAAGTAAAAAGTCCTAAAATTGGCTAAAAATCAATGTATAAAAACATACAAAAATTAAGTAAAAATATGCAATTTTGGTGACTTAACAAATTCCCCCACACTTATCACATGCTTGTTCTCAAGCATGAATCAAACCACATATTCAATCCTGTCAAAAGTTCTTTCACCTGCAAACATATTCCAATCCTATAAGTCTTTACCAAATCAAAATGTAATGCCAATTGGGAGAAAGAATCCAAAATAACTTCCTACAATTTCATGTCAAAATATGGATTTCCTAACAATCTTTTCAAACTAGAAATAGCAAGTTTTGTACATTAATCACACAATAATTTATTGTTTTAGTTCAAAATTAAATCCATGCATATTAAAACTCATTAAACCATATTAGACACCATAATTATACACATTTTAATTGATAGAGAAAAGAAGAAACCAGGATTTTCTTTTTTTCTCTTTTTTTAAGCTTATTTTCACAGATTGTAGTAGACGCGTAAGTACCCAGTTTTGACCCGCATAAACCCAATTTTTTCAGCCTAAAAAAGATTAAAATGCTTACAAGAAATGTAGAAATCCTTTTTATGCGAAGGTACCCAGTTCTGACCTGCATACACCCAATTACTCAAATTACACAGTTTCAAGCGGCTACTAGCTCTACTCTTAACCACTTTTTGAGCAGATAGCAGAGTAAAAATTATTGCAATTTTATTTATTTTTCCTGGTAACCACTCTCAATTCCATAAAAACACAATAAGAAAATAAGTGTCCAAAATGGTTTTAAAAAATTCTTAATAGGCAAGGATTCCAAAATTAAGAGCATGCAAAAATTATATTTCACTTTTAAAATTTTAAACCTTGGCATTTCTAACTCAAAAGAAAATTAAAATTACTATGAATTGCATGAAAAAGAGTAAATCATCATGAAAACCACTTATCTTTGCCTAACATCTCGATAAGTTAAAAACTAAATAGTCAAGAAATCATTTTTAGACAAAAGCTTTCCTCAAGGAATGAAAATGAAGCCTAACAAAAGGCTATTAGACAAGAAAAATAACAAAACTTTATTTTTTTTCAACAATTATTTATGCCATATGCACAAAAAGAATTGCCCAAAAAATTATGCCTGAAATTTTTTCTCGACGATCAGCTTATTTCAAATTTAGCAACCAAAATCCAACCAAAACTTCAAAAACAAATAATTTTCATATGAAAAATTATTTAAAATAATCACAAAAATAGCAAGACTAACAACAAACCAACAAACTATTATGCACATCTTAACTTAAATTACCAAAATATTAATAAAATAGTCAAGCAAATTGACAAAAATGAAGACAAAAAAAATAACACTTTCAATTTTTAATTTGCAAATCTCTCCCCCACGCTTACTTTTGGCATTATCCCCAATTCAATATAATAAATAAAAATATATATATTTATATTTTTATAATTTTTTTAAAAAGAAAATGAAAATAAAATTTTTAATATCTAATTGAAGTAGAATTGAAAACAAAATATAAATAAATAAAACTAATAAAGAAAAGAAAGGAAAAGCTAAAAGTAAAAAAAAAACATAATGATTGTATCTACTTAAAGTTGGACCAAATGATGATTGAACTTACTTTAACTATTTGAAAAAGAATCCAAATTTAAAACATCACTTTACCCATTTCGTACATCACCCTTTTTTGTTTTTTTTTTTTTTTTGCAATCTAATCTAACTTTTAGGAATAGGACAATAACAAAAGTAACATAAAAAAAAAAGAAAATGAAAGAAAAAGAAGAAAAGAAAGAGTAAAAAGAAAATAAGAAAAAAAATAAAAATAAAGGTACTCAATTGTTGGCATTGTTAACTCTACCTTGTAGGTGCAGATGGTGGGTGTGGGAAGAAAGACAACAGAAAATAATAAAATAAAAATAATAATAATAATAATAATAATAATAATAATAATAAAAGTAAATTAAGTATAGGAAACTGGCCTTGTATTGTGTTGTCAGGTTGTGCATGATATTTTTTAGTTGGACTAGTGATGGATCAATGATGCTACTCCGTCGGGAAGAGGAGGTGCATTGGTGTGTATGGAAAGAGGCTGATGACGGCTTACTGTAGATCTGGTTGGCACTAGTTGGATGGCAGTCACATGATGGCGAAATAGATCTATTGTTGGCGCAAGCAGGAGCTGATTACGATGGCATTGCAGCTGTTCTCCAGTACATGGTGGTGGCAGGAGGATGCTGCAGGCAATGGATGGCTAGATCTCCGGTGGGTTGGGTGGTGTTGGTGCCCAGTGGAAGGACTCCTATGAAGAAGACGAACAGTGGTTGGTTTCTTCTTCTTCTTTTTTGAATTACTCCAGCCACCTTTCAAAACAAAAACTTACAAATTAAAAAAATATATAATCAGCCAAATGAGAAATAAGACAGTGAAAATAAAAATTGTAAAGTAAAATGCCAAAATTTAAATGGTAACAACCTAGCTTTGGGCTTGGCTAGGCACTGGGTTGCCTCCCAAAAGCGCCACTCATTAACATCTTTGGCCAGATGTTTTCAAGATTTAATTTTAATTTTCAGGAACTTTCAAGCGTGACACTTGATTGCCTTGAGCTAGAAATCCCTCATAAAATGGTTTCAAGTGATGCCCATTAACTTTAAAAACTTTTTCATTCTCCAAGCTTTTGATTTCTACTACACCATAAGCATAAACATTAGTAATCACAAAAGGTCTTATCCATCTGGACCGTAATTTTCCTGGAAATAATTTCAAGCATGAATGATAAAGTAGAACTTTCTCTCCAATTTGAAATACTTTCCTAGAAATCATTTTGTCATGAAAATGCTTGGTTTTTTCTTTGTATAATTTAAAACTTTCATAAGCTTTATTTCTAAGTTCTTTTAACTCCTGCAACTGCAATTTCCTATGCTCCCCTGCTTTTTCCATTTCCATGTTGCATTTTTTTATAGCCCAAAATGCTTTGTGTTCCAATTCCACGGGTAAGTGACAAGGTTTCCCATAAACTAATCGATATGGAGAGATATCGATAGGTGTCTTATATGCAGTCGTATATGCCCATAAAGCACCATCCAATTTAGAACTCCAGTCCTTCCGAGTAGGATTGACTGTCTTCTCCAAAATAGATTAAACTTCTCTATTGGAAATTTCAAGCTAGCCACTTGTTTGTGGATGATATGTAGTGGATAAGTGGTGAGTTACACCATATTTTTTCAGTAGAGCTTCCATAATTTTATTAAAAAAGTTAGTTCCTCTATCAGTGATGAGAACTCTGAGTGTACCAAACCTATAAAAAATATTAGTCTTGACAAAATTCACAACAGTTTTAGCATCGTCAGTTCTTATGGCTTTAGCTTCAACCCACCTAGAAACATAATCAATAGCTAGTAGAATGTAAGAATTGCTAAAAGAAGATAGAAATGGACCCATAAAATCAATGCCTAATACATCAAAAATTTCACAAGATAATATGGATGTAAGTGGCATTTGATCTCTATATCCCAAAGTACCGGTTCATTGACAATTTCCACAAGACTTACAGAACATGTAGGCATCACAAAATAAATTGGTTCAAAACAAACCACACTCCAATACTTTACAAGCTATTCTCTCAGGACCAAAATGACCTCCACAGGCTTTCGAATGACAAAATTGCAGTATGGACTGCACTTTATTTTCTAGAATGCATCATCTAATTATTTGATCGAGGCAATACTTCCACAAATATGGCTCATCTCAAGCATAATATTTTGCATCTCTTCTCAATTTATCTTTTTCAAACTTAGAAAAATCTTCAGGGACAACGCCTGTAACCAAAAAATTAACTAAGTTAGCATACCAAGGGTTGAATGAGCTAATGCCGAATAAATGTTCATCAGGAAATTCATCTTTTAATGGTAGTGCATTTACACTCAACGGTAACTGACTAAGGTGGTCAACAACTAAGTTTTTGGACCCCTTTTTATCTCGAATTTCAATGTCAAATTCTTGCAGTAAGAGAACCATCGAATTAATCGTGGTTTAGCTTCTTTTTTCTTCAATAAATACCATAATATTGCATGGTCAGAAAAGACAATTACTTTAGTACCCAATAAATAATGACGAAATTTTTCTAAAGCAAAAACAATAGCTAAAAGCTTATTTTCCACAATAGAGTAATTGTGTTGGGCACTATCCGGCGTTCTGGAAGCATAATAGATCACATGTGGGATTTTTCTAATTTTTTGCCCAAGGACAGCTCCCACAGTTTGGTTGCTTGCATCACACATAATTTCAAATGAAAAATTCCAATTAGGTGGATGGATTATTGGTACAGAAATTAGCTTCTTCTTTAGCTCATCAAATACATCTTTGCAAGCCTGGACAAACTCAAATGCCACATCTTTTTACAACAACTTGTATAAGGGTCGAGTGATTTTGGAAAAATCTTTTATAAAGCGCCTATAAAAACCTGTATGTCTAAGAAAAGAATGGACTTCCTGCACACTTGCAGGGTAAGGTAAAGATTAAATAACATATATTTTTGCCTTATCTACCTCAATTCCTTTTGAAGACACAATATGTCCCAAAATTAACTCTTGATCAACCATAAAGTGATATTTTTCATAGTTTAGGACCAAGTTAGACTCCAAACATTTTTTAACACCTTGACAAGGTTAGCTAAACATTCATGGAAAGAACTACCATAAACAGTAAAATCATTCATAAATACCTCAATGATTTTCTCCACATAATCTGAAAATACGCTAACCATACACCTTTGGAAAGTTGTTGGAGCATTGCAAAGCCCAAATGGCATCCTTCTATATGCGAATGTGCCAAAAGGACAAGTGAAGGTAGTCTTCTCTTGATCTTCTGGTGCAACTGGTATTTAGTTAAAACCTGTATAGCTATCAAGACAACAATAGTAAGATTTTCCAATAAGTCTTTCCAACATTTGGTCAATAAAAGGAAGTGGAAATTATCTTTTTTAACTAATGCATTTAATTTTCTATAATCTATACAAACCCTCCACCCATTTTGAACTCAAGTGGGTACCAATTCACCATTTTTATTTTTTATCATTGTGATATCTATCTTTTTTGGTACAACTTGTACTGGGCTCACCCACTTGGTGTCCGAAATGGGGTAAATTACTCTTGCATCCAGCATCTTTTGAATCTCTTTTTTTACTACATCTATCATTAACGGATTCAAACACCTTTGAGCTTCCCTTTTTGGTTTGATGTTTTTCTCTAATTGAATTCTGTGCATACACGTGGATGGACTTAATCCCTTAATATCAGTAATGATCCATCCTATTGCCTCTTTATACTCCTTCAAAGCCTGGATTAACAATTCTTCCTCTTTTAAGTTCAACTTGTTGGAGATGATTACTGGTAGCGTCTTTTCTTCCCCCAAGTAGGCATACTTTAGGTGATCGGGCAACACCTTTAATTCCAAATTGGGTGCCTACAAAATAGATGGTAAAAGTTTTTTATTATTACTAGGCATTTCCAAAGGTTTGGGTTCATTTACCATTGGCTTTAAGGCTGCCAACTCCAGCACTACTTCTTGCAAATCTTCTTCTAAGTTCAACTCTTTTTTAAGTGTATCGATTCTATCCTTGTTTACATTTTCACCCAATGCCACCTATAACTTGTCATCCCTACTCAATTTAAACACTTTTTGGATCAATGGTTCAATGATATCTATCCCACACACAGAAGATACATCGCATGGATATTTCATGGCATCATAAACATTAAATTGTACTACTTCACCATCAAATTCCATAGTAAATGTACCGTTATACACATCAATTTTTGTCCTAGTTGTTTTAAGGAAATGTCTCCCGAATAAAAATTTTTAGATGATTCCAAAGATTTGTCATCATCTTCCATGTCAATAACATAAAAATCAGTTGGAAAAATTATTCCTTTAACCTGAACTAAGACATCCTCCAATAATCCTTCAGGATAAACAATTGACCGGTTAGCAAGTTGAATTACTACTCCTATTTCTTCTACGGCTCTAGCATTTAAAGAAGTATAAATGGATTTAGGCATAACATTTATAGATGCAACTAGATCACACATAGCTCTCTTAATGCTCAAATTACCAATTTTACAGGAAATAGCAAACATACCTATGTCCTTGCACTTTTGAGGCATTTTTCTTTGAAGTACAGCTGAAACATTCTCACCCATAATTATTTTCTCATATCCAACCAATTTTTTCTTATTAGTGCATAATTCCTTGAGAAATTTGGCATATCGAGGTATTTATTTAATAGCATCAAGCAATGTAATATTTACCTCAACCTTGCAAAAAGTCTCAAAAATATCTTTCTCCTCTTTCTCCTTTTTAGATTTGGATATTCTTTTAGGAAATAGGGGCTGTATGACTAAAATTGGGGGTTGTTCTGCATTTTTTTCTTTGAACTATCCCTTTTCTTCAATTTCCACCTCTTTTTCAGCTTCTTTTGTCTTTTTCTGGTCATCCTTCTTGGGTAAAGGCTGCTCTAACTCTTTTCCACTCCTTAAAATGATTGCACTAGCATTTTGTCTTAGATTTTCAATGGTTTGTGATGATAACCTCCCTTGGAATTCAAATCTTTCCATTGAAGTTGCCATTTGACTCATTTGTCTTTCCAAGTTTTGAATGCTAGCTTTTGTTTATTGAATGTTGTTTCTTGTTTCCTATTAAAATTGTTGCATATTAGTTGCCAATGATTGAACAATTTCATCAAGAGATAAACTTAGTTTAGGGGCTGGTTGGAAAGGTTGTTGTGGTGGCCTTTGGTGAAGTTGTTGTGGTGGATTTTGTTGCCTCGCGCCATACCTAAAGTTTGGATGGTCACACCATCCCGAGTTGTAGGTGTTGGAATATGGATCATACCTCCTAGGGGTTTCTCCTGCAAATTCACCTAAGGCATTCACCTATTCTTATGAATCATCTTGTAGAGTAGGACACATATCCATTGAATGCCCAGTAAATGCACAAATTCCACATACCTATGCTTGGGAGGGTTTACCTACAGCCATATTTTGAACAAAAAGAGTTAGATTATTAAGTTTTTCTTCAATGGAAGAAGAATGTACCTCATTTATTCTTCTTGGGGGGGTCTTGATATCTTCAAAATTGTTGAAAAGTGGCTGCCATATTTTGAATTAATTCATGAGCTTGTGTTGGAGTTTTATTGTTGAGGCTTCATCCACTTGCCGCATCAATCATCTTTCTTTCCATGTTCAACATTCCCTCATAAAAATATTGAATAAGGGACTGATCTATAATACCATGTCAGGGACAACTTGCACATAATTTTTTAAATCTCTCCCAATAATCATAAAGTGACTCCACATATTTTTGCCTGATTCCACTTATTTCCCTTCGAATTATAGCAACTTGGGAGGCTGGAAAAAATTTAGCCAAGAATATTCTTACCATATCAGTCCATGTGGAGATTGTTCCAGATGGCAAATTCAACAGCCAATCCTTTGCTGAGTTGGCTAATGAAAATGGAAAGGCCCTTAATTTCACTTGTTCCTTCGTAACTCCATGTGGATTCATTCCGGAGCAAACTACATGGAATTCCTTCAAATATTTGTGAGGATCTTCATTTTCCATACCACGAAAGGTGGGCGGTAAGTGAATCAACCACGATTTCAGCTCAAAAGCAGTGTCCAAAGCTGGATAAGTGATGCACAAGGGTTGTTGGTTCAAAGGTGGTGTGTGAAGTTCTCTCAGAGTTCTTTCTACCATCTCTAATTCTCTA
Source organism: Excoecaria agallocha (assembly GCA_037975025.1). NCBI lineage: Eukaryota > Viridiplantae > Streptophyta > Magnoliopsida > Malpighiales > Euphorbiaceae > Excoecaria > Excoecaria agallocha. Next base: position 14,133,561 of record CM075818.1, read on the forward strand.
ATCTTTGCTGGAATTTTAGCAAATCCAATTACCACTTCGTCTTTTAGCTGTGTAGAAGAACTTTTTATGCATTCTTTTTGCAACCTTATTTCTTTTCTCAATCTCCGGGCTGTTTTCTCTATTTTATTATCATACAAAATTTCACCCGAAATTTCTGACCTGGTCATTAACAAATTAAATCAAGTTAAACTAATTCCCCAGCCGCCAAAAATAAATCCTGACATTTCCTAACCAAATAAATTGTAAATAGGATAAGTAAGGGTCGAATCCACAGGGACTTAGTACTAATTTAATTTTGTGATAACAAGAATTTTAAAAATTAAAAATAAATAAGGGGAGATTTTTGGAGATTAAAAATCAAATATACTGAATTAAAAGAACTAGATAAAAGTGCAGTAAATTAATTAAATAAAATCAATGGATGAGAAAATTTTCAGTTAAAGACATTTGCAACACAGGATTCAATTTACTGATCATAGAAGAGGAAATAATTTTAAAATCATACAATGAACTAGTTATAGTCGTCAGCTTCACACTCCCGACCAATCTTTCCATATTAATGGACTAATCAAGTAAAACTATAATTAATCTCTAACCAATAAACAACTCTTTAACAAATGAAAGAATTTAATTTATTGATCGCATTACAATTTAGAAAGACCCAACTTAAGCCAACCAACCTACAAGTGAGACTAATTTAGACCAAATCATGCATTTACTTAATATAACAACCCTTTCGAGTGAAGCTATATTAATTGCTACTTGTTATTGATTTCACCAAATAATTACAAATTTAGAAAACTCAATTAGCTATATATGATTTAATTAGATGCATAATGAACTCTTTTTGCACACACAACAAATAATAATCAAGATATGGTTTCCCTAAATCACGGTAAATAACATGAACATTGCATAAAAATTAAAATAAAATTAAAGTAGAACGATCTCACAGTATGAAGAATCCTGGCTTTGAATTAATCTTTAACTGAAATAAAGAAGTTAGCCACTCATGGCTTTAAACAAAAACAACAAAAATAAAGAAGTTATTCTTTAAACTTCAGAAAAGCTTGAGGAAAAAAAGGAACTCTTTAACTTATGAAATGGCCTCCTATTTATAGGGAAAGAAGGGTTGAAACTTACTCAAATGGGAAACAAATCCCATTAAAGTCAAATAAGATAACTAGTCAAAGTCTAAAATTGTACAATTCAAAGTCTAATTTTGTAGGCTTGAAATTCTTCAAAAGTAGGTTGGAATTGGTGGCAGCTCCATCAAATTCGCACATAAAGACATAAATGTTGAAATATTAAGCCCAAATTTTCCATTATTCTATCTCCAACTTGGTCCACATTTATTTGTCTACTACAAATTAGTCCCAATTAGTCATAAAATGCTCTTTCTTACGAATTTGATCCTACATTAATCAAAATTACAAAACAAGTAAAAAGTCCTATAATTGACTAAAAATCAATGTATAAAAACATACAAAAATTAAGAAAAAATATGCAATTTTGGTGACTTAACATCTTATACCCAACTAACCATCATATTCATTCATTCGTTAATTAAAACCCTCAAATTAACATCTCTAATCACTAAATACATATATATAACGCCTACAAAAATACCAAAGTTCTCATATCTCTTGATGACCACCTCCTTCAAGCTTTTCCTCCTTTTGCTTCTTACCTTTGGTTCTCTCTCTCTTTCTTCATAATAAATCATAGATTATTATGTTTAAAGATCCACCTAATCCCTTAAATTAATATTTAATTATGAGAAACAAAATAAGAGAAGAGATGGTCCTTACCTTAAGGAAGCTAACCTCTAAATTCTCTCTCCTCTTTAAAATCTATGGTTGGATTTATGGGGTTATTTAAGGGTTAGAATATCTGAGTTTTGAGAGAAAATGGTGACCTTGAAGACCCTTGAAGTGGCCGGCCAATACTATAAAAATTTTGGGTTTCCTCCTTTCTTAAGATACATCTAGAAAGGCTAGGTGTCAAGCTTCCATAAGAGCATGTGTTGGCTCTGCCAAAATTGCACTTAACTCCCTACTTTCCTTTATTATTATGTTTCTTCCCTGCACCTCTCTCTTTCACTTTTCAATTGGGTCCCTTAACTTGTATTTTCTCAAAATTAATCACACATATAACTTAATTCAAAATGACCATTTTACCCTTCATCTTTTTAAGCAATTACCTCTATATCCTTAACCTATAATTCATTGACTAACCCAACATATATCAATAATACTATCTTTGAAATGCATATACATTCTCTTAGGGCCTTAATAGGGGTGTCACACATTAAAAAATGAAAAGAAAGAAAAAGTACAAAATATATACATACCAGGCAAGATTCAAAAAATGTGATGGAAGAAGAGCAAAAGACGAAGGCTATCAGACCTAGAAAAATTAAAAGGTATATTAATGCTAGATATTTATACAAGCTCAGATTTAAACTAGATTTTTAGCTTATTTTTTCCTAATTAATGCCGAGAAATGCATATTTCTAAATTCTAAAACCCAAAAACCAAAAGGCAATTATCAAAGAATAAATGATGAAAAAAGGATTAGATTTTACCTGTAAGAGACGTCATCTTGGGAGATCCTTAGCAAAATTATCAAATAAAGGATTTCAACTACCCGTTTGACTTTTTATTTGTTTGGGTGAGAGTGGATGGACTGAATCAACAGCCTCAATAGAGCAGAGTGTGAAGGATTGTTAGTTTTAATTAGGTTTCAATTCCCACTAGTTTCTCAAAAATCAAATAGAGAGGAGAACCAAGTTACATAAAAATTGCATTCTATGGCAATGAAAATGTTAAACAATTACTAAACAATCAAATCTAGGCAGTGCAAGGGAGAGCGAAAGGGAAAGGGAGAGAGGGCTAAGGCGAGGGTGAGGGAGAGAGCAGTAAAATGACATGGCAGGTGGAGAAGAAGGAAAAATTAAGAACAAAAGGGAAAAAGAGAACTATTTATACATAAGGCAAAAATAAAAATAGCAACGGACTTTTTTCATTGCTAAAATAGCAACCAAAAGCACATTCCGTTGCTATTTTAGCAATGAAAAATAAATTATATTGGTAATTTAGCTATGGCAAATGCATTTCGTTGGTAATTAGCAACGGAATTGCATTTTGGTTGTTAGATTAGTAATGGAATGCAATTTCGTTACTAAATTGCATCGCTAAATTTCATCGTATAATTTTAGCGCCACTAGTTCCCCCATTTTTAGCAATGAAAGACAACCATTTTCCATTTTCATTGATAAAGTTAAAACTTTAACCAATTTTAGCAACAAAATTTGATTTCCATTGCTAATTAGCAACGAAAATAAATTTCATTGCTAATTTTCCATTGCTATTTCATAATTTTCTTATAGTGTAATAAGATCATCATAGGAAACATTGCACAAATCTCTATCAACGAGAACAATAGCTTTTTCTCTCTTATTCGAGTTTAAGGATCTGATAAATTTTTTGATTTGTTCCTCTTCACTCACAATTTTTCCAAGCTCTTTCATTGAACTAGCTATCTTAATGAACTTATCACTCATTTCAAAAATGCTTTCATCAAGTTTCATTTTAAATGATTTATAATCACACATTAATACATGTAGCCGAAAATCTTTGACTTGTGTTGTTCCTTTGTAAGTTGCCACAAGTTTGTCCCAAATTTCCTTTATTGTATTCCAAGTTAAAATTCTGTTAAATTCATTTGAATCCAAAAAGAAATATAATAAACTCGTAACCTTAGAAATTTTTTAAATATTCAGAATATTAGCTTCATTATACTCATTTTCAGTCTTAGGAACTTCATTCCCATTTTTAATCTTAGTTAGATGTCTATAGCCATTGACTACCATTCTCCAACCTTCCATATCTTACATTTGAATGAAGTGTCTCATCTTAGCTTTCCATAAGGAAAAGTTTTGTACATAAAACATTGCAAGGAGAGTTGAAGATTGTCCTTCAGCAAAGGTAGTGTTTGTTCCAGCCATTACTTGGATCTCTCTAAGTTGTTAAACCTAAAACAGAAAAAGAGACATGCTTTAATACAAATTTTAAGTCCTAAATATACTCTATAGGGGGTGAATAAAGTATTAAAACTTTTAGTAAGCAAATGGAATAAATTAAATTAGATGATTATTTCAAGTTACCACAAATGCTTATAATGAGCTCAGGATAAATTATCTCATAAGTATTACTCAATATATTTTTGCTCAACCTTTTTCATGTCAAAAATATATGTATGGATGAAGCTTTAGATGATGAATTGATCAATTAAATCTCAAATAATTTTGTGCAAATATTCTAACTTATCACGTGGTAGAATACATACTAGTTTTTGCACCCTATTCTATAGAACAAAAAAAAATACATAGAACAGACAAATTCAGCTTAGCATAAAAAATAAATAGAGCACAAAATAAAAGAGAGTAAGGGATAGAGATTTTTGACACTATGATTATAAAGGTTCAGCCATTGGCTACATTCTCGCCTTAAGACAATCCATCTTAATAATTTTTGTCTTTTAATGTGACTCTATTTAGGAGTAAGAATGAAAAGCCGATTACAAGAAACTTCCCCAAATTTTTCTCCCAAGTAAAAAACTCTAAAATACTTAAGCCTTTTTTCCAAGTAGAAGAATCAAAACACTTAGTTCTTTTTCCAAGTAAAAGAACCCAAACACTTGCTACTTTATTTTCTTATGTTTTAGCAACCTAACTTCACATTTATCTTACATGGTTTTTGATAAACCTCACTACATATGATTACAATTAAAAACTATAATCATTTGAGGGTATGTGATTGATGCTCATAATTTAGTGAAACTTACAACACTATGAAGATAAAAATAAAAAGTGTTTCACTTATATGTTTTAGGACTCAAAAAAGCTTTAATTTTATACTTGAAGAAAACTAGTCGTTACGTGTGAAAACCAAAAATGTTTCTTTAATTTTGAAAGGATCTAATTTTAGTTTTCCTTAATTAAAATGCAAAAGCCAGAAAATCATTCAAAAAATCTTTCTTTAAATGAAATTTTAACTACAAAATATCTTGTAAATTTCTTTCCTTTTTCAAATATGGAAAAATTAATTATTGGAAAGAAATATGTTTAAATATATTAGGATAAGATTTTAGAAATATATATTTTATGTAATGAATGAGTGTGAGTGTGTAAATCCTCAGAAAATTATTTTTAAAAAAATTCCTAAGTTGTCTTGATCTTCGAGAATTAAAACTGAGCATTATGTCTAACTAACATATCTCATTTTTTATCTTTTCTACTTTAGATAGAACACATGATTTCAGACTTCTTATGGACCTATACATAGTAAACTTAAAAAGCCCAATTTCGTTAGCTTGTTTTGTTATTCATCAAAATCCATATAGATCTTTTAAGCCAACAAATTATTTAGTTCTTTTCCTTTCCTTAAGGCATTTAAGAACTAATGAGGATGATTCTTTAATTTTTTCAACATAAATGTTCTTAAACTGGATGAAATTGGGTTAGAAATAGCACGCAAAATGTTGCCTACAGTGCTAGCTTTGACAACTGATCCTATTGCCTCACTAGTGGACACTGCATTTATAGGCTTGCATCATCACTTTTTTTACTTGTTATCTCTTTGTAATGGTAGAAAGGGCAAAAATACTTGCATCTAATTTGTTATGATTTATTCAGGTCTAATGGAACAATTAGATTTCCAAATGGATATAATAAGAACATGAAGGCATATGCATTGGTTAATGCTCGCTAAAAATGATAAAGAGTTTAGAAAGTTATTGTGAAGTTATAATTTTTTTATAGTATATTGTGTAAAAGTTTGTTAGTGGTGATTTTAAGTAGCATTATTTAAATTGGATTATATTTTTAAGTACTTTTTAAGTACTATACAATTTAATGTATTTTTATAACATTTTATTTTTAAAATTAATAGTATTGGAGAATCGTTTTTTATATAGATCAAATTCTAGGTGTTAATAACAACAACAACAAATAAATAAATAAATAAATTGGCAATAATAATAATAATAATAATAATAATAATAATAATAATAATAATAATAATAATAATAATAATCTATACTATTTTTAGGACAGAATGGCAATAGGATACTTGTCGCTAATAAAAAAAATGAATACATTTTGGCGATTGATTATGGAATTTAGCAATGCAAAAATCTATCGCTAATAATTTTTTTTATACTTACGGTAACTAATTTTAAGGGTTATTTAGTGATTGATTTTTTTAGCGATGAATTTGTTGTTGCTAATTTTTGTGATGGTTTTACCAATTAGTCAAGGAAATTTTTTAGACGAATGAATATGCGACTTTAGTCTTGGCGTCCCTAAAACTTTTTAATGATGAAATTTTCCCCATTACTGATGGAAGGTGCCGTCATGATTTTTCTATTTTTTAGTGATATTTCTTATGATAACAAATATTAATCACATAAAATAAACAATTAATAAAAAATATCTGAAATTTCTCTCTACAAAACTAATAGCACTTTTATTATTTTAAAGATATTTGTAGTATGTTAATCCAAACTTCTATTATTTTCCTAATTCAACCTTTTAAATATTAATTTTCTAGTTTAATGTTACACTATTTTTTTTTTAAATTACCATAAAAAATATCTTCCACGACCAATAAAATGAGCAACATAGTTAAATCCACTATAATAATTAAATTACTCTAAATACATATATATTTATATGTTACAAATAAAAATAAAAAATTTTTCAGCAAATTTTATAACATAAGCTAAATGGAAGCATTTTATAAAAATAAACAAACAAATAAATAATAAATTGAACACATGTTCTATGTAATATCCTAAACTTTCCTAGATCTGAATACCACTATCTCGTTATCTGGTTACTAATTGGACCTTTATTATGTTATCATTACTTAGTTCTCATTTTATTCCCATGCAAATTAAGATTAAGTTCCATATCAATTTGTCAATCCATTATGTGCCAATATAATTGTCAATGAAAATTAACTATTCATTTGGTCAAAAATTACTATTCATTTGGTACAAATTTCGACAGCATAACCCACCTACAAAAGTCCAAAAACACACTTCTAGTATTCAACTCCAATTCCCATACTACAGGCAACAACATAAGCACTTTTATAGGTCATCACATCCATAAACTATCAATATATACATTTATACATACATTTAAATCCTATTTTACCAATTCATTAAGTACATATAAATGCCATAATATGATTGCACCATAAGTCAAAATACTTATACATAATTCTCGTTGTGATTACATACATATAACGTTACTAGTTACTATTTCTAAATCTAGCCTTCTTTTTCAACTTACTTTGTGTCCATGGCTTAGATACCTCTCCATACGTGTAGCAAACAACCACACGTTAAGCATAAAGTTTAGTGGTGGATACCCGACTAACAAATTTCACTACAAAGTATAAATTCTAATTTACCTTTAATTTTCCCTATTTTCTTTAATTTAATTACTTATTTTATTATTTTCACATTAATTCTTTACACTTTACGCGAACACATATAATCTAGGGCGAAATTATATTTTTACACTTAACTTTTAAAATTTTTTGATAAAATTACATTTATGTCCTCATATTTTCTCGTAATTACATATCTAGGTCACAACTTTGACTAAAATGACATTTATGTCTCGTCTTTTACCAAAATGACCTCTATGTTCTGTTTTTTACCAAAATTACCGTTTTATCCCTAATTTCCCTTTTTAAGCATATTTCACCATATTTTTACACTTTTAACTCATAATTCATATTTCTATCATTCTAGTCCTTAAAATTATTACTTTTACTGAAATTACAATTTAGTCCTTACTTTTACTACTTTTTTTACTAGATTACGATTTTCCCCTTAGTTTACCAAATTCATTCCATATTTCCATCTTTATTCATTATTTATCAATTTCTTCCATTTATTGCCATATTATCAATATTTTAGTTCGCCTCTAGTGGTTTTGAAACACCCTTATACCCTCTTAGAAGAAATATAAGAGCGTCACGAGTCCTAATGAATTCATACTTTTAAACCATATACTAATTATGAGTTCCCTGTGTCTTTTAAGTCATGCTTTTTCGTGTTAAAAAATTTTCTTACTCAGTTGCATACACTTTCACTTTATTACACAAATAAGTACATATATGAACTCAAAATACTTAACATATATTTACAATCATTTGTACTTTATATGAATTACATGTTGGGAATTATCGGTTACATGCACCTCATACATAAGTGGAATTTAAAATTTTTTAACTAATAGATCTGATCTTGCCATGAATTTGCAATATACATATTAATAAGAATAAGAAAAATCACCTTTGATTTTCGTTGAACAGTTGATTTTTCTTCTCACCGGGTTGTCGCAAACCACAGTGTCCAAAATTAAACACCTCCAATGAGTAATCCACACTAGAGAAGGATTGAATGAACCAATAATGGAGGAATACAAGGCTGGCCAAAATCCCTTGATGCTAGCAAGGGGGAAGTGGCTGCTAGGGTTAGAGAATGAGAGAAAAATCTTTTTCTCTTAATTGCTCACTTAACCCTAAAATCCCTATCACTTGGATTTTTATAATTAGGTTAAAAAATCCAACTTCATAATGGGATTGGGCTCTTTAAAAATGTTGAAGAAATATTAAATGGGCTTCTGGAATTATTAATAATTTATTTAGGCTCAATTAAATCCAATTTAAATCCTTTCATAAAAGACTATGCACAAAACCCATAAACTAGGCCCTTCATGCATACACTTAGATTTAATCACCCAAATGAATTCCAAATCCATCCAAATTAAATATGTAGGCTTCATAATACTTATGAAATATATTTTATTTATTTTGGTCCAAGAATTAGGCCTCCAAGGCCTTCTATCTGAAGTTGGCGTGAAACCCTTCCTCTAGAGGGTTTTTACGCCAAACTCAATTTTTTGGGCCTCCATTATTTTCTCCAATGGATCTATTAATTATTATATCAGCCCTACAACACTTATAGTCCAATAATAATTAATTATGAAACACAATATTTCAATTAGGTCTATTTTATAGAATATTTCTAAAAAATTTTGCGAATAATTTTACTTGATCATAATTAATTAAAATCTTTAATTAATTATTCTTTTTAATTAATTATTCTCTTATTCACTTCTCTATTCCTATAATAATATCAAATATTATTATCCTTGTCATTTTACCATTTTATCCTTTTCTCTATATGTGTGTGACCTATTGGGTTTATGTCCATATTGGCAGTATAATATGTAATTGTGAGTTCTATTCAAAACTCACATGATTTAAACTTCTTTAAATCATTTTATCAATCCCTATTGATTTTTTTGATACACTATTATACAAGTCATGATTGGCCTCTAGCTAGGCATCATGACTACCCAAATGTCAGGAAAGTCAGGTGGTTTGACTATACCCTTCCATAGAAACAGTTATCATGCAATTACTCATTTCACCACTTTTATCTCAATTAGATTCTGAGTATGGATTTCTGTCAACTCATATAAATCTAATTATGTATGTTCTATTAATCTAACCATTGTTCCCAAAATGTCCTTCATGGATCCCTATCCATCTTGCCATATTACTCTGGCCAGAGATTCTCTAAACAAGACAATTATAGAATCATGCGAGATAACTTTCCTTAATAAATTTGGGATGGTGAATCCTTTATCGATCACTCAACTAACTTCAAGTAGTTCATGATATACCCAACCTACTAACTATGTTCACCCCCAGTTGGAAGTAATCAATTATAGATCAAAGTATACCACTTGCTACTTAAGATAACTTTGGTGATCTCAAGTCTAAGGATACTTACATAACCACTATGAAGAGATTCCTCACTGAAATAGATTTAATATCCATGTGAGGATTCTCTTTGCAGGTCTCCAATGAACTTGTTCTTCTAACAAGCATCCATATGTTAGCTTTGATTATCTTCCATAATCACAGTTTTGAGAACCACTACTTGAACCATTCAAGAAGCATAAAATGTGCTAGTTTGTCCGAATTAACAATGTCCTATCTTGTTAATTCTATGACTAGGAATATTTAGATATTAATACATTTGTATGAAATAGGCATCTCATATCATGAACACTTTTATGATTGCCTTTGCACTATGTTTATAATATCTAAGACTTCATTTATTAATTTAAGATTTACAAACTCATGTATTTAAACATAGCATTAATAAATGAATGATGCCTTTTATTAAGAATATGAATTCATACATATGAAATACATCCCTTTTACATGGGCTCTAAGGCATACTCTCTAACATTACATAATCTTTGCATTATACATTACAAAAATTAACCAGATACTAAGAATTTGTCTTGAAACTCCATTCTTTGTGGCCTGCAGATGTTGATAATAAAGTTGAAACTTCTACTCTACTCATGTGTACATAGGAAGAGTACTCATGTTGAGCAATGGCTTAGTAGGAAGTGTAGTAAAGATATAGACTTCTTGACAAAGTCTCACACAAATAACACAACATGCCATTTATCATTGTATAATAACTTTTGATGAATAATACACTTTGTCATATTATGATGCACACACACACTCATGGTAATAACTCCATGTATTTAGTAACATTTCAATGTCATTATAGTAATCAGTCACACTAACAATGTTAAAAAAAAACTAACATTACACTGAGGCACTAACACTTTCACACAATTGTTCATTCACTCATCACATTATTATAATTTCATAACCTGAATTCCCATTAATGGTGGATAACGGGACAAACATTGGATACTAATGAGCAGTATCAAACACTAGAGAAATAAGTCTCAAGTCACTAGTTACTAAAAGGTATCAACACTAGACACCATTTAGTGCCCACACTAGACACCTTTCGGTGCCAACACTAGCGGCTGTAATTACTATCCCTTATAGGTATGTCTATCTATCCACTATTATGTGAAATTTAGGTTCACAATAAGACTTTGATCACTCAATAATATCACCTATGGATGCATTTAGGATCATAGGATCATTACATATGATAGTGCATGCAATAATATTATTATATAATTCATACTAAATTACATTTAAGATATGCTTCCAAATGATTATCATTTATCATGTAGCATGTAATACTATGCATAATTATTAATCATGTTCATTTTCATTCATTACTTGTACATATTCATATGCTTGTGTTTTTATTATGCTAGGTTTATCTTATAACTTTATTTCAACAATTTTTTATGCTCTACATACATTTCATGCCATATATTATCCTTGTTTTTATGTTTAATAATATTCTAAATGTGCTCAAGAAAGTTTGGGTAAGTTTTGGTGACCATATAGGCCTAAAAATTAAGTATAAGTTATAATAGGGGAGGCACAAGGCTAAGACAAATTGGTCTCAGCCTTGTATAGTGGTCCTAACTAATAAAGAAGGGTGCACACGGCTAAGACAAATTGGTCGCGGCCGTATACAATATTCTGCCCCATGAATTCTATAAACAGATTTTTAGGTTCAACTTGTTTACTAATTTTGACCTAGCAAATATTGTTTTCTAGAAAAACTTCCTTCTAGACATTTGTTCCTATGTGTTTCTAGTTTCCAAAACATTAAAAATCACTCCATTTGATTTCTAAATCTCAAGATATTAATAAAATAGTGCAGCTTACTCCCAATGACAAGGCAGCAAACATCACTTAATTTCAAGTTACATTATAAAGGCTTTAGAGGCATAATTAGTTTTGGTTTCTTCTACAAAATTGTAGGCCTATGTCTTATCTTTCATCTTCAATTGTAATCACTTCATTTAGACATCTAAGGACTAGTATATGGTCTATACACTAAAACTAGTTCAGATAAACCTTAAGGCAAATTTCCACTAAGTCACTATTCCATGCACAATCACCATTCTCATGCAACAACATCATCACTTAGTTCTAACATCAATCACAGAACAATTATAGCATATACACCAACTTGAACCAATTAAACATATAGCAAAGAGAACAAAAACTCCCAAACCTCTTTAGCAACCACCACACCTTTTCTTCAAGCTCCTTCTTCTTCCTTACCCTTACTTGATTGTCCTTTAATATAGCATAAATTTACAAATGTAAACAATCATCTATCTCCTCAATTTAATGTCTAATTGTCTATCTCTTGAGTCAAAAGAAAGAAATAAAGAAGAAGAAGAAAGAGAGAGTTATTACCTCAAAATTTGCCTAACCACTAAATTGTCTCTCCTTAAATTGCTTGGGTTCACTTTTTAGGTTTTATTTAGGGGAAATTTAGGGAGAGGGATGGCTGCCTTCATCCTCTAAAGTGGCCGACCATCTAACTCTTTAAATCCCTTGAAATTTCTTCACTTCTCAAGAAAAATCTAGGGAGGCTAGGTTTCATCATCTCATTGGTCCACTTGTTGGCACTAGATGAATTACACTTAGCTCCCTACTTTTCTTCAATTTCTTATTTCTTTCCCTAAACTTTCTCTCTTTCTTTTCAATTGAACCCCTTAATAACATTTTCCTCTAATTAAGCAAATGTATAACTTGTTTTAAAATAACTATATTGCCCCTACTCTTTTAAGACAATTACTTTTATGTCCCAAACTACACTTCACTAGCTAACCGAGCACATATTGATCACTTTATCATCTAAGTATACATATGTTCTCCTAGGATATAAATAGGGGCCTTGCAAGTTTCTAGTGGAAACGAAACCCTCAAATTGATACATGAGACGTGGACCCCACAGGTCCATAACCACAAAATTCTCATTTTTTTCTCTTTTTCTCAACTTTTCTCATATTTACGGTGTAGATCTACCTTTGGTCCACTTATACGAGTTACCATGACTCGCTACCACGATGAGTGTCCCTATAATTAGCTAATTATATCATATGCTTCTCGTTTCACTTTTAGACACTAAGGGCAAAATTATTTTCATAACATCCACATAAAGTATACATTATTTTCATCATTTCTCACATTTTCACACTATGCATCAATTAAATCGCATGCAATAAACATCACTTTCACTTATGCATCATGTGACCTCTTTGCCATGCATTATATCATTATGATAACACTAATTAGGTCACATATACCATTCAGCCATCATTATGCCACATGCATAGAAATTTGTTTAATTCACAAAATACATTCCAACCATGTTTTTCATACATATTCAACGTGATTGTAGCCTTAAATCAATTTAATTCTTTACCTAACCTAAATTTTACATACTTACATAATAGGGTTCAAAACTAATGTATCATTTTTAATCATGTTTCCATACATTTAGCTTCACATATCTCATTATTTATTACTTAATTACGTTAATTTACCATTAAATTAAATTGTAGATCATATTACATATATATACACTAAGTTACATAATGGGTTCCAATTTCATTTTCATACTTTTAATCATTCTTTCATCAATTTTTCATGTCAATTTCATTATTTGACATTTAATTTCATTAATCTACAATAAATTTAAATTTAGACATAACCTACACATAAATCCCTAAGTTACATTACCTAGGTTTTCATGAAATAAACTAGTTTACACTACAAAAAAAATTCTAATTCCCGACAGAAAATTACCGATGAAACATTTTTCGTCACTAATTACAGATGGAAAAAATTGTTCCGTAGGGAAAATTGTAGAAAAAATATGTATTGCGACGGAATATCGAATCCGTCGTAAATAAAGGAGGAAAATTATCCCGTTAAACTTTACCGACGAAATTTAGCGACGAAAATAAAAAAATTTCGTCGTTAAATTGGTGCAAAATTTTGCGCCTGAAATAGGCCACGAAATTTACTGATGGAATATTATTTCTATCGGTAATTTACTGACGAAAATATTTTTTGTTGGTATTTTTCCTACGGAAATATGATTCCGTCGGTAAATTACCGATGAAAATAATATTTCGTTGGTATTTACCTCCAGAAATATGATTCTGTCGGTATTTACCTACGAAAATATAATTTCGTCGGTAAATTACCAATGGAAATATGATTTCGTCAGTAAATTACCTACGAAAATATGATTTCATCAGTAATTTACCTATAGAATCATATTTCCATCGGTAATTTTCATAAAAATCAATTGTTGTTATAAATTATAATTGTTATATTTTTTATTTTCTTTTAACAACTTTATTTTTTTAAAAAATAATATATAAGTTTTGATTATTTCATAATATGATTAAGTTAATAATGATTTATAAATAGTACTATGTGTAAAATTTGATTATTTCATTACATGTAATTTAGTTTATTTTAGAAGGTATCTTTTTATATCTATATATTATTTATTCGTGATTAGACTGTGACTTTAATTTAAAACCATAAAATTATAAATTTTAATTTCAATAAATTAATTAATTAATTAAACTATAAGTTAATCTAAACTAAATTAATGTAAATTTTATTTAATGACTATATTAATAATATAGTCATTAAAGGAAAGAGATCGCATCATATGTTTTATTATACTTGAGTTGGGAGCTTCGAAATTAAAATTGGAAGAGTTGAGGGACTAAATTGAACCTTTTCTTTAAACTATAGCATTAGAGTTGAAATTTTTTTTTTTAGATAAATATTTGAAAATTAATTTTAAACTTTTTATTTCAAAATGTTTATTAAGCAGAAATTTTCTTTAAAAATTAAATTAAATAGAGAATTTATAATAATAATGTTAATAGCATAAGTCCCTATAATTTTAAAGAAAAGTTATTAAATAGATAAAAAAGAAGAAAAATCTCCAATCTTTTTGCTCTCTTTAAGAAAACTCTTGAATGAATAATAGCTGATTACTCCAGTATTTTGATTGGTTCTTTTAGTTTAACAAGAAATTAAGCAAAAATATACTATTTGAAATTAAGCAAATATATATATATATATAATGAAAAACTTTAAACCTAATATAGTTTGGTGATAAAAATGTGATTCGTTCTATTAATTCTAATAGTAAAGGGGTCCCTTGGCTAATATTCCATGGCTACATTAAATGTACAGAAATAGCTATAAAATATATAATAAATATATTATTGAATGTTATAATTCGAAAAGCTATAATTTAAAAATATAAAAAAACTATTTTAATAAAAATTTATTAAAAAATCAAATATTCTATCATAGTTTATCATTGTATTCTATACTAAATTCTCTATAATAATGTTATATAGTAATATATTTAATTACTATTTATATTAAATTTTTAGATTAAATTCTATAATCTATAATAATAAGTAATATACTAAGTATAATTATGTATATAACAAAATATACTAAGATTTTTCTTATATATTATTTATTAATTTTTATTTAATATATATAGAGAGAGAACGAAGAACTTTAACCCTAATGTTGTTCTGCCTCCTCCCTCACACACCAAGCCGCCGTCTCCACAAAATATGAGCTTTGCTGTGCCAAATCCAACTCCTAGAGCTTGTAATTAGTAGAGGTTGCTTCAATGGAGGAGGCATTGGAACTGGCCATCGATTTTGCAATTATGCCTTTGAATCATTTCTTTTAATATAGCGTAAAAATCTTTATCCATCTGTATTGAGGTTGGATCATATTTTTTTTATTTTGTTGTATTCTTAAATGACCAAAATGCTTTCCTACTTTGTTCATAGATATCCAATGTCTTCTTTAAGTTGCAAAGAAAAAGCTTTAAATTTTATCCTATTCTTGTATACAAGAAAGATGCTTTAAACTATTCTTGTGTGACCATATTTATCTGATTGAAGAATGCGGATCTTTTTCAATTGAGCAGTATATCTTTTCTTGTTCTACTCTTTTTTACCTGTGCTGACTGAGGGTCGAGTCTTTCTTTAGTCATTGTGTTTGCTGTCAAGTAGTGGAAACCTGGTGAATAACAGCACCTAAACTGGGTATGTCTAATTAGTCCCTTCAATTATAAATGTTCTCATACAACTAGTTTCTCCACCAACATTTAGTTGGGCTTAGTTTTAGTTTGCCTTGATTAATGTTCTTCTTGCTGCATAATTAAAAGATATTTACTTTCAGACTGTTGGAACTTTCTCAGCTTTCCGACAAGGCATATATGCAGACCAAAAATGATTTATACATTTGATTAGTATTTATCAAATGTGTCTTCTAATGACTTGAAGCTTTTATGCTTGGTTAAAATTTCAAATATTTGTGTTGTCTTAGATTTTGGATGCTAAAATTACAATCACTGATCCAAAGCCTGGAGCAGCAGAGACTGCTATTATAATATCTGGAACGCTTCAACAGACTCATGCAGCTCAGAGTTTTATTCAAGCATTTGTGATGAGTGAACGAGAGGCTGTTTGAGGTAACATATCTAAACTTCTACCCTCTTTGCCAACTCCCTTCTTTAGGCCCTAGATTGGTGGTTGAACATTGAGAATGTTAACATTCTTGTATTCTATAGATCAATTCTACTATTTGATTAAAATTTTTCTACTTATTTTATAGTTTGCCAAAGTAAATTCTGAAATGTATAAACTTTTATATCTCCACTTCCTGAAGATTAGAGATTGCTGCAAGTCTAATTTGGTAGTTTTTTTTAGTACAGTGAAACCCATCTGAATTTATTGGTCAATAGATGGCATACCTTTCAGGTAGTTTAGTATGTTGATGGCAAGCATACATGTTCAATCTTATATGAAGAAGATGCAAGTAATCATACTGTACCTCTGGTACCCCATTAGAATTGGAAACAAAAACTACATTTTGATTTTGTTCGGATAGTGAATTTTTAGCAGAATGTAAGATAAATCTTTGCTTTAATGCTGGCTTATCCTATTATACTTTTGTTTACCCATGGAAATATGATTACCAAAATAGATGAACTCACTAAAACTTTATCACATGTTAGGGAAAGCATTTCTACCAAATTCACATATTACTTGCTCTGACATGGTTTTATTTAGAATTCTGAAAGCATTTGGCTACCTTTGTTAGTTTTCTAAGGCCTTAGCATTTCTTTCATAGGCCAGGAATTGAGCATTTGCATACATTATCCTTTTTTTGTTGGTAGACTAACTATAACTGCTTTCTTTTATTGGCTAGTAGTCTGGTATATGCATAGGCTATCTTTCCCACTGTTAGACTATTTGACTATCAATAGCACCCTTTAGAATTTATGTGATCCGTATTGTTTATTCTTATATTGTGTGAGGGTCCAAATTTTTGCTTTCTAGTTGATTCAGATCTAAATTTGGAATTTTTATATTTTGAAACAACTTTCAGATGGATGTGACCATTTCTTGTGAAATTCAGATAATTCTTTGGGTAGGCAGAGTATTGAATTTTCAACTGCCTACTTTTGAATGAAATGCCGGTTCTTTTCCCACTACTTTTTATTCTCAATCTGTTTTTTTTTATTTTTTGTTGAAAATTAGTGCACATTATGCTGTTTATGACATACAAAATAGTTCCTTTTCTCCTCTTATTAATCTGGTGCTCAATTGTACTTCCATGAATAGGATAGTTTACTCTACAAGGTGCTTTAAATATTAGAGACAAAGTATAATATATATGAAGAGAGAGAACAGAGTGTGATTTTTGTTGTTGGTTGGGGTGAATTGTTTCTGATGGATTAATTGACAATTTGAAGGAATTGAGTGTGAAGCATCCTGCAATTAGTTGTTTGCCATTTCTAGGTTTGCATTTAGAACTTTATATATATATATATATATATATATATATATATATATTCACTTGATTTTGGATCTTACGAGGATAATTTAGTTGTATTATGTGTTTAGGTGAGTTTAAAAGGTGAATTTTCTCAGTACATATGTTAATTTAGTTGAAAATCATGTTGCTATATGTACATATCTCCATCTATCTGGACATGAAACATTGAGCATTTTATTGCTTCTTGTTTTAGAAGTAGCTCTTATTTATGGTGGCCTCCGATTTATATCATACACATTGTACAAATGGACAATGCAGGAAAACACATCCACTTCTGCATCTTTTTCTTGTTCAGTAAGCATTTTAGATCAATTGACATGTGTTAGGATTTTTTATGAACTCCACCATGACACCTGACTATGCTTATGGTAGTTTCTTTCTCACTCTTTTTACTTTCCACTAATTATATATGGGTATCTAAACATTTGACTCAGTGTTTTCTTGCAGCATGGTTTGGATAAAGAAAAAAATATTCTATGAGCACTTATATATATGTATGTTTCCTATTCCATTTATTTATTTATGCAACGTATCTTCCTCTGTCTTTAAGCATTGAAAATCACACGTGACCTAACTTCCTTTGGCCCTTCAATCCCTAACCAATCACTGCTCACCACATCATTACATTTTCTCTTTTTAAGCATTAAAACAAAAGGGTTATATGAACTAAATAAATAAGTTTATTTAATAAGCTGCATTCAATGACTAGGATGTCGTTTTAGATATGATATTTTTAATAGGAAGAAAAGTATGTATTCAATGATCTCTGCAAGATTGTCTTTGGAGGTTCTGATGTGGTGTTTATTTCAGTTGATTTGCCTCCGTGGTTCTCTTCTATGTCTATAGCATTGGATTCAGATGTGGACCTTGTAAGAATATAAATGCTTTAAGGATTTTGAATCAATTTCTATTATATGGTTGCTAATTCTTGAATGGAATTTTACATTATGTTGTTATTTCCATTCTGGTATCTTGGGTTCAAAATTTCATTTATGTTATTTATATCACCTTCTTTAGATATCAAGAGGTTTAATCTATAGTTCTCAGATTCCACTTCCTGTTTAAAATTTGATGTTGATAGCAAATATTGCCCCTGTGATTGATGAATTCGCTTCAAATTTGCTTTAAATTTCATTCATAGTGATTATGTCACTTTATCATTAGCTTATGTTTCAAGATGTTTTGCAGGATGCCAAGAGCATATCAAAGGTACCTAAAATCATGTTGTCGATGATCTGCTTTAGAGAGGGTAGTCCTCCTCTGCCTGATGTTCTAAATAGTTCTCTTGTGACATTGGGTAAGACATAAAGTAAATTGTACATGTCTATTACAACTTTCAATATTTGGAGCTCCTCAGCAACCAAAAATCATTACTTGTTTCTTATTGATTGCATCAAATATGTTTTTTTTTTAATTAAGCTCTTTATCAAAATTCCAATATTGAATGCTTGAATTGCAAAAATATTAGTTTGTGCCATACTCTTCTGCTTTTCTTCTAGTTTTGATCTGAATCAGTTGATAATTTCGAATTACTTATTCAATGGCATTATTCCAACTGAATTAATTATAACTAAAAAGCTCTTTCTGTTGTTATCTTAGATTCTTTCTACAATAGGTCATTTGAAGCACCAACCAGTTCACAGAATGTTCAGTGCTATTTGTTATAGAAATGTATAAATGACTTGTGATTTCTTCTTCCATTTAGTGTTATTTTGTATCAATGAACTTATGCTTAAGTACTTGGCCCCAAATATCCAACTGAATCAGAAGAATATAGAATAAGAGCCCTAGGTTTAGTGATATAGATGTTATTGTTCACAGGTAGACATCCTTTTTCAACCCAGAGTTGTTGGTAACATGGATTATTGGATTGGTCAAACTTGATACTCTGCTGTAACCTGTGGAATAATGTCTTCATCCACTTTTATTTAAAGGAGATAGAGTAAATAAAATTTATGTGGGCAAAAATATTCAGAAGTTATATAATTTCTTGGCTGAAGTATATATCAAGAGAAAATCTATGAACTTTGGTATAATAATGGAGCATATTTAAACTGTCTCCATGATATGCCTATTCTATCTTTCATTTTTTATCTTTTATTTTATTTCCTTTCTTTCTTCAATTAGGAGTTTTGCTCAAGAATTCCTGGATATTGGAGAAATTCAGAAAGTTTGTTATTCCCTTACATGGCAATTGCTCCAATTTCCATCAGGAAAGGCTAGATTAAATTGTACCTTTGAAAGATATGCACTTGAGGTAAGATTGATAAGGAACACGTCTTCTCTACTTCTTGATTATGAAACCCTATATTGGATTTTAGATATGCAAATCTCTTTGATATTCTTAAAATTTATTTCTCTATCTGACAGCTTCCAATCTTTTGTCAAATCAGCCATGTTCAAATGGAAATGAGATTTTAGAATGAAGAGATTTTTGTTTAACTTTTATTCACCTCTGTGATAACAGACAATAGACCTCAAGTTTAATTGATACTGAATATAGGATGAAATTATTATAGAAGTTGGAACTTACAATTGCGTGTGTTTTTTACTGGGCTTGAATGTCTATAGCATCTATAATTAGCCATATATTTTTGAATGTTAATAACTATATCTTTATTACTGTTTCTATTTCTTTGTTCAGGTTCTTAATTTTGACCAATTTACTAGGATAACTATCTCTGCTAAAATACTAGATAAACTTAATTTTTGCTTTCCCATATTTTTTCATGTCTCCTAGTATTTGAACTTTCTCCTCTTTCATTTCTAAGTCTTCTTTTATAATTTATGCTTCGTGATATTTCTACATTTTCAAAATATTATCCTTCCATTGGTTCATTGTTAATTGCTGTTAGATTTATTAGATAAAGGAATGAGATACAGAACATATTTATTAAATAATTATCAGAAAATTGTAATATTTTTATATGGAATAGTGATGAAAAACTCCATTGTAAATTTTTTTACCATATGGCAACTTTACCGACGAAAATTTATGGGCTATCGGTAAATTTACCTACGGAACATATTATTCCATTGGAAATTTGCCTATGAATTTGTTATTTTCATAGGAAAATTTAGCGACGGATAATATAGTTTTGTTGGTATTTTTAACGACAGAATTTGATTTCGTTGGTAAATATGGCAAATGCCGACAGTTTTTGGTTTGCATCTCCCAACGAAATTACCTATGGACTATGATTTCCGTCGGTAAATTTACCGATAGACTGTAATTTCAAAAAATTTTCCGTCGGTAAAAGTACCTACAACCGGATCTCCAACGCCATTTTTCGTCGCATAATTTCGTCAACAATTTGGTTTCCCTACGAAAATTCACTCAATTTCGTTGGTAATTTCCGTCGGCAAAATGAATTTTTCTTGTAGTGTTAGGTATTTACATACCTTAATTCACCTTGATTTCTTTAATTCTCCTTTTCTTTTCTTTTCTCTTTTTCTTCTTTTTGTTCCTCACCTAGGCCAAATTATACACAAGGAATTTCCATGAATTTCTCTTCAGTTTCCATCTAAAATCACAAAAAAATAATAACCTACCAATTTCCTAATTAATTCTAACAAAAACACATAAATTCACTTACTTGAAAAATTTTCTATCACTAAAATTCTTGACTTTCCAAGCTTTTTTTTATTTCAATTCTTTTTCTATGTTGGAGAGGATGATTTTTATGGTATCTAAGTGAAATTTAGGTTGAGAATTAGGTGGGAAATAGAAACTAGAAGAGATGAGATGGTAAGGGAGTGCTAATGGTGAATTCGACCATGGAAGGTGAAGGAGGAAGATAACTGAATTTTGGAGAGATTTCTCCACCCATCTATTTTGTCTTTTATCACTTTAAATGGAGGGCCAAGATTAATTCATTTACTATTTAATCTATAGCTTAGTTTAAGCCACATGTCATCCTCTTCTTAATTACTATTCATTTTCACTCACACCCGTTGGGACACTCACACCCTTAAGTGAGTCAAGGGTGTGAGTGAGTGCCATTTAACCCAAATAATCAAATAACCTCTATTTATCACCGTTTTTCGGATTTTAGTATTTTCTTTATAAAATTCCCCCCAAAATTTATCCAACATATGGAAAAAATATTTATTAAGATATATTTAAAATTTTAATTCAATCTAATATCGTTTTGATATACTTTTAGCTTCAGAGGTAATAAACATCGGTCCAAAATCCAAAAATTTAAAATTATCAGAAAAATTATTTTTTACTTTAAAATATTAATTGAGATTATTTCTAGTAGGTCTAAGCAAACAAAATAATTTTTAAAAGTCTGTGGAATATTTTCGAGTCGGTCAAAGTTTGATCAAACCTTAATACAGTCTTGAAAGTTTTTTCTCTATCCAATTTGAAGGCCTATTTGACCTCATTCTCACCTAAAATTATACCATTAGACTCATGATGAATTATATTTTCTAATGGTGATGAAAAATTTTTGCAGACCCAAGGTGATACTATTCACTCCAGTGCCACCTGATGTCACTATTCACCCCGAAGAGTACATTCTCGACAACACAGATTGCTAGGGCATCACATTATATAAATAAAAAATGTGTATATGAATTGCTAATATTAATTTAATTTAACAATTTTCAGTACCAAAAATACATGAAAGAAAAGTCAAATATGTATTTTACAAAACAAAAAAAAATTAGTCTACATTTTTAATACTACATTAATATTTCCTCCTTTAATATGAATATGTCAAATTATAATAATATAAAAATTAATATAAAATTTTAATTTATATTAATATAAAAATTCTTAATATAGAAATTTATTATTCTAACATTTTACATTATTGGATATTGCATTTTCAAATAAAATTACAAGTAGTGACTTGCCTTTTTTTTTACCTCACCAAATCAATTAACAAACTACACCGACAAATACACAATGATACAGTTAAATATTTTATCAAAATAATATTTTTTAATGACTTCTCTATAGAAATAATTGCAAACAATGCAATTAAATTTTTCACCTTTTATAAAATAAATAAATAAATGATCAATGGACACATATTCCATCAATTAAAAAAGCGTATATCAATTACTAATATTATTTTAATTTAACAATTTTTGCCACGAAATACATGGAAAAAATTGCTAATACATATTTAAAAAAAAATAAGTCGATATTTCTATAATATATGAAAATTCCATGCTTTATTATAAATATATCAAATTACAATAATGTATAAATGATTGTAAAATTCTAATTTATATTAATATAAAATTTTTACTTAATACATAAATTTATTATTCTAATATTTTACATTATAGGATATTACATCTTAAAATTAAAATAGATATCATTAACTTACCTTTTTTTCCTTAAAATGTACCTACAAATTAAATAATAATACATTTAAATATCATATCAAAATATTATTTTCATGACTTTTCTATAGAAATAATTGAAAAAATATAATTAAATTTCCTTTAATTTGTGCAATGAGCTAATAAATTATTTCAAATCGGCAAGTTATATAAAAAAAATAAAAAAAGAAAAGAAAATTGTTAAGAAAAATACTTTTAAAAACATCCTAGATTTCAATTTTTTTTTTTCCAAAAAACATTAAATTTTGAAAAGGTCCCAGAAAGATCCTGTGATGGTTAGAGAAATTGGGTTTTTTTTTTTTTTTTAATGCTTTCATCAAGAGTTGGCTGTGTAATGCCAGGAGGGACATACTTGGAGAGGGACAGGGAGACAGAGAAGTGTGCTGGAGTAACATGGAATATAGGTCGGTGAAATTCGAAGACCATTTTTTTACGCCGATTTGGTAACATCTAAAATTATTTTTCAAAATCTTCCTAAAATTTAGAGCAACCAAAAAATTAATTTTTGTTTTCTACTTGGAAAAATAGGACAATATAAATACCGTCTCTATTAATCCCTTTTCACAGAATTTTTTTTTTTTCAAAAAATACGGGTTGCTTTATGTATATTTCATGAACTTGATGTAATGTTTTTTCAATTAGAATCATTGAAGTCAACCTCACATAATGATCCTTACTATATATATATATATATATATATATATATATATATATATATATATATATATATATATATATATATATTAAACTAAAAATTCTCTAATTTATTTTAGGTGTTCTCTCTTAAATTTTAATATAATAATAAATACATAATCTTTTTAATTAAATTACAAAATTAAAATGGTATAACGCAAATCCATTTAAATAAAAAATCAAATAAATAGTAAAACACAAATAATCTGTCTTTTGTTTAAAAATAAAATTATATTCGTTTTTTTAAAAAATAAATGTCAACTTATTGAACAAATTAAGTTTAGAGCAAAAAATCAAATACACTTTTTATTTTTTATTTTCACTTTTATGCACACTTTTTTTATTCCTTTTTTCTTCTTTTTATTGCAAAATCTTTCAAATTTAAAGTAGAATTAACAAGTATTTTTTATCACTTCAATTGACGAACACTTGGTAAGAAAATTTCATTTTTTCTTGTAATTTTTAATATTAAATTTATTAATTTTTGCTTTAATTGATTTTTTATTATTTTATAGATTATTTAGGTTTCGATAAAGTGAATGTGTATTTTAACATTGATTTCAAATAAAATTAACAAAATAGATAATTTGAGTGATAATTGATTAAAATGAAATATTTTCTTTTTGTTAATTTTGATAGTATTGGTATTGAACTAATTATACAACGGTTTCAAAATAAGAAATTATATCGAGCACAATTGTGAAAATTATATTTTTACTTAATTTTAAATGTTATCCTTTTTTAATATAAAATGAAATATATGGTTATGGTATAATTTATATGTTTTTAATTTTTAATTTTTTATATTAAAATTATAATATGTGCTCCCGCTGACCATGGGATTCTGAATCCACCATTGACTACTGTACTAATTTCATTTCATTTTATTTTATTTATTGAAAAATGGTATTTTAAATTTCATTTTCTTTTTTAAAATAATTATGGATAAAATTTTAGCTATATTAATAAGTAGATGTTGTTAATCCAAATTGATGACACTCTATCATCTTTTGGGCCCAAAAAAAGCCTGGCCCCAAAGCACAGGGATTTTAGCTCTTAGTGACGCCTGATTCGAACCAATCGGATTGATGAGACCAGTCATCTTATCGATTTGCCATCATATAATAAAGCCCTCATTTCTCACCTGCTCCTTGCCACGTTGTCGTTCTCCTACTCTAATATCTCTGTAGCTTTGCCTAGGCACTCGAGTACTTTCCCACATCATCTATAAATAACCCAATGAATAGTGGGTCCAGGTATGCGAAACTTGAGACCATCTCTCTCTAAGATTCAGATATCTTTAAGTCACTGACTTAAGCTTTGGAGTTGTTCTACCCGGGCCAACCAGGCAAAGCTTCTTATGGGTCCCGTGTGACAATCAGATCTCATCCCCCTTGACTTGTTTAGGAGTTTGATAAATCAAACATTATCAATTGGTGCTTTCGTTGAAAGTCATGACGAGATCGAGATCATCTGGGCATATGATGCTAGATGGAATTAATGGAATCTGAGATGGTCAGGAGGATTTCAGGCTTATGGGGAGGCAAAATGAAACCCATAGATCCCCCAAGCGAGCTTACCTCTTACTTGGGTTCAACGATGCAATATTACTATAGGCCAAAAATACTCCCATCACCGTAAGAGATATGAAGGTACTTCTTAGAGACTTCACGAGGATAATTGTCTAGACTATCCACAAAGGCAAAATGTCGTAGGCCCCTGCACGAAGTTATGGATACGGCACCATGGAGGAAGAGTTGAGAAGGCGAAGGGATAGTAGTAAAATAGGCACGTATTCCAATGTAATAGCTGCTGAGAGGAATGATAAAGGCAATGGGACCACCACCTCTTCAAGTAGAGATCCCACGTACCAACCAAGCCACTCATCCACTGCGTCCATAGGAGATGACTTGTCATGCATTTGTACCCCTGCCAAGCGCCACTCAAAGAAAATCCAGGGCGAAAGCACTTCATGGATGGAAATTAAAGAGGACAAATGGTTCAAGTGAAAAGCTCAAACAATTTGACCTCGGATGGGGCACCTTTGAACATAACACTTGCAAAAATATGACCTCCCCCTTTTGTCGAGAAATAATAGATTCTGAATTACCTCCTAGGTGGAGGGATATAATAAAAAATAGGTATACAAGTAAAACTGACTCGACCACCCGTATGGTGAAGTATCTCACTAAGGTACAAGTATACACCTACGATGAAAGAATTGCCTGTAGGATATTTCCCACTACATTAGGGGGACACGCGCTAAACTGGTTACACGATCTGTCTCGAGAGTCGATCACCTTTTTTAGGTAGTTAAAGGATTTGTTTACAACAAAATTCATCGTACAAATGCAAGCACCAAAATTGGTCAACAACCTATGCAACCTCTACCAAGGGTATGATGAAAGTCTTAGAGACTACATCGACAAGTTTCATGCCGTGATGTCTGAAGTTAGGAATGTAAGTGTTGAGACCGCAACCAACGCTCTAGTCGGAGGAATTGATGATCAGCCCCTATTCGAATTGTTCACTATGAGATCACCCATGGACTTTTTTGACCTGATGGAATGAGTTAGACAGCATATCCAACAAGATGACGCCCTGTGATCCAATAGGGGATGAAGGACGAATGTAATGGACAGACTATGATACCCAAATGGATGATCAATCTGGGGGACTTAGGTTCACAAAAGAATGGGAAGAAGTCCAAATAGGCCATCCACATCCAGGAATCTAGGCAAATGGAAGGAAATCAAGTGAGGCAAGCTCGAGCGGCCTGTCAGACACCCTGCATGAACTTTCACCTTACTCAACTCTAACACTACGTAAGTCCTTATGTGGATAAAAAAAAAGCACAAGAAGGTGAATTGGCCTAAGAGACTTTCTGAACAATCACGGAGCAAAAGAGACTCTAGCAAATATTGCAAATTCCACCAAAACATCGGTCATACGACTTATGAATGTCACTCATTAAAGGAAGAAATAGAATGGCTCATAAAAAATGGGTTGTTGAAGAAATTTGTAGGCCTTGTGAAAGAAAGGAGTCCTTGTGTGCTGCCCCTTGAAAAGGGGGATGATTCATGCTCTAATGATAACGATAAGCGCAAAAAACCTAGCAGCATTAGCCAGCGCAGGCCTTATATCGGGGTGATTAATATAATCTTTGGAGGATTGTCATATGGAGAAAATATCTCTCAAAAGATGAAAGGGAAAGGTGTTTACCTTTCGCACCTATTTGAAATGCTCTGCCCAGTTTTCATTTCCCATAAGGATGATAGAGACTTAAAATTTCCTCACGAAGATGCTCTGGTCGTCAATGTAAGGGTCAATAACTTCCTTATCAAGAGACTTGTCATAGACAATAGAAGCATCATAAATGCCCTAACACTCGAAGTTTACAAAGCGTTGGGACTACCAATAGGGGAGCTGCAACTGAACGCCACCTCGCTGATGGGATTAGGCAATGCCACTATCCCTGTGGTGGGTTCTATAGAAATGTTTATTGAGCTGGGCCAAGAGGCAATCACTCATGTATGCAAGGTAATATTCATGATAATCGATATGAAGTTTGCCTACAATATGATATTCGGCAAGCCCTTACTTTTTCAAACTAGAGTCGTTAGAAGCATATGGTATATGGTCATAAAGATACCCACTGAATGAGATGTTGTGATCTTGAGAGGAGATCAAAAGGTGTCTCAGGAAGTATATATCTCCACGATTAGGCCAAATAAAGAAGCCTACAAGGTGTAATCAAAGCCTGAGCAAAGCAGAAAGGATAAGCGCCTGAGAATAAACCCTGTTGGAAAGGTAAAAGCAAGAGAAC
Organism: Excoecaria agallocha; assembly: GCA_037975025.1. NCBI lineage: Eukaryota > Viridiplantae > Streptophyta > Magnoliopsida > Malpighiales > Euphorbiaceae > Excoecaria > Excoecaria agallocha. Next base: position 14,161,200 of record CM075818.1, read on the forward strand.
TCTCAAAAGACAAAAGCATTAAAATAGGAGTGAGCGTGGATAAAGAGTTCGAAGAATCGGTGATGCAAGTACTGATGATAAACCAGGCTTTTTTTGCCTGGAAATCGAAGGACATATCCAGAATAAACTCAAAAGTCATCACACATAGACTAAATGCTGACCCAAGTTATCGATCGATAAAGCAAAGGCTTTACAGATACGCCCCCGATCAAATAAAGTTCATTTCAGAAGAAGTCGATTGACTCCTAAAGGCATGGACGATTCGAGAGGTAGCCTACCCAGAGTGGCTGGCAAACATGGTCCTGGTAAAAAAGAAGTCTGGAAAGCTTAGGATATGTGTCAATTTCATGGATCTCAACAAAGCCTGCCTAAAAGATAGCCAACCCTTATCGAGTATGGATCAATTGGTAGATGCAACAATGTGCCAGGCAATCTATTCGCTACTTGACGCTTATGCTGGATACCATTAGATCTTAATGTGGCTCCTTGATCAAGAAAAGACAAGCTTCATAATAGATGACGGAACCTTTTGCTACAAGGCAATGCCATTCGATCTAAATAATGCCGGAGCCACATACCAATGGTTGATGAATAAAATATTCAAAAGTCATATCAGAGAAAACATTGAAGTTTATGTCGATGACATGATCGTCAAGAGTAAAAGGCCCAACAAACATTCTACTGATCTAGCAAAAGTCTTCAACACTTTGAACTAGTTTCAAATAAAGTTGAATCTGAAGAAGTGTATCTTTGGCGTACCATTAGAAACATTTTTGGGCTTCATGGTCTCGTAAAGGGGGATAGAAGTCAATCCCGAGAAAATACAGGTAATCTTAGATATGCAACCCCCAAAGAATGTGAAAAATGTCCAAAAACTAAATAGACGAATTATAGCCTTAAAGAGGTTCATTTCCTCCTTGGCAAAACATTGCACGCCTTTCTTTAAGAATTTGAGGAAGAACGACACATTTGAGTAGGGGACGAATTGTCAGCAAGCATTCAATGAGCTAAAGAAATTTTTCATGGCCCCTCCCTTATTGAGCAGGCCGATTCTACGGGAAAGCCTTTTCTTATACCTGTCAACGTCCAGGAAAGTTATTGCATGTGTCTTAGTTAGAGAAGAAGGGTCGTAACAGCTGACAATTTATTACTTCATCCATGTGCTGAGGGGTCCGGTGTCACACCCTTCATGGAACAGTCCTTTCCAAAGCAAATATAGCAAAAACGGTAAATTTTTTTCTTCCATCATCGATCAATTTTGATACACTTTAAATACCTTTACATCAAATTCCTAATCAATCGATAACCTTATAAACAATTAAACTATACACTAAATAAATTCATGCCAAAAACTTACACCAAACACTCACCTATCAATAATTATAATAACAATCAAAATACAGTTAAATCTTTTACCTTAATTGTCTAAGTATATACATGCCAAAATACAACTCGGTTTAGCACTAATTCTTCTTTTCCAATCTGGCTCCACTGTGTACTATGCTCCCACAACACTTTATAACCTGGACACAGTAAACACTATGTACTGAGTACTAGATATGCTCAATGGTGACTACTAATCCTAGAATTTCCCAAAATAAAGCATAATTACATAGATTATGCTACTCTTATTCTTATTTCATTAAACATTTACTGTTACTTTTGTTAACACTAGTTTTATTATTAACTCATATTTTGGTAATTATTTTTCTTTGATTTTCAATCTTTCAACGTCACTTTACACTAGTTTCTTAAGTGAATCGATTTCAAATTAACTTTTACTTTTACGTTTGTCCTTTACTATAGCCTTTACTTTCACTTAACTTTTGTTTTATATTTTAGTCACAGCAATATAATTATCTTTTCATTTAACGGTATATATTGGTACTTATATCTTTAATGGTATTAAATTTATAGACTATTTTATTTCTCGATTTATTGTTCAGCTATCCAATATATGCTATAATTACAATTCTTGCTATTTATTCTATTATTTTACTTTAACCTTTAAACTAATAAACACATTACTATTAAAAGGCTTTTAAGCTTTTATTACAAAGTAATACAGTTATTCTGGGACACTTTGCATTCAAATCTTTATTTTCTTCTTTATACATTTATCCATGTTCAAATACTTATTTAGGACTTATATCTTTTGTTTTTCCCAATTGAACAATTATGTGTCTTTTTATCGTTTTACTTTTCATTTGACTTTTCTTTCAGAAATACATTACTTAAGCATAAGATTTCACTTAATGACATTGTCATCACTTTTTGACTTTAAGTAGGAAATTAATATTATTTTCTAAACTTGTTACTTTTCAAAATAATAATTGGTACATGAAATACCAACTAATTTAATTTATCTTTTGTTAGTGTAAGCCTTAGCCCCAATGCATTGTAATAAAACACTTTGAATTAATAAAATGAGGCATTTGTTTTATCTTTTGTATTCCTATGCATATCAATTGATAGAACTATCCAAGAATGTTGTTTCGATTTAAGTTATCATGTGTGAGGCACATGGTTGTAAGACCTTGAAACAAATGAGACTTCATTCTAAACATTCCTAGTCAGTCATTGTTATGGGAATAACAATGAATTAAGACTAGTATGCTCTCTCTGATATTATAAGTTCTTTCTTACGGATCATTAGGACAAGAGTGTCAATCAGAGATCATAGATACATGTTAAAGAACATGGTATCTGAATACGATCCGCTCATGAGAACACTACATGGTACAAGTCATAAGTGTTTCTCATATGCAAGTTTTGTATTGGAGTTCTTAGAACTAAAATCTCTTTGAAACTCTTTATGAATTACTGTGTACTTTGACATACACCTAATGTGCTCGTAACAAAGTGACAAGTACGGGTATGATTGGGTATGCATTGATTCATGTTAAAGAGCATGAGAGAAGTGAAGGGATTACCCCTCTCGATAAGAGAAAAAATATCATCAGTCACTTGATCAGTGAACTGAGAAGTGTATGGCCATACCGAGATGAAATAATGAGTAATCATTATTTATCTGAGTTCAGTGTCACTGGAATATCAAGAAAGGAATTAATATATATAAGGATGACTAGTTCCATGCCTTATATTAATTCTGATATTTATGGGTAAGGGACAATGCAAAATTACATTAGGTCACTAAATGCCATATGCATTTTCATTTAATTTGGAATGCTATAATATCTTGCTAGAGAATATATATAGCCTTTGAATTAATTTATTAATTCATTGCCAATATTAAATGGACCTATAGGATCATACACAAAGCATTGGGCTTAAAATATTTAAATAGTGTATTGGGAATTAATTTGGACTTTTATTTAAAGTCAAATTAATGCATAAAATGGGTAAACAGATTCTGTTTTAGGCAAATCTGTAAAAACAGTTTTTTTGCCTAGCTGTTTTAGGCAAAACTGTCAAGGTGCGAGCTGTTTTAGGCAAATCTGTCAAACAAGCTGTTTTAGGCAAATATGTTAATAGTTGTTACACAAGAAAAATTTATTGTCATATACTAGTTTTAATTTTGATTAATTAATTATCTATGTATAATTAAGTTAATTGAGTATTAAATTCTAAATTGTATTTAATCAAAATATAATACTTGAGAAGGAATTAATGTGGCCAAAATTCGGCAACCAATTAATTCCAAAATAAGTTTATTTTGATTAAATGACTAATGCCATTTAAATTTGAAACCTAATATAGTTTGAATTAATTTAAATCACTTAATTAGGAAGTGATGGAGGCTGAATATATTCCTAATTCTAAGGGATTTTGGTATGACCTATCTTTCCTAAATTAATGATATAAATTAATTAATTATATTTTTGACAAGGTGAACAATTTTTCTCTTTTGGCCGAAATACGCAAGGGGAAGAATACTTTGTTGCTTTCTTGTGTTATTGGCATTAATAGCACCTAAAAGAAGTGCAAGATCAAGTCTTGTAGCTTCAAACCATTGCCTTTACACAATACTTTAAAAGAGAGCTAGCAATCTCTATTTTAAGCCATCTTTGCAAGTGTGTGTGTGAGAATAGAGGGAGTGGCGTAAAAGGCTGTTCCTTGGCATTGGTGATCAAGATCTAAGGCGGATAAAGTCATCTTAGTTGCTCATCATCACCAAATTCAAGATTTAAAAGGCATCAAAAGTTGTAAGTTGTAAAAACCCTAAAATTGCATGTTTCGATTCTTGATATGGAATTGTTTGGCATGTATGATTGTTTTTCATCGTTTTTCCGCTGTACGATTACCATGAACATATCATGTCATATTCCAGCAGTTGTATTAGAGCCTAATTATGCTTATTTTAGTGCTTTAGATGCATGAAAAATTAATTAAAAATCGTTATTTTGAAAACATGCAATGCTAAAATTTTCTGTTTTGAGTTTTATGCATTGTTTTGGTGTAAAAACGATTTTAATTGATTAGATAGGTATTATAATTAATATGACATGTTAATATACTGTCCTAAGATGTTCTAGGAGCTGTTAATGGTCGGATTTAATTAATAATATCTGATGGTACATGTTAATATTAAAACTAGGTGCTAATTGGCATGTTAATTGTTAGTTTAACAACTAGTTTTCAATATTAAATGTAAAAACGATTTTGGAATGTTTGTAAGTGATTTTTAAAGATTAAATATCAGGTCTGGACATATTTTAAATTTTGTTTTAATTCTGGTCCATGACAATTTAATTGATTAATTTTAAAATCACTTAAAACTATGACTAGTTTGTGTTTGTTACATGTTTAATCAACATTGTTTGTTTTGTTTTGATTAAAATGGTAAAAACACATTTAGATCAGATTGGTACAGAATATTAAATCAATATTTATGACCTTATTTAAATTATTAAATGACTCATAAAATTGATTTAAGTGTTTGTGCATTTTATGGCATTTCATAAGCATTAAACAACTAGTTTTTATTGTTTGTTTGTTTTTGCATGAATGTCGTGTACTATATATGTGTTCTTCATGATTTTATATTTTTAATTCATGTTAGCACATATTATATATATTTTTAATGTTTATGGGCTATATGACATAAAATTAAAAATGAAAATGTTGGAAATTATACTAGAGTTGATTTATAGCACAAATCTAACTAGTTAGTGTTTTGGGCTTTTAAGAGAACTTATTCAATAAGAGGATTTAGTCCATTGGGCTTTGGCCCAAGCCCATCACGGGGTCTTCTCTTAATGGTTCAAGTACACAATTTCCATTAATGGACTTGGATAAATTAAATAAAATTGGACTTTGTTTTATCCATGAATGTTATGTATATTTATTTGCTAGTTTGGTGTGATGAATGGATATGCATGGTGCATTCATAGGCCCTGGGTTCTGTAATTAAATATGGCATGCGGGCCATTATATTTTGTTGTAAAAGTTTCATTTATTTCTTAGAATAGAATATACTTGAAGACTTTGTAAATCAAAATGAAGCCCACCGGAGTGGAGAAGCCAAACTCGAAGATTCTTATGTAATAGTATAAAATCTTAGTTATAGGGTTTTGGGCCCATGTTTGTCACGCTTTACTTTATGAAATTATTTATATATGCATGCTATGTATGGATGACAAAGCGTATGCCATGTAAGCCGTAATAAAATGAATCCCTAAAAATAGTAAGTCACAAAGTTGCCTTCCTAATTAGAAACATGTCAAGGCATCGATCATCGGTCACGTAGACTAGGAGTCCTAGATGCGCCCGATTATCTTTGTGAGGCATGGGTTATGGATATAGGTTGGACTTAACATGGAAAGGGATGCCTGGACCTAGGCAACTAATAAATGGGTTTGTGCTATAACATCTTAAGATGTTAGCCCATTTTATCCAAGAGTCATGTACGAGGCATGATTGGAGTTTTCCTACCTAAGTAACTTAACTTGTTAGGTGTACAAGCCCAGCTTGACTAATAAGTTGTTGTGAAAAGTGGATCTTGGCCCACATTAAAACACTAACCTGAATTATTTAAAGGGATATTAATTCGGTTTGTGGGATTATAAATAAGACCTCATTTAATCTTGCTAAATTTTATTATAGATTGAAAATGGCATCTTCAAACAACAATTTCTCATTGTGATCGGTCCTTGAAAAAGACAAATTGAATGGCACCAATTTCATAGACTGGTCTCGAAACTTAAGAATAGTTCTTAAGCAAGAGAAAAAGTTGTATGTTTTGGATGCACCCTTGCCTGAAGAACTTGCTAGGAATGCCTCTGCGGTTCAAAAGGAAACTTTTGAGACCAAGAAGAGCGACTCCAATGATGTGACCTGTTTGATGCTGGCCACAATGGTGCCTGACTTGCAAAAGCAATTTATGGACCAAAAGGCTTATACGATCATGGTGCACCTCAAGGAGATGTTCCAAGAGCAAGCTCATCACGAGAGGTTCGAGACAACAAAGGCTTTAATTTCTTGTAAGATGGCTGCGGATACTCCTGTTAGTACCCATGTACTCAAGATGAAAGGGTATCTTGATACTCTTGAGAAGCTTGAGGTACTAGTGCCAAAGGAATTGGCCACTGAGTTAATCTTAGGATCATTGACTGATGATTATAATCCATTTGTGATGAATTATAACATGCATGCAATGAACAAGTCAGTCACTGAGCTTCATGGGATGTTTAAGAATGTTGAAGAGAACATTCAAAAGACCAATCCCGTATTGATGGTTCAAGGAGGCATTAAGAAGAGACCCGCTAAGGGAAAGGGAAAGGGAAAGGGAAAGGCAAAACCCAAGAATGACCTGGCTCAATTCAAGTCAACTGGGAGTGCACCTCAGGCTCAATCCAAGCCCAAGGCGCAGAAACTCAAAGAGAGTGAGAGCACTTGCTTCCATTGTAACAAGATAGGGCATTGGAGGAAGAATTACGCTCTCTTCAAGGAAGAACAAAAGAAGAATGGAGCTAAAGTGTCTAGTTCTGGTATTTTTGTTGTTGAGATTAGCCTTTCTATTTCTACCACTTGGGTATTGGATACCAGTTATGGTTCTCACATTTGTTCAAATGTGCAGGGGCTAAGAAATAGGCAATTACTTGGGAAGAATGAAGTGGACCTCCATGTGGGGAATGGAGCACGAGTTGCTGCCATGGAGATAGGCGACTATCAACTCACTTTACCTTCTGGACTTTGTTTAGTTTTGAAAAATTGTTATTATGTGCCTGCCATGAGCAGAAACATTATTTCAGTTTCTTATTTGGATTTTGATGAATTTGATTTTGTTATTAAAAATGGTAATGCTCATATTCGTCGCCAAGGCATTTCTTATGGCAATGCCATGTTGCGAAATGGCCTTTATATCCTTGATTTACAAAACAAAGAGTCCATATACAACATTAATACAAAGAGGGTTAAATCAAACAAACTGAACCCTACTTACTTCTAGCATTGTCATTTAGGACATGCAAACGAAAAATGCATTTCAAGACTCCACAAAACTAGAGTGCTTAGGTCATTCGACTTAGAGTCTTATGACACATATGAGCTATGTTTGCATGGAAAAATGACAAAGAGTCCTTTTAACAAGAAAGGTGAGAGGACTAATGACTTATTGGAACTAATACATACCGATGTATGTGGACCTTTAAGTACACAAGCTAGAGGTGGTTTTAGCTACTTTGTGACATTCACAGATGACTTCAGTAGATATGGCTATGTCTATCTAATGAAGTACAAGTTTGAAACTTTTGAGAAATTCAAAGAGTATAAGAACGAAGTAGAAAACCAACTTGGCAGAAGTATAAAAGCCATTCATTCAGATCGAGGTGGCGAATACTTAAGCCAAGAGTTTGACAATCATCTAAAAGAGTGTGGTATTATTTCACAGCTCACTCCTCCTGGAACACCGCAATAGAATGGTGTGTCCGAAAGGAGAAATTGAACTCTATTGGACATTCGATCTATGATGAGTCAAGCTAATCTTCCTATCTATTTTTGGGGTTATGCATTAGAAACTGCTGTGTTTCTATTGAACCGTATTCCAACTAAAGTAGTTGAGAAGACACCATACGAGGTATGGACTGGGAAAGAACCCGATATGTCTTTTCTCAAGATTTGGGGCTGTGAAGCACATGTTAAGAAATTAAGATCTGACAAACTAGAGTCCAAATCCACTGTCTGCTTGTTTGTGGGTTATCCCAAAGAAACAAAGGGATACTACTTTTACTCACAAGCCAAGAACAAAGTATTTGTTGCTCGCAAGGTTGTTTTCTTGGAAAAGGAATTCCTTCTCAAGAAAGACAGTGGGAGTAAAGTAGAACTTGGAGAAATTCAAGCACCACAAAATCCTATAGAGGATGAGTTGGAAATGGGATCAAGTTCACAACCAGTTGTGGAACAAGAACCCATTACACAAGAACCTAGAAGGTTTGGTAGGGTACGTCGAGAGATTGAGAGTTATGAATTTCTAATCACCGATTGTGACACTATTGAGTTAGTAGATCGTGAGGATCCTACTACCTACCGAGAAACTATTGAGAGCCCAAACTCGGAAAATTAGCTTGAAGCCATGAAATCCGAGATGCAATCAATGTACGATAACCAGGTTTGGACCTTGGTTGATCCACTAGAAGGTGATGAGGTAATTGAATGCAAGTGGTTCTTTAAACTCAAAGCTGATAAGACCTACAAAGGCAGACTAGTAGCAAAAGGTTTTGGACAAACTCATGGTGTAGACTATGACGAGACCTTTTTGCCTGTAGTCATGCTCAAGTCCATTAGGATTTTGCTTGCCATAGCTGCATATCATGATTATGAGATATGGCAAATGGATGTCAAAACTGCTTTCCTCAATGGAAATTTACTTGAGGATGTGTATATGACACAGCCTAAAGGTTTTGTCAATCCCAAGCATCCTAAGAAGGTTTGCAAGCTTCAAAAATCTATTTATGGATTAAAGCAAGCATCCCGAAGTTGGAATCTTCATTTTGATGAGGCTGTCAAGGAATTTGACTTCATCAAGAACGAAGATGAGCCTTGTGTGTACAAGAAGGTTAGTGGGAGCATAGTAGTATTTCTAGTCCTATATGTGGACGACATCCTTCTCATTAGAAATGACATTCCAACATTGAAAAAGGTTAAACAATGGTTGGTATTCAAATCTATAGAGATATATAGAATCGGCTTTTGGGACTAAGTCAAGTAAAGTACATAGACAAAGTACTAAAGCATTTTAGCATGGGAGACTCAAAGAAAAGGTACATACCTTTAGCTTTGGGAGTTCCTTTGACTAAAGAACAATGCCCTAAAACCAAAGAGAAAAGGGACAACATGAGTAGAATCCCATATGCATCTGCTATTGGATCTATCATGTATGCTATGCTATATACTAGGTTGGATGTTGCTCATGCACTAAGTGTAACCAGTAGGTTTCAACAAGACCCTGTGAGAAGCACTGGTCTGCTGTAAAAGGGATTTTGAAGTACCTGTGAAGGACTAAGAATCACTTCTTGGTGTATGGTGGTTAAGAAGAGCTCGTCATACAAGGTTATACCGATGCTGCTTTTCAGACCAGCACTCAGGATTCTAGATCGCAATCTGGGTTTGTTTTTGTTTTGAACGGTGGAGCTGTCAGCTGGAAAAGCTCGAAGCAAGAGACTGTTTCCGACTCAACTACTGAATCTGAGTATATTGCAGCGAGTGAGGCTGCAAAAGAGGCTGTTTGGATTAAAAATTTCATTTTTGGATTAGGAGTGGTCCCAAGAATCCTAGATCCATTAGAAATTTTCTGTGACAACAACAGGGCCATCGCATAGGCCAAGGAGCCCCGGTCACACCAGAAATCCAAACACATACTCAAGAGGTACCACCTGATCAGAGAAATCATTGATCGTGGGGACGTCAAGGTTAGCAAGATAGCAAGTGAAGACAATGTAGCAGATCCTTTGACGAAACAGTTGCGTCCAAATCTGCATGAAACTCATTTGAGAGCGTTCGGTCTTAGGGCTATGCCCAATTGGGACTAGTGCTAGTGGGAGATTGATAATGTAAGCCCTAGCCCCAATGCATTGTAATAAAACACTTTGAATTAATAAAATAAGGCATTTGTTTTATCTTTTGTATTCCTGTGCATATCAATTGATAGAACTATCCAAGAATGTCATTTCGGTTTAAGTTATCATGTGGGAGGAACATGGTTGTAAGACCTTGAAACAAATGAGACTTCATTCTAAACATCCCTAGTCAGTCATTGTTATAGGAATAACAATGAATTAAGACTAGTATGCTCTCTCTAATATTATGAATTATGTCTTACGGATCATTAGGACAAGAGTGTTAATCAGAGATCATAGATACATGTTAAAGAACATGGTATCTGGATACGATCAGCTCATGAGAACACTACATGGCATAAGTCATAAGTGTTTCCAATATGCAAGTTTTGTATCGGAGTTCTTAGACCTAAAATCTCTATGAAACTCTTTATGAATTACTGTGTACTTTGACATACACCTAACGTGCTCGTAACAGAGTGACAAATACGGGTATGATTGGGTATGCATTGACTCATGTTAGAGAGCATGAGAGAAGTGAAGGGATTACCCCTCTCGATAAGAGAGAAAATATCATCGGCCACTTGATTAGTGAACTGACAAGTGTATGGCCATACCGAGATGAAATAATGAGTAATCATTATTTATCTGAGAGTTCAATATCAGTGGAATATCAAGAAAGGAATTAATATATATAAGGATGACTAGTTCCATGCCTTATATTAATTCTGATATTTATGGGTAAGAGACAATGCAAAATTGCATTAGGTCACTAAATGCCATATGCATTTTCATTTAATTTGGAATGCTATAATATCTTGCTAGAGAATATATATAGCCTTTGAATTAATTTATTAATTCATTGCCAATATTAAATGGACCTATAGGATCGCACACAAAGCATTGGGCTTAAAATATTTAAATAGTGTATTGGGAATTAATTTGAACTTTTATTTAAAGTCAAATTAATGCATAAAATGGGTAAACAGATTTTTGCCTAAAGCAACTGGCAAATCTGTAAAAACAGTTTTTTTGCTGTTTTAGGCAAAACTGTCAAGGTGCGAGCTGTTTTAAGAAAATCTGTCAAACAAGTTTTTTGCCTAAAACAGCTAGCAAATATGTTAACAGTTGTTACACGAGAAAAATTTATTGGCATATGCTAGTTTTAATTTCAATTAATTAATTATCTATGTATAATTAAGTTAATTGAGTATTAAATTCTAAATTGTATTTAATCAAAATATAATACTTGAGAGGGAATTAATGTTGCCAAAATTCGGCAACCAATTAATTCCAAAATAAGTTTATTTTGATTAAATGACTAATGCCATTTAAATTTGAAGCCTAATAGAGTTTGAATTAATTTAAATCACTTAATTAGGAAGTGATGGAGGTTGAATATATTTCTAATTCTAAGGGATTTTGGGATGACCTATCTTTCCTAAATTAATGATATAAATTAATTAATTTCATTTTTGACAAGGTGAACAATTTTTCTCTTTTGGCCGAAATACACAAGGGGAAGAATACTTTCTTGCTTTCTTGTGTTCTTGGTATTAATAGCACCTAAAAGAAGTGCAAGATCAAGTCTTGTAGCTTCAAACCATTGTCTTTATACAATACTTTAAAAAAAAGCTAGCAATCTCTATTTTAAGCCATCTTTTCAAGTGTGTGTGTGAGAATAGAGGGAGTGGCGTAAAAGGCTGTTCCTTGACATTGGTGATTAAGATCTAAGGCAGATAAAGTCATCTTAGTTGCTAGTCATCACCAAATTCAAGATTTAAAAGGCATCAAAAGTTGTAAGTTGTAAAAACCCTAAAATTGCATGTTTCGATTCTTGTTATGGAATTGTTTGGCATGTATGATTGTTTTTCATCGTTTTTCTGCTGCACGATTACCATGAACATATCATGTCATATTCTATCATCTTTTTCATTTAAAAATTCATTTTAAATCATTTTTTCTTTATAAAAGCTTAACTTAATCTTTATTTATTATTTTATTTTTATAAAACATTTCTTTTTCTTTTTTTCTATTAATCACACTTTTTGGAAAATCTTACAGTTTTATCACAACTTTTTATTTTCTTCCAAACAAATTATTTTTCGTTTATAACTTTTTATATTCAATTCATTTAAATAATACTGATTTATTCATTACAATACGTCCCTAGTGCAATATAACAGGATTCTCAAAAAGGATACGCGGAATTGGACCCAAAGGTCTCACTGAGAGAGAAGTGATCCCCAAGGGACCATTTCTCGAAAAATATTTTTTTTCATTTTCACCGAAAATATTGAAGTTATGGAGATCAAAGGTCCTACCCATAGCAAAGTAAGTCGCCATGACTTGCACTGCGGTATAGGGTGTCCCTATGGCTAGTTAATTATATCCTAAACAAGAATATCATTACCTGCTTATTGCTAAAAGCAAAACAATCAATTATATTTGAATTAATTTTTAAATATGTAAAAATCTTTAGTTTCTTCCTTTTATTTCTTAATACAATACATTTTTATTAATCGCACTCTTTTAGTGTTTTTGACTATTCAGTGACTTTTTTCTTTCTTTTTCTTTCTTTCACTTTATCTTTTTAGGTCACTTTTGTGAATTATTCTTTAATAATTTACTTGAACACTTGAGACTTTTCAGTCTTTTATACACTTTATGAATTATAGTATTATAATTCACAATTTCTTTATTCTTTGTATGTAATCTTCTGTACATTATCTCTTAATAATTCAGTGATTAATTTTTTGACGATTTTTCTTTTTCTGTCCGAAATATTTGTCATTCGGATATGCCAACTATTACTGAATTATTCTATAATAATTCACTATTTTAATACTTTTTATTGACTAATTTATTTTGATAAATTAGTCAAACATTTATTTTATAACTTTTTAAACAATTATGAATTATATTGATATAATTCATTATTTTATTTTTCGAAAATGCATAAATTGACTTTTTCATTTTTTTTACTGAAGTAATATACTTCACATTAGTTTATTATCATGTACTTATTTATTGAATTATTTTTTAATAATTTAATATTTTTAATTAAATATAATCAATATTTTATTTAAAAAATATTCTAATAAAGGATATAAATTTCACGAAAATTCGTATACACATTATTTTATAATTTTCATCATTTTCACTCATTTTATGAATTATTTACCAATAATTTATTATTCTTATTACTTTCATCGCTTAATAACTATTCCAAAAAATTTATCAGTTGACTTTTTATTTCTTTTTCATTAACTGTGAATTAATTTCATATTAATTCACTTTCCTTCACATTTTTATGCAATTATTCATTACTACTTCAATATTTTCTTTTATACATATTCACATTTATTCTTCAATAAAATTCTGATAATTTTAATAAATTTCAATAAAATTTATTTATGCATTACTTATTATTTACTATCATTTTTCACTTAAATAATCAATTATTTCACAATATTTCATAATTTATACTATAAACATACATGTTACATATTCTCTAAAATTTCAAAAATAAATTTCAATTATTCAATAAAAATTCATAAACACCAATTATTATTTCTATAATTAATTTAGGCTAACATATATTAATTTCATGCAAAATTTCCATCATTTTCCCTTAGTAAGTGTTTCATCCACCACACTAAACCCTCCTAAAAATTTTCTTTCTTCCATTTAAGCTTTCATTTCATCTTCTCTAATGTCCAATTTCATTTATCCTAAACAAATTTCATAATTAACAACTTTAACAATTTTTCACCTAGTTACATAAATGGAATTAATTAACAATAAAAGAAAAATCAAAGGATTTTATAGTCACTTACAATTTTTCCTTGTTTAAGGATGCCTAAAGTCTCCTTTCTCTTGCTCCTCCACTTACAAACTTTTCTTTCTTTTTTCTCACCATCCATGGCCGGCCAAACAAGCTCTCCTAACCTCAATTTTTTGTCTTCATATGCAAAATTTAAACTCATAATTAGCTTCTACACCTCAAAATCTATAAGAAAACACTAAAGAACCAATTAAAATCAATTAATTTTATAAGTTCTATCTTACCTCTTTTTCTTTCTCAACTTGATTCCTTGCCTTACTTTGCTCAAATCATTTGATTGAAGCTACTAGGATGACCTAGAGAGATAGAACTTCATCTTTTATGTTGGAGTTTATGAGAGATTTGAAGTGAAAGAAGAAGAAATCAAAGAGAGAAGGTAGAGAGAGCATAGTTCGGCCAACACAAGGAGAGGGAGAGAAAGCCAACAAAATCTAGAAAATTCTCCAGATTTTCTTCCTATAAATATCTCTCATTTGAGCCTAAATGTGAGCTTAATCAATGGGCTTAGCCCAATCACAAATTAAAGCACATTTTAGGCTATTTAAGGCCCAAACCAATTTATCTATCTTCCTCACTTCAATTCACTTAAAAAATAATTCCATCAATTTTATCGCATCAAAAATAGCTAGCATGCAAATTTTCGACTGAATCGGAGTCCGTTATTGGTCCGATTCAAACTTATCAGTCCGATTCGACAACTGCCGGTGTCACCAAAAAATTCAATTATCATTACCAAAATATTTTACATAAAAATTCGTGTAGGCATGCAAAATCTAACAATTTTCGGAGTTCGTTTATTGTTTTTAATTATTTATGCAAAATCATATCTCCTTCCTAACCAGGAAAATTGACTCGCTACCTTTTTCGTATTTTTGACATTTGGAGACCCATTTGATCTCAATTTCACTTCAAATTTCAACTCCGGGCTCACTATGACCATTACTTTCCAATGGTCCAATAAAATATTTTTGACTTTCGGGTATCCTTTCGGGCCCGGAAACCACTATTTACTATCGAAAAGTACTATTCACGGTTGATCCAGTGTTGAGGCCATTACATCTAGAGTTAAAGAAATGCCCAATTGAATAGATGATAATGGCATTGATGATGTGCACCGGCAAATTGAGATGGTATTTTGAAGCGCACACCATCATTATCTGATCGGATCAGCCGCTTTGAAAGATTTTATAGGCACCTGACCTAAAAGGTAAGATGGTGGGTTGGGTTATAAAATTACAACCATGAGACTTCAGGTATGAACATAGGAGTGCAATAAAGGCCTAAGCCGTAGTTGACTTCGTTGCTGAGTTCACCGCAAATGGAGAGCCAATCAAGCAGCCCCTAAAAATGGCATGGAAAATGATTGTTGATGGGGCTTCAAAAAATGCTCGAGGCGGAGTTGGAATAGTCATAATGGGCCCCCTCGACATTACAATCAAGTATGCAATCCGATTTAGCTTTAAAGCATCCAATAATGTTGCAGAGTATGAAGCATTGCTACACGGCCTGAGGCTGGTGAGGGTGGTTCAACTGGAAATCCTCAAAATCAAAAGTGACTCTCAGTTAGTGACCAGCTAAGTATCAGGCACCTTTGAAGCCAAGGAAGATTTCATGAAAAGATACTTGGCGAAATTCAAGACCGCTTTAAGGGAGCTAGAAGAAGCCCAATCAACCTGGATCCTGGAGAAAGTGTCTAAAGAAGAAACAACGATGGCTAATCGATTGGCCAAGTTGTCCGCCTCAATAGGGCTGATGGAAATTGAACAATAGGGTGACACTTAGATGACCCCGATTGAAAGGTTTCTCTAAACGAGTAAATTGCCCACAAACAAGGATGAATCCCAAAATGTATCTCAAAAATCTCTAAGTTATTCTATAATTAATGATGAATTATATAAGAAGGCATCCAATCATCCCTGGCTTAAATGTATGACGGAGGAAGAAGGCGATTACATACTCAAGGAGATCCATGAGTGTATCTGTGGGGCACATAAAGCCAGCAAGACGATTGCAAGAAAGATGCTCCAAACTGGCTATTACTGGCCAAACATCTTCAAAGACACCTAGAATAAAAGTAAAAAAGTGCCCGTAATGTCAAATTCATAGCAGTATTATTAGAAAGCCTGCGGCAAACCAGCAGCTGATCGGAGTATCTTGGCCGTTCGACTAATGGGGGCTGGACATGATAATGGTCATTTATATAGTGTTTTTAGTATATTTTTAGGTGTTTAATTAGGTTAATTTTGTGTTAATTAGAATTAGATTTGAGTTTAATTTGTTAGTTTTATGTTTTTGAAGTTAATTGTAAATTTTGGTTTTTTTCAGGGTTATTTTGCAAGAAAAAGGACTTAATTGTAAAAAGGACAAAGATTTGGGCCAAAACTGCAATTATGAAAAATTTATGCGAGAAAGTGATCGTGAGGTCCAGAAGATCGATGCATGGCCACGTGAAAATGAGTGAAGAAGAAGACATGACCACGTGAGAAGGAGAAAAGAAGAGAAACCATGTAACACGTGACCACGTGTGAAACAAAGGAAGACCACACGTGACCACGTGTGAGGAAGAACAAAAACAACACATGGCCACGTGTGGAATTACACTAGAAATCACGTGGCCACGTGTTCAAACTCCCACTTCGCGGGTGTTCAAACTCCCACTTCGCGAAGGATTTTCTCGAGCTTCCTGTTTTGGGTAGAGTTTGCTTCCTATTTGATTTTAAGAGTTTAAGAAGGAATCCACGACATCTTTGGCCTATAAATAGCAAGCTAAAACATCAAAGAAGGGAGCAATTAGTAGAATCAATTAGAGAAATCTTAGAATTAGGCTTAGTTATTTTACGTTGTTTTTATGTTTTCATTATCTTTCTTCAACTTTGTCTTAGTTTTTAATTATGTTTAGGAAGTAGTTTTTCTTCTTTTGCTAATTGAACCTTGAAAACTTATATTTTCATTGTTATGACTTTATTTTGAGCTTAATTTCAATATCGGTTGATTATTTCTTGGTTTTAAGCATATTCTTATCATTGATTATGTTGAGATTGATTATTGGTTTATTGAATAAATAACTAAAGATTGGTTTTGACATAGTTAATGATTTGCATGTTCTTGGATTGACTCTTTAATGTTTATGCATGATTATTATCCGAAATATGAGATGATTATGTGTGAATTTTATTGATTAATACTAAGAAAGGATGAACTAAGAATGAATTGGAATTGAATCACTTGAGAAAGGCTTCAATGAATATTTAGGAAGTTAAAACTAGATTTTCATGCTAAGTATTAGATTTGTCTATGAGTTTAATACTAAGAATGATATACTTGAATAAAGATATCTTGCTTTATTACTAGTTTTTCCATAATCACTGGTGTTTATATTGAATTTAAGTCATTACAATGAAAGTTAAGGTGGATAGTTTCTTTAGCAAGAGAATTTCAGTTATTGTTTCGTTTTTAATTCATGTTTTAGCTTTTGTTTTGTTTAATTGTTTATTTTGTTTAATTTTTGCTTTTAAATCAAAAACATTTGGGAAACAATCTCGGATTAATTTAATTCATACATAGGTATTATCCTTAGCAATCCATGTTTCCTTGGGTACGATATTTTGGGGTCTTAATTTATATTTCCCTGTATTACTAGCAGACCTAGTACACTTGCTAGATACCGGTCAGGACATCTTGGGTCCTTTTTCCCAAGGCAAATGACAAATGAAATTTCTTGTTGTCGCTGTTGACCACTTCTCCAAATGGATCGAGTAAAGATCTCAGTGATGATAACTACCGAAAGAATCAGAAACTTCACATGGAGAGAGATCATCTGCAGATATGGCCTCCCCAAATTCTTTGTAACTGATAATGGCAAGCAATTTGATAGTTCAACGTTCAAAAAATTTTGTTCTGGCCTAAATATTGACTTGAAATTCACTTCGATCAGCCACACGCAAAGCAACGGGATGACGAAGGTCTCCAACCAGACCATATTGATGGGATTAAAAAAGTGACTGGGCGAAGCAAAGGTCGGCTAGATAGAAGAGCTACAAAGCATCTTATGGTCTTACCGAACTTTACCAGAGCTAGAACTCATCAAACACCCTTTCAACTGGTGTATGGATCGGAGGCATTCATACCGGTGGAGATCGAGATCCCTTTTTACCATTTAAAATTTTATTCTGAAGAATAATGTGTAAGAAAGATGCCAAGATTTAGATCTGTTAAAAGAAAAGAGAGAGGATGCTTACACAAAAATTGTCGTCTACAAATAAGGAATTGCCAGATATCATAATAAAAGGGTAAGGCCCAGGGCCTTTAACGTTGGCGATCTGGTTTTAAGGAAGGTTGAGATTGGGATAGACAACTGTAGTACATGGTGGACAGATAACATAACAGGCTCCCCATAATGTTTCCTACTGCTCACATTCTGTGTCTCCCCCCTCCAAAAGGTTCTCCAGCTTGTCCATAACATGCAGCAGCCAATCAAAATCATACGAACTCTCTTTCCCATCCATAGCTACAATTAACTTAGTAATATCAATGGCATATAGAGACACATGACCTACTCTGTCCTCTAAAGATCTCACTCTATTCGATCGAGTGACCGACATGCCAAATCCTCTTGCTCTCCCTATGAGGAAATACTTATCCTTGTAGCCTTTCATCGATGAAGGGAGCGCGATCAGCTTCTTCCCCGACCTATTGGTGAAATAATACTCTGTCCCTTCAGATAAACTAGACAAGTAGAAAAAATGAGTAAAAAGGTCAAGAGTTAGGGCCACTCCCTCACCCTTGTAGATTATCTTGAAGCAGGCTATCACCCTCCACCCATTAGGGTTCAGCTAATTCTGCGTGAGCCTGTAACCTTTGAGGATGCTAATCTCAAAAGCATCGAGTAGGAACCTAAGCCCCCCGTCTAAACTCTACAGATGGTGAACAAACCATTTATTCTTATTCGCACTAAAGGGACCCTCCATTACTGCCATGGAGTCAGAGCATTTCATCACATATATGTCATTCGGTAAACCATACTTTTCCTTTGTTCTCGACACTTCACTCTCTAACCAGGAGGAATGTGTGTTTACAGCAGGTCTATCCTTATACTGCTCAACAAAGCTTCTATTCAGTGATTGACTACTATTAGATGCCATATCTTCAGGAGGGGAAAAGTGAAATGGTCCCTAGTCTTGACTAAAAACCGAAAGCCCAAACCAGAGGATTCAGAGATGAAACAACACACAAATGATATGCGAAAAGATGAAAGGGAAACGTAAGACATGTAAGTTAAATTTACTTGCTTGAGGAAATAATTTTGAGATCTGAAAAAAACTCTTAAAATCGAAAAATCTAGGAAATGCGAGAAAAATTTTGGCAGAGCTTCGCCAGGAAATTCAATAAAAAGCAGAAAGCGGTCCTTGAAGGCTACATATTTATGCGGAAAGACTCATCGAATGCATCAACCAAATTCTGCCATGAGTAAAAGCGTCGCCCTAGGCACACACGCTTGTCTTTAAGTGATGGCAGCTGTCCAATTAATGATGACTCAATTGGGCGAGCGATTTTACAGTCATTGCCAATCCGACTTTCGGACGATCAGTCACCTTTTTAATAGGGGACAGGTGATAACACCCTATCATCTTTTGGGCCCAAAGCCCAGGGATTCTAGCTCCCAGAGATGCTTGGCACGTGACTAACAAGCATTGGAAAGCTGACTGATTTGAAATGATCGGATTGATGGGACCAGTTGTCTTGTTGATTCGCCATAGTACAGTAAAGCCTTCGTCTCTTACCTGCTCCTTGTCACGTTGCTGTTCTCCTACTCTAATATCTTTGTAGCCCTACCTAGGCACTCGAGTACACTCCTACATCATCTATAAATAGCCCAATGAACAGTGACTTCAAGTACTTGAAACTGGAGACCATCTCTCTCTAAGATTCAGATATCTTTAAGTCACTGACTTAAAATTCAGAGTGCTTCCGGCCGGACCGACCGGACAAAGCTTCTTGCAGGTCTCCGCATAACTATCAGATCTTATCCCCTTCGACTTCCGATCGGGCAAAGCTTTTTGTAGGTCTCCGCATAACGATCGTATCTTATCCCCTTCGACTTGTTTAGGAGTTTGATAAATCAAACATTATCACAAATTAAGTTAGGATGAAATTTTTATTAATGAAATTAATAGTGGAATTTTAAACCATTTAGTTATGGATAAAGGAAAATGAGAAAAATTTCATTACATACCTTTAAATTAAAACAGAATTTAAATTTAACAATTGTATTTTTTTTAATTGATCAAAAAAGTTTATCTATTCTTTTTTGAGTTAGATTCAAAATTGTTGAATTGTATAATCCTCAACTGACAACACTGATGGAGGATCCCACTCTTCATCGGGACTCCTTTAATCTTAAGGCGCCACGGCAACGGACTAACTTTAACATTTTTCAACACATAAGAACCTAGCTAGAAATGCCCATCGTGGCTCCCAATGTTGAGAACTTATGTTTAAAATATGGATTTGAGCGTAGACGATTATTATCACCACTCCTCCTCGGTCTTCCCTCCGTTAGGCACGAGTCGTCTTGTTTTCCATCACTCACTTTCTCTGTTTCTGTTTCTCTCTCTATATATGTAATGGTCAAATGAAAGATTTAAACTTTAACCAGTGGCCTAATAAGTTTCTTACGAATGGAAATGGCGGAAGGGATCAAATAGTAATTTGCATTAACTGCCAGGAATTTATTCGCCAATTTTCTCCATTATTACACCTTTCTTTAAGGTATTTTTTTTTTTAATTTTCAATTTCGATTTCTCTTCGACTTAATCGAACTTTGTACCTTATCAGCCTTTTCTTATTTGTTTTATGTTTTATTCATCAATGTCTGCTTTCTTGTCGTTAATCATGTGAGCTTATTCTAGAAAATGTACATGAAAATCTAACAGAATAAGGGTTAGGGTTTCATTGGTTTGATTGGGGGCGTCATTTATGTTGAATACTGAGTTTAGTTTTTTTTTTTAAAGTAAAAATCACGTTGTTGGAATTACATTTGCAATTATAAAATTGAAAATTCGATGGGTCTAGGTTTCATTTTTCCCAGAAAGATATTAAATTGACCTGATTGCGTGTTGTGAATACCAACTTACCATTCTGGTATCATGCTTCTTGTATGTATATTGTTTTTTTAATTAAAAATACCGGAACATTCCTAACTAGTCTTGATAGGGTTGCAGCAATTAATGCATTTGCTTACTGGTCAACTCTTGATTATTATATTATATGAAATTTTATATTACTGCAGACAGTAGGATCCTATATTCAAAAGCTTTTGTTTACCAGTATTTTTTTTTTCTTTTTTTGAAATTTGTATATTGTTATTTAAAAAAGTACCCTTCATTCAGAAATATATTTTTCTCATGGATCATTTCAGGAATTTTATTCTACTGCTAGTGCTATTCCCTGGCTTAAGAGAAAAGAATTGGGTTGCTTAGGCATCATGAGTGATTTCACATTCAGCTTCTTTTACCTCAATATCAATTAGTATTATGTATAAGTTTGCCTATACATTTAGCCCTGCAAAGGCGCAACTGGCATAACAGGAGACCTGAATCTATCATTGATTATTGAGTCCATTGGCATTGCTATATGTTTGTTATATTATGGCGAACATAACCTGCTCTTGATACCAGTTCCAAGCTGTTTTATTATATAATCAGGTTTATTCCAATAGCTAATTTTTTCCCCTTTTCTTTCTGTTAAGTTTGTGCTTATCATTGAGGTAACTATGTGCTATATTTTATTTACATGGAAGGTATTTAGACTTTTCTGTCGATTTCAGATTGAAATTAGCCTAAAAAACAATGTGCATTTTATGCATGACTTGAGTGCTAAGCAGTTGCTTGGTTGCTTAGCAAGAATGCTTGCAAAACCAAAGCTTAATTTGTACCTTGCTTAATGGTCATGGCTTCATAACTTCAATTGAGATACAGGCACTTAACTGTACCGATGAATATGTACATCTCTAAGTCAAAGATGCTATTTCCAATCCCCTATTTCTCTTGGATTACAAGCAACCATAATAAATTCCATGGCAATTACTGCTTCATTCATGTACTACAATCATGTAACTATTCACTGTATCGATAATAACAAGTGTTTCTCATTTAGTGTCTGCTTCTATACCAAATTATATTGAAAGGAAAAAACACTTTCATGGATTGTTTTTCTTTTTTTTTTTTTCTTTTCCTTAAATCTGATCTGTTATAACCTTGCTTTTCACATTTATAAAGAGAAGGTTTTGACTTCTTGATGTCAGTGCACTTGAGTTTATTTTCCATAGCACCAGAAGTTTTGTAACTTCCTCCTTGTTATAGTCGTTTGCCTTGCATCAGGCATATGTTCCTTACATTTTTCTTATCTCAACTTTTTACTTGTTTGCTCTTCTCTGTGTGTACTACCCAAACAACGGCAAAGTAAAAATTTGCCTATAACTGAATTTGTGAAGAATGCCGTTATCAGTACCATGCGTGTTAGAATTTTTGTGTGATAACCTAGTTAGCTTATCATCTATTGATTTATAATTTTGTCATTGATGTGATATATGACTTGTATCGTACATATGGGAATGTTACTCAAGTTTTTTTTTTTAAACGCAAAGTTTCTGCCCTGGACAGCAGGTGATGGAGTCAAGGAAGACTGGATTTAGGAATTACTTTAATTATGAAATTAATACTTGTATTTCAAGATGTGCATGTAAAGAATTATATTGAAGGAGTTTAGGTTTATTATCTACATGGAATTCATGCTTATCATATTTGGGAATTATGCTGTCATAACTATATTCAAAATTTTACGATCTTCCTTTTTTGAATTCATATTTTGGAACTTTCCTATTCTTAGTAGCAGTAGGATCTGTTTTTATTCCATGAAATATTCTATTTTGTTAGTCATTCTTCAGATATTTCGACTATTGAGATTGAATCAAAGTTTCTGAACATTGTGCATTCTTGATTCCGTGTTCTACATGGCAAATGCTAAACCATTCTATAGGTCTGAGG
This sequence comes from Excoecaria agallocha, assembly GCA_037975025.1. NCBI lineage: Eukaryota > Viridiplantae > Streptophyta > Magnoliopsida > Malpighiales > Euphorbiaceae > Excoecaria > Excoecaria agallocha. The sequence goes on from CM075818.1 coordinate 14,184,107, forward strand.
TTAACTTCAAGTTTTTGTACAATTAAGCATAGCTCAAGTTCTTTTTCCCATTCAGGAATAGGAATTTGCAGTAGTAATGCATGATATTTCACGTCACTTAATTTTCTGTACTAATTAATTAAACCATTTTTCATTAATTTTATACTTCCCATTTAAGATTTTAGTAAGCTATTCTTATCTTAAACATTGGGACACGGAATGATGATTCATGAAAAAAGCAGGATTTTTTAATCTCATTTTCTTTTAAACTGGAGAACTCTGGCAGTGGATTTTTTTTTTTTTTTGTGATAACCTATAATTTTTATTTTTTTTTGTGTACCAGGGAATGAATGATTTTTCAGAGTTACCCAATGCTGTAATTTAAAACTGGCTTGAAAGATTGCTTCTTAGTCAATTAATTGATTGCATTTCATTGTTAACTTATTCATCAGCTCTTGAATATATATGCAGGTAATTAGTGGGAGTTGTGCCATGTTTATTGTGGAATTGCATTTGGATTAACATGCCAGCAATTCCTGTCTTCAGCTTTCAACCTCAAAGCATGGCCTTTCGACCTCTCTGCTTAGCAGCTAAAAGAGCACCTCGCAGGTTTATTTTTGTGATGCTCTTAGTACTTGTGCCGATTTGTGTGATTGGAATGTTCTCAAATGCCCAGAAAATCTCTTATTTTTTCCGACCTCTATGGGACAATCCCCCTCCTCCATTCAAGCATCTACCTCACTACTATGCTGAGAATGTTTCAATGGAACATCTTTGCGGACTTCATGGTTGGTCCCTACGCAGTGAACCTCGCCGTGTCTTTGATGGCATAATTTTCAGCAATGAGCTAGACATTCTTGAGATCAGATGGCGTGACCTTAACCCTTACATTACTAAATTTGTGATCCTTGAGTCAAACACCACTTTCACAGGCATTTCCAAACCCCTTTTCTTTGCGTTAAATCGGAAACGTTTTGCTTTTGCTAGTGACAAGATTGTACATGATGTGTTTCGTGGCCGTGGATCAAAGCATGATCCTTTTGTGCTTGAAGCACAGCAGCGGCTAGCTATGAACGGATTACTCCGCCATGCAGGGATTTTAGATGGTGACCTACTTATTATGTCAGACACTGATGAGATCCCAAGCCCACACACAGTGAAGTTATTACAATGGTGTGATGAGATACCACCAATTTTGCATCTAGAGCTAAGACACTACTTGTACTCATTTGAGTACCCTGTAGATTACAGTAGTTGGCGTGCCACAGTCCACAGATATGGCCCTTGGACCAAATACCGGCATTCTCGCCAAACGGACCTTATCTTTTCTGATGCTGGATGGCATTGCAGCTTTTGCTTTCGACGAATTAAGGATATCGTGTATAAGATGACTGCTTACAGCCATGCTGATAGAGTACGATGAAAAAAGTTCCTAAATTATGCTAGAATTCAGAAAATCATTTGCGCTGGAGATGATCTCTTTGATATGCTACCAGAGGAGTACACATTTCACGATTTGATTAAGAAGATGGGTTCAAGACCTCGCTCGGCTTCTGCTGTTCATTTTCCTGCATATTTGATAGAGAATGCAGATAAGTTTCGATTTCTTCTTCCCGGTGGCTGTTTGCGGTTGCCAGAATGAAGGTTTTTGGCAATCAGCACCAAACTAAGCAGGAAGTACATAGATATTAGTGCAGAACTGAACCTTTTTTTTTAAATTTTTTTTTGAGGCTTTAAATATTTTTCTATAGGATGCCAAACATTGGGTTATATTGTTAATTAACTGATGGTAGAAGTAATCTTTCAGCAATTCCAACTCTAGGAAAGCTATCAGGGCGTTTTAATTAGTCACAATGAACTTCGATACCAATGGATTCAGAAAAGCTCTTTTGGTGTTGTGATATATAATCCCAGCCAGTTCATTGCATCCGGCTGCAAATTTTGATGCTGTAATTTGAACAAAAGACTGACATTTCTGGCCTTTATGGAGAGGATTTAGGCTCAAGTCATTTTTAAACGGTTGGTTCTTTTATTTTATTTTATTTTATTTTTTCACTAGAAAATTTGAAAAAAATATGAAAATTTCATGAAGATCATTAAAACTGAATTTGTTAAGGTTTTCAAAAGTTCTTAAGAAAATTTAAAAATTTCATAAAGATCATTAAAACTGAATTTGTTATAAGTTTTCAGAATTTCTTATTCCTTTATTTTTATTTCTCTTTTAGGAGTTGTTTTTGTGTATTCATGCAGTGTGCCAATGGATTTTTGTGTGCGCAATTGTTTATTTGTGCATACTCAGATTATTTCAATCTAAACTTCTGCGCACTGCATTGCAATCTAGAGATTTGTTTTTTTTTATTTTTTTCTTTTAAGCCCATCTCGTACAAAATTGAAAAAGAAAGGATGGTTCCATACAGTGTTGCGGCTTTTGTAACGCAGATGTGATTAGGGGAACGTCACAAATTTAAAAACAAATTTTTGTTGTTTGCATGGAGTTTAGTTAAAGGTGCAAAAAAGTCTTTAAAATTTAGTAAAATATACAATTTTGTTCTAACACTTACTTTGGGCAATATTACTCGATATTTTAGAATTGGAGTAATTTTACCACTAGTCAAAAATTTTGTTAATTTTGATTAGTTCTGTTTACTGACTTAACAGCGGAGATCATAGTTATTAAAATCAGATCGGATTGATCGGTTTAATTGCGAACCAACAGGCTAATTAATTGGTTCAACTGTACAAACCGAATTGATAAGAAATCAGATTGAATTGAAAAATCGGATTGAACCGAAAAATCGAAAAACCGGATAAAACCGAATTTTTGGCTAAAAATTGCAAAAAATTATAATTTTTTTGTATTTTTTCACCCCCCATATATATATATATATATATATATATATATATATATATATTTGAATTTTATATGTGTTTGTATATATATTTATTATATATTTGGTTCATTGTAATTAAATATATGTGTGTGTATATATATATTAAATTATTATTATTTATTTATTTGAAAAAATTAGTATTTTAAAGTCTAAAGATATCACTTATTAATTTAATATACTTATTATCTATTTGGTTCATTATAATCATATATATATATATATGATGGAAAATGTCATGGTATGCACATAAAGATCACACAGCGGAAAACAATAAAATTTGATTATACAGGCCATACAATTCCATGATAAGAATCGAAACATGCAATTTTAGGATTTTAAAACTTACAACTTTAGATGCATTTAAAACTTGATTTTGATGATGACCAGCAACCAAGGAGGATATCTTAGCCTTAAACCTTCACCACCAATGCCAAGGAACAACCTTTTACGCCACTCTTCTCTATGTTCACACACACAATTGCACCGAAGGCTTAAAATCGAGATTGCTAGCTCTCTTTTAAGGTATTGTGTAATGGCTATGATTTGAAACTACAAAATTTGATTTTGTACTTCTCTTAGGTTGCTATTACTACCCAATAACACAAGAGAATGAGGAACAATCCTTTCTTCTTGTGAAAAATTGGGCCAAAAGAATTAAGTGAGAGAGAGATGTAATTCACACCAAAACCAAAGCTAGGGCTTTTCACGCTAAAACCTAGTTGTCTCACTTAGGGTTTTATTTCTTTTCATATATATATCCTTATCTTTTGGCAAGTGTTTGATCTAAATTTTACCATCTCAAGATAATTAATTCAACTTCAATCACTTCCTAAAAATAAGTAATATATATTGATTTAAACTCCTTTGAATTTAAAATTCAAATTTGAAATAAACACAATACATTTAATTAAATAAAATCACTTAATATAAATAATGAACATGTGCCGAAATTCCTTGATTTTTATCTTGGAATTTCGGCCACTCCATCTATTATTTAAATGATTTAATTTAATTTAAATTCTTTTAGACTTTAATACTCAATTAACTTAATTAATACAAGATAATTAATTAATTGAAATTAAACTTTGTGGGCTGAATTTTTCTCTCTCATAGACCAAGGTCCAATAGCAATTTTAAAACCCATTACACACATTAATTTGACTTTAATTAAAAGCCTAAATTAATGCCCAATACTTTACTTAAATATTTTAAGCCCAATGCTTTGTGTACGATTCTATAGGTCCATTTAATGTTGGCAATGAATTAATAAATTAATTCAAAGGCTATATATATTCTCTAGCAAGATATTATAGCATTCCAAATTAAATGAAAATGCATATGGCATTTAATGACCTAATGCAATTTTGCATAGTCCCTTACCTATAAATATCAGAATTAATATAAGGCATGGAACTAGTAATCCTTATATATATATTAATTCCTTTCTTGATATTCCAGTGACACTGAACTCTCAGATAAATAATGCTTACTCATTATTTCATCTCGGTATGGCCATACACTTCTCAGTTCACTGATCAAGTGGCCGATGATATTTTTCTCTCTTATAGAGAGGGGTAATCCCTTCACTTCCCTCATGCTCTCTAACATGAATCAATGCATACCCAAGCATACCCGTACTTGTCACTCTATTACGAGCACATTAGGTGTATGTCAAAGCACACAGTAATTCATAAAGAGTTTCATAGAGATTTTAGGTCTAAGAACTCTGATACAAAACTTGCATATGAGAAACACTTATGACTTGTACCATATAGTGTTCTTATGAGTGAATCGAATCTAGATACCATGTTCTTTAACATGTATCTATGATCTCTGATTGACACTCTTGTCCTTATGATCCGTAAGACAGAACTCAACTTATCAGAGAGAGCATACCAGTCTTAATTCATTGTTATTCCCATAACAATGACTGATTAGGGATATTTAGAATGAAGTCTCATTTGTTTCAAGGTCTTACAACCATGTGCCTCACACATGATAACTTAAACTGAAACAACATTCTTAGATAGTTCTATCTATTGATATGCACAGGAATACAATAGATAAAACAAATGCCTCATTCATTAACCAAAGTGTTTTATTACAATGTATTGGGGCTAGGGCTTACACTAACAATATATATATATATATATATATATATATATATATATATATATATATCACTTAATAATTTAATATAGTTATTATCTATTTAGTTCATTATATATATATATAATTTTCATGATTTATTTCTTTGAAAAATGTAGTATTTTAAATTCTAAAGATGCCACTTAATAATTTAATATACTTATTATCTATTTGGATTTATTGTAATTAAATATAATTATACTTATATATGCAAGGCTAATATTTTCTGTTTTTGCTTCATTAGTAATCCATCTAAAAAAGAAATTTTTTTCATGATATGATTGTATTTTATGTTTCTAATATATGATATTCAAAAATATATAATTAATTACTTGTAATAATAAAATTAAAATTATATTTTGTAACTTATTATTAGGATATTTGTGATATATATTAATGTTTGATAAATATTTTTTTTTAATTTTTATACAATAGTATTTATAAAATTATAATAATTTATAATATTTTAAAAATAGAAAAAAATTCGGTTGAACCGATCTAACCAAAAATTCCCAGCTTCATCGATTCTTTATTCGGTCCGATTTTAATAACACTGACAGAGATCCATTCAAACACAATCATTTACAACCATGTAGCAGTGGATCCATTGGTCTCATCGCCATGTCAGCAAAGAAAGTATTAAAGATGACATGTGGTGATGAATGGTTATATGTGGTGGATCCCATTGCCACATCAGCAAATAGAGTTGGTTAAAATTAAAGTAATATTTAGTTAGGGGCAAAATTGGTCCAATTTTTTGAAACATTGAGAACAACATTGTTATAAAATAAATATTATGCACAAAATTGCACATTTTGCAACACTTGACATTTTTGCATTTTTAGCCAATGTTTTAAGCAAAATATCAACTTTATAAATCAAAGTTTAAGCAATTGACAATAAAATTGGGTGGAATACCCCAATTAACAAAGCTAGCTTTATTAATGGGCAACTATATTTGCTTGCTTTCTAATCCACATGAGAGGAATTTCAGATCTTTGTTGCAATAGCAGCTGACGATCCATGATGATGCCTCCAAATTCAGTCATATACAGCTTCTTTAGCATTAGTCTCTAGGATACATGGACCCTGATACTTAAAAAACTACTCAAGTGACAACATTCTTAGGTGCCTTAAATTCAGCTTAATTTGAAGATAAACACCCCATTGAAGGACTTGAAACAACACCAATAAATTCACCAATACAACCCCTCATCACTGCTCCAAAATTAGCAGCACCTGTTTGAACATTTGCTGCTGCATTGGCATTACATGTCCAGTAGTTCAAATCTGACTTGGTCCATTTAATCCCAAGTCTGTCAAGCTAAAATCAGCATCATGTCTCGGGTTCCTAAGCTCCCAAACACATTTCTAATTGGCATAAAAATCCACAGCAAATGATATAATTTCAGAAAACTCTAAAATTTTATTTTGCCCCCCCCCACCAAAAAAAAAGGATTTCTTACAAACCATAATCTCCATAAAATGCAGTAAATAGCTCCACATGTTTCTTGGATTGACATTTAAGAAATTGAAGGAAAAATCTACCAAAATTGTAATATATATTAATCTTCATGCCCGAATTCCATAATTTCCAACAACCTTGAGCCTTTGCACAATTGACGAATACGTGTATAATATCCTTTGTATCTCCACACTAGCTACACCTTCTTCTATATCTAGCCCACATTCAATAAGCCTTGCATTTGTAGGCAAAATCTTTCTTATTGCCTTCTGCAAGGAATGCATGATTTTCCCATGTAAATTTAGTTGCCAAACTTGTTTCCAATTCATTATTCCATCATGATCATCCTTTATGCCAAAAATCTCACGTGCTTTATGGTATACAAACCAGACGATATACGCTCATTTGTGCTCAAAATGCCATAATCTGGTTTCATATATGTATTTGCCGGCTAGAAATTGGAACTCTACAAATAAGAGTAAGCTCCTCATCATTAATCAGGAACCTTACTTTGCCAATATCCCAACCCGACCTATCTTCCGCTAAAAAATCAACAACTTCAGAATTTCCAATGCTTTCGTTACAAGCACTAGAAACATAAAAATTGTCACATCTAAGGAGCCGTGGATTATTCCAAATATAAACATCAGTACCATCATCAATATGCCACCAAATACTTATATTTAACTAAGGCTGTTCATGGGCTGGGTTGAGTAATAAATGAAATAAACCAAATCTAACCCAACTCAATATGTATAAAAATGAATGGTTTAGTTATTGAAAACTAACCCAAACCCTTATAATATACAACAGTTTGAAACTGTTTGAAAATGGTTTGAAGTATTTTAATTACTATATTCATCTTTTATTTTTTTAAGAACTCTAGCTATTTAAATTTTAATGAATAAGAAAATAATTATATTAAATTATAAATTATATTTTATTCTAAAAAAACTGCAACTTGCCTTTTTTTTTAATATAGTCACAAATTACATATATTCACATATCACATTTACATTCATACCTAAAACTCAAAATAACATAAGTATATCCAAATATATTCACATATCATATTCACATTCATACCTAAAACTCAAAATCCATCCATGAATCCCATAGAAAAATAATTAAAAAAATATGAAACAGCAGCTATTCTTCAAGATAAAAAAACATAACTTTTGCTGCTCTATTTTCCTAAGAAAAATGTAACGCCTTAAAATTTTGATTGGTATGAGTAGTACTTTCCTGACTGTGAACAATAATACCGGAATAATATTTGGTGCAATTATATTAGCATTAGTACAATAGATTTCATAAAAACTTTGGAGTTGAACGTGTATGAGCCAGAGAAATTCTGGGATGGATGACCTATCAGGAAGTTGGTGCCTAGCCATTAGAATAGATGATGTAAGTTAAATGGAGCCCAACAATATAATTTGAGAAGGAACTGAAGTTAGATGGGTCCTTAGAACGAACAACGAAGAATTTACCCCGAAACCATTATTAGAGTTTACCGGACCCAAAAATATTTTACAGACCTCTAAAAATTATTCTAATCAAATAAACCTATTAGAAATAGGCTAAATAAATTTTTTTAAAAGTGAAAAATAATTTTTTGATAGTTTTAAATTTTTGAGTTTTGGATCGGTGAATTTTTTTGTCAGAGCTAGAACTATATCAAAACGATGTCATAATGATCTATAATTTTAGATACATCTTAATAGATATATTTTTTCATTTTGAATAAATTTTTGGAGAATTTTGATGATAGAAACCCTAAAAACTGAAAAAATAACGAAAAACAGAGGTTAGATGATTTACTAGGATTAAATGCCATTTTTAATTTGTTAGAGGGCATAAATGGCATAAGAAAATGAGTCATGATCACCTACACCCATTAGATGTGAATGAAAAATGGTAGGAATTAATGTCAGTATAACAAGTGGCTTAACCAACATTCACAAGCATTTCCACAAATTATCATTTATCAATAAGAATTAGCAACCAATTTAATACTAATAATAATAGGTGTAGCCAAACCTAAGAAAAACAAAGTTTCAAATACTAATGTTAATTAATCAAAGCCTAAATTCATATTCAAACCAAATGATAGTTGAATGCAATGAAAATAAGGCAATACTAGGTAATGAAAATAAGACAATGGAAATGCAGTCTGTTTAAGCCCATTCTTTTCCAACTAGGCATTTCATCAAACACCTATGCTGTACCGCATATATAAATATTTTGCAAATCCCCAACTAGAAAGCTTACAAAAATTATACCAAATAAGAAATCATATTTTAACAAACTAGAGTAGCAAATCCAAGTACCTTTCATCCTTCTTTTTTTTTCGATAAGTCAAAAATTATTATCAATAGGAAAGTACAAGACTGGACTACTTAAACACATGGGCAAGGAGCACTCCAGTAACAATTAAACTAGCTAAGATAAATTCGTAACAACCCAGAAAACTAAAATATCCGAAACAATGAACCAAGAATCATCACAACTCCTTAATTACTAGGGAAAGATAACAAATTACTAGGGATTAAGAGATTAATCGATTGATGACTTGAAACTTCCTCAGCTTCCTCTTCTTTCAATGGCTTCCTTGTTCGGATGAAATGGTGTCAGACTGGGCATCCATAAGGTTGGATGATCCATCGATAGCAAGTGAAATGGGAGAAGAAAGATTAGATAGATTGAGAGTTGTAGCAAATGGTCAGTTTAGTAAATAACCCAACAAAATATTTTTAGCCTGACTCACTTTGGCATTAAAATGAAAAGTATAACCCAACCCGACCTAAAAACCATCTAAATCGTATTTTTCTAGTTGGTCGGGTTGGTTTAGTTGGATTGGTCAATTTAACCCAAACTCTGAACAATCCTATCCTTAACAAACTTTGGGAAGACCACAAATGCTGACAAGTGAAGCTTAGGTTATTACCTAATTGAGCTGAAAGAAAATTCCCTCAAGAAGAATATCTAGCTTTGAGAATTCTATTTAAAATATTTTGTAGGTTAGAGATACATCTATCCGAACTTCTATACCTAAAATTGCTAAATTAAAGTAATGTAGGTGCCTAAAACCCATACCATCTTCATCCTTCTTCGCACACATACTCTCCTATTTCAACAGATTTACCTTTCTTCTATTTGATTTAGAGCCCTACCAAAAGGAGTTCATCATCCTTTAAAATTTCTTCACAAAAATATATAGGCCAAAAAAAAATCTGATGAAATATGCTAGAATTGCTTAGGTAATAGACTTGATCAGAACTTCTTTCTCTAGATAACAACTTTCCATGCCATTAGAGAATCCATTTAGTTAGCCTATCTTTGAGAAAATTAAAGATACCTCATTTATTCCTTATAACCAATGATTAAGTCCCAGATAATGAACAGTGTCCAAAGAGTTAGAAACACCAATGCAATCTGAAATACTAAACCTTATATTTTTCACCACATTTATACAAAAAAAGATGTTGGATTTGTGAAAACCAACTAATTATTTTTGAAGCCTTTTTCATACTTTACCAATAATTGCTTCATACTATTGTTGGGGTTTAGTATAACTTTATACATCTTTGTAAGGCATAAAACAAAAATTTTATACTAAAAAGGATGATTTTGCTATTTAAAAACATATAAACTAAATCTGTAGAATATAAAAAATACTTTTATAGCTTATATCACTTTTGATCAATTGAATTAAAATGTATCAAGTTGTAGCAAACCACAATCACTAGAATTTAGGGGCCTTCTAGTTTTGGAAGAAGTCCAGTATTGAAATACTTTACTTTGTCAAGGTGAGGTATGGTTAAGGTGATAAATTCCAATTTTAAACTTCTTCCTTGTGTTTAAGTCTACACAATAGGTTAATTAGGACCCTTGTGTGCCTCAAAGATCTATAATTAGACCCTTATAGACTTTTCTAGTTTTTTAATCCTTAAGGATAAGTCTTCCTGTTTGTGAGGAAAACCTCTTGTCCTTGAGAAAAACCTATCTTGTTCATATGGACAACTTTTTTTTATCCTTATGGACAACCCCTTTTTTGTCCTTATGAACAACCCTACTTGTCTTTGCAAAACATTTTCCTTGTCCTTATGTACAAGTTCACCTAGTTTTTGGAGAAAAGTTCTCCATGTCACAAAGTGTGGATCTCAGGGGCAATTCTACCCTAAGTTTTATATATACCCTAAAAATCATATTTTTAAGGGGGTTAGCTACTTGAAAGAAAATGACTATGCCTTTGAAGGGAGGAAAACCTTTCTTTAACCACAAAAACCCTAGCACACAAACAACCTCCATTGGAGTTCATCATTAAGACTTAAAATCTCAACCTTAACACTAAGTTTAAGGTAAAATTTGAGTACCAATTCATAAGGGTCCCTTTTTAGTTATTCCTCTTTGTATATATATGTACATATTTTTCCATTATGGATGTTTGTTGTATTTGTGTGTTTTGATGTTTTAAAAATGATATTTTTAAGATTCTTAGCTCATGTGTGGTCTCATATAATCAATATATGAGAGTATGAACTAGTTTAATCTAATAAAAATAAATTTTTAATTTTTCTTATTCATTTTATTTATAAGGTTATTATATTTTGAAAGTCCCTCTTTCATTCATATTTTCATGTGCAAAACTCAGTCGATAATGCCAAGTAGCTTTCATATTCAAGGTATGGTGATTCTAAAAAGATCATGGTTAAGACTTGAGCTTGAAAATGGTGATACTAGCTTTTTAATTATAAGGACAACTAATATTGTATAAGGACAAGGCTTCATCTTTATGGATAAGCATTTAGCTTTTTCTTATTCATAAGGATATATTTTCTTATTTTCCAACTTTTTTGGTGTTGAATCTTTGTTCTTATTGACAACATCCTTATCCATGTGAATAGATTCTTGTCTTTATGGACATCGATTTTTTCCTCGCAATCATGGTTTTTTATCCTCATAGATAGAGTCTCTTATTCTCATGGATAGACTCTTTTCCTTGCGGACATGATCTCTTATCCTCGAGGGCATCCTATTATCTCTTGGCATCTCATTGTTTTTGTAACACCCTAATCCGCTAACCATTGGTAATCATCAATCATCATTAATCCTAACATAGAGATCAAGTAGAAAATTAATAATAATAAGAAGATATGCCATAATTACATACCACAATAAATAATCAGCATATAAATAAATAATCATAACATAAGTGGCCTTCAAGTATCCTGAAATCCTCAAGGCAACTGCATCATGCCTGATCCTGTGGAGTTTATCCTGAAACCTACATGGATAAATAAACCCGTGCTAAGCTATAAAGCTTAGTGGGGAACCACAATTTTATGGGTAATTCATAATAGTTATTATAAAATCAACATGACTTCATTATTGAAAAACATATAAACTTACGATATTAATTATTAATATAGCACTTAGGAGGAGTGTTCAACCTTAACTAACTTTATTAGTCTTACCAACTTAAAGCAATTCATAAACTCGTCTAGTTCTTCAAAATCTTTCATAAAACAATTAGTATATTAATTCTTTCCTTATTACTCTAACATCATACTTTTGCTTCATAATCCTTTCATTATGGACTCCTGACATTGATTACTAAGGAGGTATGCTTCAATCATATACAATTCAACATTTATTCAAAGCGCAAGAAGTGTGTGTGACTAGTAACCCCTATAATAAATACTATTGAGCATAACTTACTTCTCATATATCCTGCGATCATAATTATAGAATACCTTTATAGTTTATAACCTTTGTTCATATTCATGTACTTCTTAACGTTATCTTCTCATGGCAACTAACTGTCACACAACATCACATTATATCCTACACTGGCCTTTGCTTATGTCTGAATTATTGTTATGCACAAGCATGTGTAACATTGATATGTAGTGTTGAATCGGTCTTGCATGTAATTATATAGAGAATGTCATTACATATCACGAGTACCTGGAAAGGACCAATTGTCATATGTATAGGTTTCATGATTATCAAAGCATATGAGACCCAATTGGGTATGTTATAGCATAACTAGTTCTTATTATAACATTGTATGCATTCCATCATAGCATGGCAAAGTGAATCTCGTGGGTATACATTCAAATAATTTACTTTCATAGAAACGGCTTATAGAAAAGGAATTATGATAAAGAAATATAACAAGGCACACATCATGCTCCCATTATATAAGCAAAATAATCGATACATAAATTCCTTTATTTCAAGCTCTTTCTTAATCTTTAATCGTTGAAATGGTTTATAGCCAAAAGAAATTATGATAAGCAATGTAATAAGCCATTCATCATGCTTAAATTACATAAATGAGCTTGTTAATGCATGTTTTACTTTATCTGGTGTACATTTTATCATCTTTAATAGCCTGCCTAAGTACTAGTTCAAAAGGTGGATAACGGGAGCAATGGATACCCGAAGGTATCAAACTATGGATATCCGAAGGTATCAAACTATGGATATCCGAAGATATCAAATAATGGACCCAAAGGGGGTCAAGCAATGGTTCCAGCAAGGAACAAACTATGGACCCAAACGGGGTCAAACGATGGTTCCATTAAGGAACAAGACCCAAACGGGGTCAACTATGGTAGCAAGACCCAAACGGGGTCAACTATGGCAGCTGCGACTATATCCCTCTAGGCATGCCTATCTAATCCACAACTAAACTAAGACCAGCAGACTTAACTTTTTAAGACATCTTTGATTAATATATTCTTCTTTACTTAGCACATCATTTGGCTTAAAGCCACTTTTCATAGAAGAATTCATATCATTCATTTCATCAAAGAATACATCAATCTTTTGTTCAAAATAGTTTTCTTTACTTAATGTAGCATATTTGCTTAATGCCATCGTTCACATAAGAGTGCACATTATTCTCATCATGCTTCAAACATTGAGCTCTAGGCTTCAATACACATGTAGGCTATCATATGATCATATAGTTGGATAACTTTCTTTCATTCATATTGTGATGGTTTCAGGTTTAGATAAATAATAATATGTAATCTTTCATAACTAGCATTGCACATGCCCACATGTACATATACATATATATGCAGCTTAAATCATGAAAATACATGCTTTCATTACTTATATCAACTATACAACATATAGTACTTACATACCTCATGGATAGTTTTCGATGACGTATCTTGTTACTGCTTGCTATGAATAACTCTCTATTTTCATAATTATTCACATTGCGACATAAATATATATAGCAACACTCAAGCATTTATGGTCCATATACTAAAATAAATGAGTTCTCTTACAGCTTAAGGTCAATACATGTTCATATTCAATCACTTGATTCTCTTTTAGGGTCTATCGGATTATAGACAATAGGTTATACACCTTAACATTTTAAGATACACACACACACACACACACACACACACACACACACACACTTCGATCATCTTACTTGCATTTTCATCTTGTGACACTTTATACTTATTTAAGGTATGTGTGATCATGTCATCTTAGTCGTTAACACACTATGGATACTCTTGTGCTAATCATAATGTATTATAGACATGAGTAAACAGGTGAGCAGATTATTACACATTACAGCTAATCCTTAACTCCTCGTGTGACTTGGAGTATAACCAAGCTTTTATGATTTCATAATTTAACATAAAATGTGATGTCCTTCTTTTTTTAAATCGGACATGCAACCTTACGACTATTCTTTTATTACCACTAGGTTAAATCATAGTATTTTTGGATAGAACCATTCATTGACCTAGTGCATACCTTATTTTGATTTTATAAGACACATTGTATAACATATCATTTAAATTACTATATTGCCTCATGTTATTTTTAATTCGATGCTTATTAGGCCTTAACATACCTTTTTGCAACATAATTCATATTAACCTTGCCATATGCAAGCCCCTCTAATTTAGAGTTCAAGTGAACCATCATTTCTTAACTCAATGTACTTGATTATCATAAAACTTGTGGAGATTCCTTTTATTAAGTGATCTTACTTTATACACCTCACAGGTGTCTTTGGATAACTTATAACTTAATTCATTCTTCTTCTTATTATTATAACATTGACGTCTTTTAAAATTTCATGATAATTCATGTTATATTCAGGACTTTCTAAAACATATCTTTGTAGACTTTAGCATTAGAGAGACTTTCATAGTATATTTCTCCAATCAAGTAACATATCAAACTTCACTTAATAGCCATTTATCCTCAATCTTATTTATTACTAGACAATTCATCTCAATTCTTGCTCTCTTAATAATTTTATGGACTACATAATACTGTGTTCCATATCTAGTTACATGGCTTAAATCTTAGATAAGAATATACTGTAGAGGGGAGAAAACATGCTTGGCAGTGCCTTCAAGGAATGCAGTGTATAAATAGCTGTGCATTCTTAAAGAGAAAGAGTGAGTGGCCACGTACATCAAGGAGAAAATACATGCTTGGCCGTGTATGAAGAAAAAGAATAAGACAAGTGGCCATGCATTCCTATGAATAAAAGCATAAGTGGCCGTGTGCAAGGAGAAGAGAGACATCACGTGGCTGTGTGTGAGAAGAAGAAAAGCATCACGTGGCCATGTGTTTTCAAGGAGAAAAGCATCATGTGGCCATGTGTTTTCAAGGAGAAAAGCATCATGTGGCCATGTGTTTCCAAAGAGAAAACACATGCGTGGCCATGCTTGGGGAAGAAGAAAATCACACATGGCCATGTGTTATAAAGAACAAACACACATGGCCATGGGTTAGGAAGAGCAAAATCATACGTGGCTGTGTGTTTACACAAGAAAGAGTGTGAGTGGCCACACATTCTCAAGGAGAAAAGGGTGCATGGCCGCGTGTGGAAAGGAAAGAAGAAAAACCAGAATCCCGATCGTGTATAACATGAATTTAAACCCCAAATATCACTTCCTTTCTTGCCTATATGATCATTTAAGTTTTCAAGCATACTATACTCATCAAAGCTTACTAGATTTATCTTTTAAACTCATATCAAAATACACATACTCGAAAAAGAGTTAAAAACCCTAAATCATTCACATTAACAATACCAAAACTTAATTCCCGTACCTGGCCTTTGAAGCTTGAACTCTTTTAACATCCATTGATCTAGCTCACTCTCTCCTTCATTTCCTTATACATAGAGATGACAAATATAGCTTATCATCTCTTCATACAACCCTAAGATCATAAATCAAGCATGGAAGAAGAGATCTATGGAAGGGAACATTACCTTCATGATGCTTAAATAACAACCCTAATCTTTATCTTCTCCAAATTGTAACCAAAGAGAGAGAGAGAGCTATCTCCCTCAAATGCCAACCCACATTCCAAAAAAAAACTCTAAGAGTTCCTTTTTCAAGAAGCTAAATACAAGGGTTTGTGGGGGATAAATATCTCCCAAAGAGAAATTTCCAAAATGCCCTTATACATTTTAACCCCTAACAACTTATTTTCTTAACATTCAACTCCAAAACTTCTTATTTAATTCAATTGCATCCTTCCTTACTATTTTAGCTACACTCCAATACACATGTGCATAATTACCAATATACCCTTAATGTGACTTAACTTCAATAATACCAAATAATCAAATTTTGCCTTATTAAACCTTAATCCTGATTAATTAACTATAATCTTGTTAAGGCCATGATTAGGTCCTTATAGTTTTTAAGTGATTTCATGCATTTTATTTTTGTATATTATCTTCCTTTCTATGTATATTCCATATTACCATGTATTAATAGTTGATTAATGTTATGATTATGACATGTATGTTGGCATCATTTAATAAATTTTGATATGCATGTTGATATTGTTTAAATAAGTTTAAGGCATGATTATGTATGTTGATTTTTTTATAAGCTTTCTATATATCTTTATATGTTGTTAGACCTTGAGTAGTTTTGTACATTGTGTGTTTTCAAAATAAACATCACAAATATTTTATACATCAATGTTAATAAAAGAAAAATAAAATGATTTTCATCATGTTAAATGAATTTCACAACCTAATCACCAATTACTTTGGGATTTATAAATAAAATAAATACAATTGTTTTAGTGACCAATGTTACTTTCCCAAAATCATTTGCCATTATAGAAAGGACCAATATCTTAATATTCAATTCACAAAATAAAAGGATTTCTTAAAATAATTTGGGCTTCCATAGCATGTTTGCATTAAACATCCATTTAGGATAAATAGAACCAATGTCCCAAGCAATTTTCAATAAGTAGTAAAATAACAATTTTCCTAGTATTGATCACAAATAATAGTATAAGGACTCCCCAATAACATGTTCTTGAGAATAATGGCAAAATTAGGTTGAGTACCTCATGATTATGAAATTACCAATGTTAGAGGAAAATGTCAGCGAAGAATTAGGTTAAGGGACCAATGTTTCAATTTCTTTTAGATTGGAATTTTAGCCCAATGCATTTAAATAATAGACTAATGTCCAAATAAAAAAAACTTGTTTTCTTAAAACGTATAAAATAATTAGGATCACTTATGCAATAATTTTTGTATGGCCATTTTTCATTACTTTAATGCATTTATATTAAAATAATAATAATAAATATGGAAAACATCAAGAATGATAAAGATATTATGAAACACCCTAATCTAATGCCTTTATCATGTATCATGTTATATCTTTCAATCACATAATAGTAGGTTATTAACCCAAAGTTGTTGTGAAAATTGGCCAAAATAATTAAGTGAGAGAGAGAGAGAAGTTCATGCCAAAACCTAAAGAAATTAGGGTTTCACGTCAAATGCACTCTCTTTTTTTTAGGGTTTTATTTCTTTTCTAATATATTACCTTATCTTTTGGCAAGTGTTTGATCTGAATTTTACTATCTCAAGATAATTAAGTCAACTCCAATCACTTCCTAAAAATAAGTAATATATATTGATTTAAACTCCTTTGAATTTAAAATTAAAATTTGAAATAAAACACAAGACATTTAATTAAATAAAATCACTTAACATAATTAATGTGCATGTGCCAAAATTCCTTGATTTTTAACTTGGAATTTCGACCACTTCATTATTTATTTAAATGATTTAATTTAATTTAAATTCTTTTAGGCTTTAATACTCAATTAACTTAATTAATACAAGATAATTAATTAATTGAAATTAAACCTTTTGGGCTGAATTTCTCTCTCTCATTGACCAAGGTCCAATAGCAATTTTAAAACCCATTACACACATTAATTTGACTTTAATTAAAAGCCCAAATTAATTCCCAATACTTTATTTAAATATTTTAAGCCCAATGCTTTGTGTACGATCCTATAGGTCCATTTAATATTGGCAATGAATTAATGAATTAATTCAAAGGCTATATATATTTTCTAGCAAGATATTATAACATTCCAAATTAAATGAAAATGCATATGGCATTTAGTGACCTAATGCAATTTTGCATAGTCCCTTACCCATAAATATCAGAATTAATATAAGGCATGGAACTAGTCATCCTTATATATATTAATTCCTTTCTTGATATTTCAATGACACTGAACTCTCAGATAAATAATGATTACTCATTATTTCATCTCGGTATGGCCATACACTTCTCAGTTCACTGATCAAGTGGCCGATGATATTTTCTCTCTTATAGAGAGGGGTAATCCCTTCATTTCTCTCATGCTCTCTAACATGAATCAATGCATACCCATGCATACCCGTACTTGTCACTCTGTTACAAGCACGTCAAGTGTATGTCAAAGCACACAGTAATTCATAAAGAGTTTCATAGAGATTTTAGGTCTAAGAACTCCGATACAAAACTTGCATATGAGAAACACTTATGACTTGTACCATATAGTGTTCTCATGAGTAGATCGAATCCAGATACCATGTTCTAAAAATGTATCTATGATCTCTGATTGACACTCTTGTCCTTATGATCTGTAAGACAGAACTCAACTTATCAGAGAGAGCATACTAGTCTTAATTCATTTGTTATTCTCATAAAAATGACTGACTAGGGATATTTAGATTGAAGTCTCATTTGTTTCAAGGTCTTACAACCATATGCCTCACACATGATAACTTAAACTGAAACAACATTCTTGGATAGTTCTATAAATTGATATGCACAGGAATACAATAGATAAAACAAATGCCTCATTTATTAACTAAAGTGTTTTATTACAATGTATTGGGGCTAGGGCTTACACTAATAGTACTTACACGGATTAAATAACTCGTGCTAAGTTATAAAGCTTAGTGGGAATACTAATTTTGAAAGACAATAACTCACAACGATTGCCGGAAACATATAACATACAAAAGTTGGTAATAGCAAGAATGATATATTTAAAATAAATAAAGGTCATAATAAAATATCATCATCAACAATCAAATCTCATATTTATATTAACATGCTTGAAATTAAAGCATAATGTAGGAGGATCAGTATCAAAAGTATCCAACTATCACACATGCAATGAAAAATACAGTCAAATATATTATCTCATCTATCATGCTTTATTTATCTAAAATTAACTTTAACGTAATAACACAACCGTTTAGCCTGCTTAAGTTCTAAAGGTGGATAGTAGGATTGGTGGATACCCGAAGGTATCAAAACGGTGGATATCCGAAGATATCAACACTATGGACCCAATCAGGGCTAGCTGTACGGTAGACCGGTCAAGGACCCAAACGGGGTCAATAAACAACCTAAATGGGCTGTGCAAGATCCAACAGGATCAACTATACTATAGACCTAAAAAGGTCGACTATGGCAGCTGCAATATCCCTATAGGTGCTTATCTATCCATAATTGAACTATAACTGCAAGCAAACTCTATTTAATCTTTCTTTTCATATATCATGCTTATACTTATGGTGTTCATTTTGCACATGTATAATCATATGATAGCTATATTGTTACGATGACATAACTGCATATGTAAGTTCATTTAATGATACAATTACTTTTTACCTACCATCATTAGATATCTCGTATTAGCATAATCATGATATGTTAATCAAGTAATGCATCATACCTATTCAAGTGCTCATCATCAATACTTTACAATATAGCATATCGTATATATATGTGATCATGTATACAAATACATAATCCCTAGTGAATAGGAATATATAACATTATAATAATATACTTCATTATGTTATCATTCAGGCATCACACATGAACGTAGTCATATATCGTATTTCTTGTTTCACAATATAAGTGAACGTTCAAATATAATACACTCTATCATTAAAGTATGAATATGTAAGATTAATTGCATAAAACAATCATGTACACAAATTTCATCACAAATATATGTGAGATATTTTCATCACAAGTCGTTACCCATGTACACGTGTGAATGTATATGTATACAAATAATCTCGTATTAATAGTCATATTACCTACTCTATCCAGTTCATTTTGTAACCACATAAACACATATTTAGTTCAATTAATTGAAAACCATAAGATAAAGTACATTAAAAATTTACACAGGGCAGCATTCTGGACTCAACTTGTGAGCCACAAATGAATTTGAAAATGTCATTTTTAGCGTAAGGCCCCTAACATGACCCTAATTTAATTTGCATATTTTTGTGTTTAAGTAAGGGGGTAAATTAACATGTTGTTAAGTTAATTCCATGAAAATAAAATAAAAGAGTATGGTTTAATATCAATTGAGGGTGCAATTGAAGTAAAAAGGTGTTACTTTGGGGTAAATGTATTGATTTGGAAACTCAAGGGTCAAATGTGGATAGAAATAAATGTTTAAAGGTCAATTTGAGAGAGGGAATAAATGGATAGGTTAATATTTGAAAGGAATTAAATGGAGAGGTTAAAGTTTAACATGCAAAGATTTGCTAGGTTATTGTGTAGCATGCAAAAGGTTAAAGGAGTAAAGAGGGAATTATCCCTTGCTATTATAAAAAGCTAACTTTGAAGAGAGAAAAGAAAGAATGGAATCGGCAATTCTTCAAGAAAAACACAGAAATGCTTCTTTCTCTCTCTTTTATGATTCAAAGTTGATACCTTAAGTAATATTGAAGAGGAAATTGTGCATGTTGGTTAATCAAGAGTTTAAGGTTTTAAACTAAGGTAATTAAACCATCAATGAGCCCTACAGCATCATCATCATCTTCTTCTTCTTTTCATTTTAACTGAAAAGAACGTTAACAGTGTGCTGGAACTTGTATGTCATTCATTTTGTGAAGGAGAAGAGGAAGGAAGGAAGAGCAAAGGAAAGGGTATTGCTAGAGGTTAAAGACATTGGGTTTGTCAGCTAAGGTATGGGAATTTAGGCTGTTCATAATGCATGTGAAATTGATTGCTGGAATTGGGTATGATTTACAAAATTTAAAGTTACGTTTTGCTAGTTTTTAATGATGTGAGGTTGAAGAAGATTGTCCTTGCCGAGTTGTGAATGTCTTCACGAGTCGTGAATTTTTGTCCAACTCGTGAAGCTCTTCACGAGTTGTGCATCTTCTCCAATTGTTGGGTTCACTCATGAAGCTCTTCATGAGTTGTGAAGTATATGTCTTTCTTCTCCACTCGTGAACTCCTTCACGAGTCGTGAGATTTACCCTATTTGCTTCACTCATGAAGCTCTTCACAAGTCGAACATTCCTTTACGACTGAATGACCTACCTGGATTGTTTTACTCATAAATTGAGCTACAGAATAGAAAATTGAGTGATTCTTTTTGTATTGAAAACTAGACTTCCATACCTATGTTTCATATGAAGAAACCTAAACTTAAATCTGTCTCTAAGTACATGGAATCTAGGGTTGAATCTGGACTAGTCTCCTAGACTGCTCACAGAAACAAAATTTACATTAATGTGCAGATTTTTGCTGCACTTGATAATATGATTTTTAAGTAATTGAGACAAATAGTTGTTTATGTGATAGTAAAGTTAATTGGATAAAGCATGTATTATGACTATCAATGAAGGATTTATATGCATACATATGCATTCATTTGTGTATACGAATAAAGACTAGTGATGAAATATCTAACCTATACATGTAAATAGTCTTGCGCATGATTGTCACATGACAAATTGATATATATGCACAAGTAATCCTATGACATGATAGTACACATTTTGATATGTACCTATGCTATGAAATAGGAACCATAATAGTATGACCTTGGCATGTGTATATGCCCATTACGAAAATATGTTGATATTTTATACAGCACATGATTTGAATGATGATAAAGGTATATATATATATATATATATATATATATATATATATATATTGGTAACATGCTCATAAGAATAAGTCAACTATATGCGAATGTACCCACAGGTATGTGAATTTATGATTATATGAGCATGTAATTGCCCTATGAGATAGTAGATGTTTTGGCATGACTATGAACATGTGAAATGCTTAATGAGAGCATGATCAAGTATATGATATGATGATTATATGTCATGCTTATATGTTATGATACAAATTGTAAAGTCATACAGATTTGAATAGCCAGATGTATAACTTGGCATATGAAATGTGCATATATCTGATTATGCACCAGAGAACTCATAGTTTTACAAGTCTCTGTATATATGCAACAGTATACTACGAATACAGTATTAATATGTGAATTGAACACGAATATAGTTCTGCTTGCGATAGAGTTTTAGATGTGGAAAGATAGGCGCCTATAGGGAAATTGCAGTTGCCATAGTTTGGCCCAATTGGGTCCATAGTATATATGATCTCGTTTGGATCATGATCAGCCCCATTTGGGTTGATAGGCGACCCCATTTGGGTCTGCTTGACCGGTCCACAGTACAGTTTGGCCCCGTTTGGGTCTATAGGTCCGATATCTTCGGATATCCTTCTTTTGATACCGATGTGTATCCATAGTTCCCGTTTTCTACTGATAAAGCTAAGGCAGGCTAAACGTTATTCATAGTAATGATCAAAATTGAACAGTTAAAGTTAATTGACTAAAGATTGACAGTGTGGATTACATTATTGGTTTACACACAGGGATTATGTTTCATTTGAATATGTTCACATGAAAAATGGTCATCTATATGAATTATGAAAATGAAATATGCTTTATGCCTTAAAGTATATGTTATTATTGTCATGATATGTTGTACATGTTGTTTATAGTATTTATATATTTTATATGTATGTTTTGATGACCTATGTGAGTGGTCATCCATTTTTAGTTATTCCCCACTAAGCTTTATAACTTAGCACCGGTTATTTATCCGTGTAGGTACGGTTAGCAAGACTTTTGTTGAGGGACGATCTCTGCATCAGGAAGGGCAAACCATCGACTTATAACCTTGATGTAGGATGTTTTGTATTACAACTATCACATGTTTTGTATAATGGCCAGTTATCTTATGATATGTATATAACCTATGTGAAATATTGTAATTCACTAGTAGTAAAACTACGAAAGAACATGTGTGCATGTGATATATATGAAGTAATATTCATATAGTTTAGTATGCATGATACTAGGTATGAAATGAAAAATAGGAATAGACTTGTACAAATATAATCATATGAAACCTTATGGCTAAATGATCGTTAAATGAATATGAAGTATAAGCATGATTAGTAGTATTCATGATACATGTGTAATAGGGTATTTCCATAGAAGGCGCTACAATTTTTGGTATCAGAGCCTAGGTTTAGCCTTTTCTGGGTAAAAAATGAACCTAGGATTTTATAGTATGGTATAGTGTTTTGTTGGCCTGATGCAGAAGTCCCTGTTTTATTATAAATAGAAAATGGAGAACTCTAGAGATGCTTTTAAGGAATTGACTGTAAGTAACAGGACGGTTAGAACCAATCCTTTCAATCTGTGATCTTCATCATCCAATCCAAATGAGGTTCCTGTAGCCATCCCTGCAGAAGCATTGTTAAAAATATCACAGGATATGGCTTAAATTCTTCAAAGAATGACAACATCTAAAACTCCAATATCTGAAATTAGAAAGCATGGTGCCGAAGAGTTTTTAGGCACTAATCTGGAACAGTCTGAAGAAGCTAAATTTTGGCTGGAAAGGCTAGAGAGAATTTTTGATGAAATTTGCTGTCCAGTGGGTCTTAAGGCATCTTGTGCTGTGTCTTTATTACAGGGAGCAGCTTATGATTGGTGGAAGTTGGTGTTGAAGCAACCCCAGCTACCAGATCCCCTTACATGGGAATTTTTCATAGTTAAATTCAAGAAAAAGTATGTTACTGAGGCGTACATTCAAGAGAACTTAAAGCAATTTCTCAATTTGAAGCAGAGAGTTATGTCTGTGGCTGAGTATGAGAAAGAATTCAGTCATCTGTGCAAATATGTTCCTGATGAGATGTTAACTGATGCTTTTAAATGTAGACAGTTTGAAGATGGGTTAAAAGATTGTATCAGAGAAAAGTTAATTGGATCCACATCTTTGCAAGTGGTTAACTTCAGTCAACTGGTTACAGCAGCCTTGCGAGCTGAAAAAAAATGACATTGCAAAAAGGGAGAGAGAACAGAGAAGAAATGGGTCCAAGGGTGGATCTTTTATAGGAAAGAGACCTAGAGGAGCACAAAAAAATCAGCCAGCTGAGTCTGGTTATAGTTCTACAAAAAGGGACAGGAGACAAGAATTTTTTGCAGTTTCTAAGCAAAGAAAGGAAGCTTCAGGGAAACAAAGTGGGGGGGGGGGCAATCTCCAGTGTGTCCCCATTATTCTAGGCAACATTGGGATAGTTATAGGAAATTGACTGGGGATATGGGTAGAAATGAGTCTATTGTACATGAACTGGAATATGATATATGTGTAACCAACCCTTTGGGTCAAGTGTTCTTGTTAATAGAGTGCATAAACAATGTCCTATTGTAATTCAAGGGAAAGAATTTCGTGCTGACCTTATTGAATTGCCATTTCGGGAGTTTGATATTATACTGGCTATGGATTGGCTATCTAGACATCATGCAGTGATTAATTGTGAAGCTAAAACTGTAACTCTTATGGGTGCTAATGGTGAAGAAACTATAGTTCAGGGCATTCGATCTAAACCCATAGCTAATGTAATAACAACTATGCAAGCTAAGCGATTTCTGAAAAAAGGGATGTGAAGCTTTCTTAGCACTTGTGCTTGATTCAAGAAAAAAGAATATGAATCTTCAAGAGATTCCAGTGGTGAAAGAATTTCCTGATGTGTTCCCTGAAGACTTGCCTAGTATTCCACCTGAGAGGGAGGTTGAATTGTCTATAGACATTCTACCTGGTACAGCTCCTATTTCGAAGGCACCATACAGGATGGCTCCTTTGGAATTGAAGGAACTAAAGGTACAACTACAGGAGTTGCTTGTCAAAGGCTTTATTAGGCCTAGTACATCACCTTGGGGTGTATCGGTTTTATTTGTGTAGAAAAAGGATGGGTCTATGAGGATGTGCATAGATTACAGATAGTTAAACAGGGTAACAGTGAAAAATAAGTACCCTTTTACCTAGAATTGAAGATTTATTTGATCAGTTGAAAGGTGCTGGAGTGTTTTCCAAGATTGATTTGCGAACGAGTTATTATCAACTTCGGGTTAAGGATGTAGATGTTTACAAAACAGCCTTTAGAACCCGATATGGACATTATGAGTTTCTGGTGATGCCATTTGGGTTAACAAATGCACCAGCTGCGTTTATGGATCTTATGAATAGGGTGTTTAGACCCTACCTGGATCAATTTGTTGTTGTGTTCATAGATGACATTTTGGTGTATTTGAGAAATGAAGCAGAACATGTTAAGCATTTGAGAATTGTTTTACAGACTCCGAGGGAGAATTAGTTGTTTGCTAAGCTAAGCAAATGTGATTTTTGGCTTAAGGAAATTTCTTTCCTGGGTCATGTAGTATCTTTTGAAGTCATTAGAGTGGATCCAGCTAAAATAGAGGCTATAGTGAATTGGAAGCCGCCTCAAAATGTGACAGAAGTGAGAAGTTTTCTGGGCTTAGCAGGTTATTACCATCGTTTTGTGAAAGGCTTTTCAGTTATAGCTGCACCACTCACTAAATTGTTGAGAAAGGGTATAAAGTTGACTGGATTGACCAGTGTCAAGCAAGTTTTGATCAGTTGAAGAAATTTTTGACAGAGGCTCTAATTTTGACACAACCAATTACAGGAAAGGAGTTTGCTATGTAAAGTGATGCTTCTAGAGTTGGCTTGGGTTATGTGTTAATGCAAGATGGTAAAGTAATTGCCTATGCATCCAGACAGTTGAAGCCGCATGAACAGAACTATCCAACCCATGACCTAGAGTTAGCAGCAGTAGTGTTTGCCTTAAAAATTTGGCAACATTATTTGTATGGGGAAAAGTGCAGAATCTATACAGATCACAAGAGTCTCAAATATTTGCTCACTCAAAAGGAACTTAACTTGACAGCGAAGATGGTTAGAACTATTTAAAGATTATGATTGTATAGTGGATTACCATCCAGGCAAAGCTAATGTGGTAGCTGATGCCTTAAGCCATAAGATGATGGCTGCTACGATTTCACATCGCTGTAGATGGAAACTTGCATATGATGGTGCTTTAATAGCACAGTTGAAGGCTAGACCTTGTTTGAGGCAAACAGTGATTGATGCGCAGAAACATGATGAAAAGTTGTAATAGATTTTGAAGTCTTCACATGAAGGGACCCATTTTGAGTATCCAGTGAAAGAGGATGGGGGTGTGTATTATTAGAATAGATTATATGTTCCTGATGACAAAAAATTAAAAAGAACAGTATTGAATGAGGCTCACAATACAGTATTTACTATGCACCCTGGTGGGAATAAGATGTACCAGGATTTGAAACAAAGTTATTGGTGGCCTGGCATGAAGAAAGATGTGGTAGCATATGTCTCCAAATGTTTGACTTGTCAGCAGGTAAAAGCAGACCACCAGTTACCCTCTGGTTTGTTGAACCCCATTCCAATTCCTCAATGTAAATGGGAGGATATTACCATGGATTTTGTAACAGGATTGCCCCTTACACAGAAAAAGCATGATGCAGTTTGGGTTATAGTTGACAAGCTGACTAAATCAGCTCATTTCATACTAGTTCGGATGGATTACCCTATGGATAAATTGGCAGAACTTTATGTAAATGAGATTGTTAGACTTCATGGCATTCCGGTGTCAATAATCTCTGATCAAGACCCGAGATTCACATCGAGATTTTGGAAAAGTTTGCAACAAGCATTGGAAACTCAGCTTCGTTACAGTACAACATTCCACCCTCAGACGGATGGGCAATCTGAATGGGTTATTCAAATTCTAGAGGATATGTTGAGAGCATGCATTTTGGATTTTGCAGGAAGTTGGGATACATATCTACCCTTAATGGAGTTTACCTACAATAACAGTTATCAAAGGAGTATCGAGATGGCACCTTATGAGGCCTTGTATGGCTGGAAATGCAGAACTCCTGTTTACTGGACTGAATTGTTTGAGCGCAAAGTTATTGGTCCTGATATTATCAAAGATACAGAAAAAAGGTACAAGTTATCAAGCAGAGATTGAAGGAAGCTAGTGATAGACAGAAGTCATATGCTGATTTGAAAAAGAAAGGATATTGAATATCAAGTGGGTGACAAAGTGTTTTTGAAAGTGTCCCATTGGAGAAAAGTATTGAGATTTGGGAAAAAGGGTAAACTGAGCCCAAGGTTTATAGGCCCATATGAGATTCTTCAAAGAGTTGGGCCAGTGGCATATAGATTGGCTCTCCCTATAGAACTAGCCAAACTTCATGATGTGTTTCATGTTTCTATGCTTCGAAGGTATCGTTCAGATGAATCCTATGTGATACCAATTCAAGATGTGCAAGTACAGCCGGATTTCACCTATGATGAAGAGCCTATAACAATTCTGGCTAGAGAAGTTAGACAGCTAAGGAATAAGCAAATTCCACTTGTTAAAGTACTCTGGAAACATCATGATATACAAAAAGTTACTTGGGAGCCAGAAACAGCTATGAAGGAACAATATCCTCATTTATTCAAAACAGGTATGAATTTCGGGGATGAAATTCTTAAGGGGGAGAGAATTGTAAGGCCCCTAACATGACCCTAATGTAATTTGCATATTTTTGTGTTTAAGTAAGGGGGTAAATTAACATGTTGTTATGTTAATTCCATGAAAATAAAATAAAAGAGTATGATTTAATATCAATTGAGGGTTCAATTGAAGTAAAAAGGTGTTACTTTGGGGTAAATGTATTGATTTGGAAAATCAAGGGTCAAATGTGGATAGAAATAAATGTTTAAAGGTCAATTTGAGAGAGGGAAATGGATAGGTTAATATTTGAAAGGAATTAAATGGAGAGGTTAAAGTTTAACATGCAAAGATTTGCTAGGTTATTGTGTAGCATGCAAAAGGTTAAAGGACTAAAGAGGGAATTATCCCTTGCTATTATAAAAAGCCAACTTTGAAGAGAGAGAAGAAAGAATGGAATTGGCAATTCTTCAAGAAAAACACAGAAATGCTTCTTTCTCTCTCTTTTATGATACAAAATTGATACCGTAAGTAATCTTGAAGAGGAAATTGTGCATGTTGGTTAATCAAGAGTTTAAGGTTTTAAACTAAGGTAATTAAACCATCAATGAGCCCTACAACATCATCATCATCATCATCTTCTTCTTCTTTTCATTTTAACTGAAAAGAACGTTAACAGTGTGATGGAACTTGTATGTCGTTCATTTTGTGAAAGAGAAGAGGAAGGAAGGAAGAGCAAAGGAAAGGGTATTGCTAGAGGTTGAAGACATTGGGTTTGTCAGCTAAGGTATAGGAATTTAGGCTGTTCATAATGCATGTGAAATTGATTGCAGGAACTGGGTATGATTTACAGAATTCAAAGTTACGTTTTGCTAGTTTTTAATGATGTGAGGTTGAAGAAGATTGTCCTTACCGAGTCATGAATGTCTTCACGAGTCATGAACTTTTGTTCGACTCGTGAAGTTCTTCACGAGTCATGCATCTTCTTCCATTGTTGGGTTCACTCGTGAAGCTTTTCACGAGTCATGAAGTATATGCCTTTCTTCTCCACTTGTGAACTCCTTCACGAGTCGTGAGATTTACCCTCTTTGCTTCACTCGTGAAGCTCTTCATGAGTCGAACACTCCTTCACGACTGAATGACCTACTTGGACTATTTTGCTCATAAATTGAGTTACAGAAAAGAAAATTGAGTGATTCTTTTTGCATTGAAAAATAGACTTCCATACCTATATTTCATATGAAGAAAACTAAACTTAAATCTTTCTCTAAGTACATGGAATCTAGGGTTGAATCCGAACTAGTTTCCTAAACTGCTCACAGAAACAGAATTTACATTAATGTGCAAATTTTTGCTGCACTTGATAATATGATTTTTAACTAATTGAGACAAATAGTTATTTATGTGATAGTAAAGTTTATTGGATAAGGCATGTAATATGACTATCAATGAAGGATTTATATGCATACATATGCATTCATTTGTGTATATGAATAAAGACTAGTGATAAAATATCTAACCTATACCTGTAAATAGTCTTGGGCATGATTGTCAAATGCCAAATTGATATATATACACAAGTAATCCTATGACATGATAGTACACATTTTGACATGTACCTATGCTATAAAATAGGAACTATAATAGTATGACCTTGGCATGTGTATATGCCTATATGGAAATATGTTGATATTTTGTACAGCACATGATTTGAATGATGATAAAGGTATATATATAGATATTGGTAACATGCTCATAAGAATAAGTCAACTATATGCGAATGTACCCACAGGTATGTGAATTTATGATTATATATGTGAGTATATGAGCATGTAATTGCCCTATGAGATAGGAGATGTTTTTGCATGACTATGAACATGTGAAATGCTTAATGAGAGCATGATCAAGTATATGATATGATGATTATATGTCATGCTTATATGTTATGATACAAATTGTAAAGTCATACAGATTTGAATAGCCAGATGTATAACTTGGCATATGAAATGTGCATATATCTGATTATGCACTAGAGAACTCATAGTTTTACAAGACTCTGTATATGTGCAACAGTATACTATGAATACAGTATTAATATGTGAATTGAACACGAATATAGTTCTCCTTGCGATAGAGTTTTAGATGTGGAAAGATAGGTGCCTATAGGGAAATTGCAGCTGCCATAGTTTGGCCCAATTGGGTCCATAGTATATATGATCCCGTTTGGATCATGATCAGCCCCGTTTGGGTTGATAAGCGACCCCGTTTGGGTCTGCTTGACTGGTTCATAGTATAGTTTGGCCCCTTTTGGGTCTATAGATCCGATATCTTCGGATATCCTTCTTTTGATACCGATGTGTATCCATAGTTCTCGTTATCCACTGATAAAGCTAAGGCAGGCTAAACGTTATTCATAGTAATGATCAAATTTAAACAGTTAAAGTTAATTGACTAAAGATTGATAGTGTGGATTACATTATTGGTTTAGCCATAGGGATTATGTTTCATTTGAATATGTTCACATGAAAAATGGTCATCTATATGAATTATGAAAATGAAATATGAGTTACTCCCTTGGGTATAAGGTTTATGCTTTATGCCTTAAAGTATATGTTATTATTGTCATGATATGTGGTACACGTTGTTTATAGTATTTATATATTTTATATGTATGTTTTGATTACCTATGTGAGTGGTCATCCATCTTTAGTTATTCCCCACTAAGCTTTATAGCTTAGCACGGGTTATTTATCCGTGCAGGTACGGTTAGCAAGACTTTTGTTGAGGGATGATCTCTGCATCAGGAAGGGCCAACCATTGACTTATAACC
The DNA here is from genome assembly GCA_037975025.1 of Excoecaria agallocha. Classification (NCBI taxonomy): domain Eukaryota; kingdom Viridiplantae; phylum Streptophyta; class Magnoliopsida; order Malpighiales; family Euphorbiaceae; genus Excoecaria; species Excoecaria agallocha. The sequence continues at coordinate 14,214,452 of CM075818.1, forward strand.
TTGATGTAGGATGTTTTGTATTACAACTATCATATGTTTTGTATAATGGCTAGTTATCTTATGATATGTATATAACCTATGTGGAATATTGTAATTCACTAGTAGTAAAGCTACGAAAGAACATATGTGCATGTGATATACATGAAGTAATATTCATATAGTTTAGTATGCATGATAGTAGGTATGAAATGAAAAACAGGAATAGACTTGTAGTACGAATATAATCATATGAAACATTATGGCTAAATGATAGTTAAATGAATAAGCATGATTAGGAGTATTAATGATACATGTGTAATAGGCTATTTCCATAGAGGGCACTACATTTAGGCTAAATGATCTTCTAAAATATTATTCCCATATTTTTATAGTTTTCAGAGCATCAAATTTCACCTTAATATCTTACCTATAACCCAAGATATTTGAGAAATACTATAGATTGTTCATAAAACCGAAACAGTGTTTACTGTCACTTATAAAAATTCATAGCATAAAATTAAAAGGGATTTAGACCAACATTTCTTCATAAAAAACGTACTCCTAGGTATCTAGTTTACCCAAAATTTTACAGAATAATATTTTGACTTCTCTACTAATACTTATGCCCAAAATACCAACATCTATATCTTAACAGTCCAAATAGATTCAACGAATTTTATGCTAATTATTTGACATACTTAGAAATAAAATTAGGCATTACTTCCTTCATATAAAATGTGTATTTATGAGTCTATTTTTCATAGGAACTAATTTCATGTCATTATGATCATTTTACATACAGATATCTCAATTTTTCCCCAACCTAGTCCAGAATTCGAATTTAAAAGTTCTCCTAAATTCAATAAATCATAAAAAATATCTAGAGGTAGAATTGAAGGTAGGTTCCTTCTTCAATCTTGTAGGAAAATTTCTTTTATAACTATAGAAATTTTATTTGTTACAATTAGAGGTCTCTATTACAACTTACACTAAATTTTCAGTCACTAGGTTAGAATTTTCATCTCATCCCTTCATGTACATTTCATACATTGAACTCTCTTTTAATTACTACAAATTCAATTTAATCACAACAAGTTCCAGCAACCATATTCACATTCAACAACCAAATTTACATGCATTAAGGTAGCCCTAATCCCATACCTTGGCCTAACTTCCCTTTAGCAAATTAATCTTTAGCAAGACCTTTCCCTTTATCTTTTCTACCTTCTCTTTCTTTATCTACAATATAAATCATTCTCTAATCAATCATTTCCAGCAGCTAATCCCAACCAAAATCCACATAAAGGATGAAGAAGAAGAAGATGATGAAGATTACCAAAATTAAACCATACCTTATTAATCTATATCAATATTTTCTTGAACAACCCACATGCATGCAATTGTCTTAATGGATTGATAGGTAAATTGAGAGATGAGCTTAAAATTGTAAGACATGAAAATGAATTATTTCCTTTAGTGCTGTCCACACTCTCACCTTTCTCTTTCATTCCACTAAAACCAACTTATTTATAGTGCTATGTAAATATCTTTCTTGGTCCTTCAAGGTTTTGCATGTCACACTATAGACATACACTTCTTTGCATGCCATTAATTATTCCCACCAATTAGTCTATTACGTAAATCAACCCCACCATTTAACCCTTTCCTTAAATTGGCCTCTCCATTATTCTTAAATTCTCAATTGACCCCTAAGATGTCATAATTACAAATTTACCCCTAATAAATGCTTTATACTTCAATTATACCCTCGCTTAATATTAAACCACACTATTAAATTTTATTTTCATGCAATTACAATAATAAAAACATATTTTATCCCTTATCCCATACTTATACGAAATTCTCATTTAATTTTAATTTTAATCAAATAAAAATCCTACTAAAAACATGAAATTTCAATTAGGGTCATGTTAGGGGCCTTACATATTAATTACAAGGTAAAACCAAGATTGAGATTTTTGGACCTAAATATCTTAGGTTTTTAATCTCTAGCCTAACCCATCAGGTGGTGACTCCACTAAAATTGCTTTGTAGAAGGAACATTTCCATAGTTAAAAGATTATGAGAGGGTTTACCCTTACTTATCATGCTCTTTCATGGGAAAACTGGACTCATCCTTAATTTGGAAGTAGATACCCTTACTAGCCATAATCGAATAGAAATGAAACATTGAAATCCCACTCATATAGTTTTCATGGTTGAGCATTCCTTCTTTACTTGTGGTGTGGAACTCCCTCCCCTTCCCCTACTTTCTTGGTTTGTCTTCTACTCACCTAACTTGCTAATAAGGCTTCATATTGATTAATACTATTCTTAAAACTCCACTCTTGATGAGAATCACTTCAACTATGATTTGATAATGCAACATTCTCACTAAATTGCAAATAAATAGCCTTAGGATAAACCTTTTATCCTAAAGGACAACCTTTCTTATCCTTACAAACTAGTTTGCCCAGCTTTTGGAGATAAGTTTTCTATGACACCAAGTATGTCACTTAAGGGTATTTTTTCCCTAAGCTCTATATATTACCCAAAAAATCATAATTTTAAGGGGGTTGGCAATTTGAAAGAAAAAAAGTGTGCGTTTTAAAGGGAGAAGAACATTTCTTTAACCTTAATAACCCTAACCCAAAAGCCTAACATAGAAACAACCTCCATTGTAGTTCAACTCAAAACTTGAAATGTAGGGCCCACATTATATTCTACTAGGATTATTATGTGTTTATGTATGTGTAAGCACACATTATTATGGTTATTGCATATTGATTTACTTGTGAGGATGGATTCTGTATGAATAGTATCATTTTGATTAGGGCCTCACGGTGGTCACACATTTATGACCATCGTCACCTCAGTCTGATTTTGGCTACTCATGATAGGCAGGAAATCTTGACCACTATGAGGTTACTCTCTATATGAACAACAACACTTGAATTAAGGGTTTTACGGCGGGTATAGATTTGTGATTATTGTGACCCCCCTGCTATTTGAAAAATTTTACTTGTTTCTTCTCCTCTTTAAGTGAGCTGAAAGATTGTTTAAGAACTTCACACGATTATAATAACTTGTTTAGCATGCACTTGAGTTTAAGTTATGATTAATCAAATTATTTTTGTGAAAACAAATGATTTAAATATGATGTAAATATAAGAATTAACATCGGATTTGTTTATATTCTATTTATGATAATTTTAAGTATGTAGCTTAAAAAATTATCCTGCAATGTATGTTATGAAAGAAAGAGCTTGCAAAGGTTAGAATGGTGGGTAAATAGGCATGCCTAGAAGGGTCGCAACTGCTTTTATTCTGTTTGACACTTTGGTGTCTTCGGTTGAGACTATGCCTCTTCAATTTAATGAAATCAAATGATTATTAATTTGAGGCAATGTCTCTTCTATTTTAATACCTATGTTATCTTCTATTTTATCCCGTTACCCGCATCTATAAACTATAATAGGCAATTCTGAATGCAATTCCTATTGCTATCTATTATTCACTTCGATTATACTTTATACCTTGTGTAGTATAAACTTATATTATTATATTTGAGGGTAAGTAAAATAAGCTTTTAATTAATTATTATGTATTATCTAAAAAATTATTTACTATTTATTCTTTATTTTCCTCATTTGTGTATATAGTTTAATGGCTGCTGTAAGTAGTCACCTTTGCTTATTTTCTTTTCCTTACTAAGTTTTATGCTTAGAAAGTGGTTTATTTCCTTCGTGTAGGTTTTGAAGGTCTTTTAGGAGTCAGACAACTGCAATGCCAAAGGAGACTTTTATTTAAGTAGCTTTTTGTATAGGATATTCTTTTGTACTATAATTAAATATGTAATATGATATTTATACATGTAGTGACTTGTAAATTTAATGTAATTATATGGAAGATGTGTATACACACGCACACATATGTGTGTGTGTGTATACACACACACACACAAGACACAGACACACACATATGTGTGTGTACATATATACATATGTGTGTGTGTGTGTGTGTGTGTATGTATGTATATGTATATATATATGCATATGTATATATATATATATGTATATGTATGTATGTATTTTGTTGTGTCTGAAAATCATGAGTTGTATGCAATGAGCATGGAAATTAATCATTATTTTGTATGTATTAAGATTTCTATTTCATACCTTACACTTCTTTTAGGGGGTGTAAGGGTGTTACGATTTATGTGGTATTAGAGCTATGGTTTAGGTGGCTTTTGCCTAACCAGAGCATAAGAATGAGTCTTGAGTTTGGCATAATATGGTTTATCCTCTATTTGGTTTATATTAAAGTATGGAAAAATCTCAGAAAGTGATCGATGATTTTCCTGAAAGCAGCCAACCTGCTAGATCTCATTCTTCTGTGCTAGGCTGTTAGATCGAATAGAGATGATATGTCTCCTCCATCTCCATCTCTAGTTCTGGGGGAGGTGTTTTTGTAATTATCTTAAGATATGATGACCTTACTGTAAAGAATGACAACACCTAAGGCTCCTATTGATTTATTATGGAAGCATAAAGCTAAAGAATTTATTGGTAAAACTTTAGATGAGTTTGAAAGGGAAAAATTTTGGTTGAAAGGGTAAGTAGAATGTTAGAAGGAGATTATATATCCTCTAAAAGAATGGTGCATTATGCTATTTCTCTCCTACAGGTAATGACATGAATGGTGGAAGTTTATTCTAAGGCAATCTCAGTTACCTAAACCTCTCACTTGGGATTTCTTAACTCGAGAATTTAAATAGAAAATATTTTATGAAAGCTTATAAGAATGAGAGATGGAAGCAATTTCTAAACCTGAGATAGAGAAATTTGCCAGCTGCGGAGTATGAGAAAGAATTTAGTCCTTTTAACAAGTATGCAATTGGAAATGTACTTAGTGAGGATTCCTTCAGTTTGAGGATGGTTTGAATGATTCAATTCAAGATTATTTGGGACCAACCACCTCACTACAAGATGTGACATTGTACTAGTTGGTAAAAGTAGCTCTAAAGGTTGAGATGCAAGAGATAACTGAGAGAAAGAGAGAGCCCGACGTAGAGGTTTTTTAAGAGGTGGCCAGTCATTGAGTAAAAGAAGTCGAGATGGTACATCCACTGCCCATAAATCTACTTAAAGGTTTACTACACATGGGAGGTGGTAGGACATTCCACTTCTGACTAGTTCTGTAGAAGTCCCTTTGTAGGTTGAGGTTTTGCAGCATTAGAGTGTCCACGCTATTTAAAGAATCACTGGGGCACTTGTAGAAGAGCAACAGGAGGCTATTTTTGGTATGAGAGTACTAATCATTTTATAGCTAATTATCTGATGAGCTAGCCATAAACATCACAAGGAAGCTGGGGAACTTCAAATGCTCCAATGGGTCCTCATGGATGAGGTAGAGGTTATGGTGGATTGGGTTAGTTTAGGCCTAATTCAAGTGCTATAACTAAAATTATTGATCATTCTGCTGCACTTATTGCTACAACTCAAAAGGATTGTGAGGATTAAGACACCCTTTAGGTTATAATGGGTATGGTTTCTCTTTTTGATTCCAAATTGCATGCTTTGATTGACCCAGGATCTATGCATTCATATATTTGTGTTGAGGGATTCCCTAATAATATGATGCATGTAGACAAATTAGATTATCACATCTATGTAACTAGCCCTCTGGGTAGTAGTGTGTTGGTTAATAGAGTGTATAGAAATTACCCTGTTAAGATCCAAGATAGTGAATTTGTAGTGGATTTGATTGAATTACCCTTTCATAAATTTAATTTAATATTGGGAATGGATTGGTTAACTCAGCATTAGGTAGTAGTTAACTGTAAATCTAAGATTGTTACTCTTTAAAACTCTATTGGTATGAGAGTAGAATTACATGATATGAGAATGAGCTCTCTGACAAGTGTGATATCCATTATGCAAGCGAGGAGATTTCTTAGGAAGGTTGTGAAGCATATTTAGAGATTATACTTAATTCAAAAAGTGGGGATTAGTAGTTTCAAGACATTTCAGTGGCGAACGGATTTTTAGATATTTTTCCTAAAGTATTGCTTGAGCTTCCTTCTAAAAGTGAAGTGGAGTTATCTATTTAAGTTATGCCTGGGACTACCCTGATATCGCAAGCACTTTATACAATGGCTCCTATTGAGTTGAATGAGTTAAAAGCTCAATTACAAGAGTTATTGGTTAAGGGATTCATAAGACCTAGTGTATCACTGTAGGGAGCGCTTTTTTGTTTGTTAAGAAGAAAGATGGTACCCTTAAAATGTGTATTGATTATAGATAATTAAATAAGGTCACTATAAAAAACAAGTACCCATTACCTAGAATTGAAGATTTGTTCGATCAGTTGTAAAAGAATGATTTATAGTTTGGATATTATTAGCTCTGGGTAAAGGATATGGTTGTTCCTAAAACTGTATTTAGGACTAGATATGGACATTACAAATTTTTGATGATGCCCTTTGGGTTAACTAATGCCCTAGCTGCATTCATGGATTTGATAAATATGGTGTTTAGGCCCTATTTAGATCAATTTTTAGTGGTATTTCTTAATGACATTTTGGTTTATTCCAAGAATGAACAATAATATGTTTTACATTTGTGAGTTGTATTATAGACTCTTAGAGAGAAACATTTGGATGCTAAGTTAAGCAAGTGTGATTTCTAGTTAAAAGAAGTGCTTTTTTTAGGGCATGTGGTCTTTTCTGAAGGTATTAGAGTAGATCTTAACAAGATTGAGGCAATTATTAATTTGGGAATTACCATGAAATGTGACTGTAAAAAGGAGTTTTTTGGGAATGGTCGGGTACTATTGATGGTTTGTAAAGGGATTTTCAGTGGTTGCATCTCCTTTGATGATATTATTGAGGAAAGCAGTAAAGTATGAATGGTCTACTAGGTGTTTGGCCAACTTTGATCATTTGAAAAGAATGCTTACAGAAGCTCCTATGTTAGCTCAACCAATATCTAGTAAAGAATACATTATGTTCAGTAATGCATCCAGAAGTGGTTTGGGATGTGTGTTGATGCAAGAAGGCAAGGTAATTACATACACCTTTAGGCAATTAAAGCCACACCAATAGAATTATCCTACCATGACCTTAGGTTGGCCATGGTAGTGTTTGCTTTGAAGATTTGGAGACATTACTTGTACGGTTAGAAGTACAGGATATTCACTGATGCTAATGTGGTGGTTGATCTTTGAGTTGGAAGATTGTGTCAGCCCTAACTTTGTAATAGAGTTCGTGCAGAATAATTATTGATGGAGCTTTAATAGCCTAATTAAAGGCTAAGCCTAGCTTAAGATAAGAAGTTATTGATGCCCAAACATATGATGATAAGTTGCAACAATGTATGTTACAAGTTCAGGAGGGAAAATAATCAGACTTCTTGATGAAAGATGATAAAAGTCTATAATATAAGAATAAATTATGTGTTCCAGATGATGATAAGTTGAAGAAAGATTTGTTGGGTAAAGCCCATTATACTATTTTTACAATGCATTCTGGTGGAAATAAGATGTACCAAGATCTAAAGCAGCATTATTGGTGACCATGTACAAAAAATGATATAGTGGATTAAGTGTCCAAGTGTTTGACTTGTCAGCAAGAGAAAGCCGAACAGCAAGTCCTATTTGGTTTGTTAAATCCCATACCAATTCCAAAATGGAAATAGGATAATATCACTATAGACTTTGTGTTAGGACTTCCTCTTACCTCAAGAAAGCATGAAGCTATTTGGGTCATAGTGGATAAACTTACAAAATTTACTCATTTTCTACTTGTTAGATTTGACTATCTTATGGATCATCTAGCATACTTGTATATGAATGAGATATTAAGGCTGCATGGGATACCATTATCCATCATTTCTGATCGTGATCCTCGATTTAGTTTAATGTTTTGGAAAAGTCTATAGACAGCTTTAGGTACTTGACTTAATTTTAGCATTTCATTCTGCCCACAAATAGATGGATAGTTTGAGAGGGTAATTTAGTTGTTGGAAGATATGATTTGAAGTTATGTACTGGAGTTTCTTGGTAGTGAGGATAGGAATCTCCCTCTAATGGAATTTTCTTATAATAATGGGCATCAAACAAGTATTGGTATGGCACCTTATGAAGTATTATTTGGCAGGAAGTGTAGGACACCCATGTGTTGGATCAAACTAAATGAAGGAAAGATAATTGGACTAGATATTGTAAAATATACTGAGGAAAAGATTTGGATTATCCAGTAAAGACTTAAAACTTTTAAGGATAAAGAGAAATCCTATATAAATTTAAAAAGGAGGCATATTGAGTTTCAGGTGGGGCATAAAGTTTTTCTTAAGGTATCACCCTGGAAGAGAGTTTTGTGCTTCGAGAAAAGGGGAAATTTAGCCCAAGGTATATAAGTCCCTATGAAATATGGTAGAAAATAAGACATGTGGCATACAAATTAGCCCTTCCATCAGAGTTATCCAAATTGCATGATGTGTTCCATGTTTCTATATTGAGATGGTATCGGTAAGATAATTCACATAAAATTTTGGTTCAAGCATTCAAGTGAGACCAAATTTTTCTTATGAAGAAGAGTTGAAGGCTATTTTAGCTATAGAAATTTGACAACTTAAGAATAAACAAATTCTACTAATGAAAGTGTTATAACATTATTATGGAGTTGAAAAAGCTACCTAGGAACCCAAAGCTACCATAAGATCTTAAAACCCGCAATTATTCATTTTAGGTATGAATTTTAAGGATAAAATTCTTTTAGGGTGAAAGAATTATAGGGCTGCACATTATACCCTAGTATGATTATCATGTTTACGTATGTGTAGGCATACATTATTATGGTTATTTCATATTGATTTACTCATGAGGATGCATTCTGTATGAACAATGCCATTTTGATTAAGGCCTTATGATTGTCACACATTCATGACCACCATGACCTTTACTTGATTTTGGCAACTCATAGTGGGTAGAAAATCTTGATCGTTGTGAGGTTACTCTCTATATAAATAATAACACTTGAATTAACAGTCTTATAGTGAGCAAATATTTGTAAACACCGTTAATCCCCTATTGCTTAACAAAATTTACTTGTTTCTTCTCCTTTTTAAGTGAGCTAAAAGATTGTTTAAAAACTTCACACAATTATAATAACTTGTTGAATATGTACTAGAGTTTAAGTTACGATTAGTCAGATTATTTCTATGAAAACAAATGATTTAAATATGATGAAAATATCAGAATTGCATTTAAGTTATTATGACATCAACTTTATTTATATTCTATTTATGATAATTTTGAGTATGGAGTTTAAAAATTTATCCTGCAATGTGTGTTTTGAAGAAAAAGCTTGCTACAGCCAAAATAATAGGTAAATAGGCATGCCTAGAAGGATCGTAGCTGCTTCTATTTTATTTGACACTTCGGTGTCTTCTATTGAGACTATATCTCTTATTTTTAATGAAATAAGATGATTACTAATTTGAGGCAATGCCTCTCCTATTTTGATACCTATGGTATCTTGTGTTCTGTCCCGTTACCCGCATCTAGTGACTATAGTAGGCAATTCTGAATGAAATTCCTATTGCTCTCTATTGTTCACTTTGATATACTTTATACCTTGTGTCATATAAACTTATATTATTTTGTTTGAGGGTAAGTAATAGAAGCTTTTAATTAGTTATTATGTATTATCTTATAAATTATATAGTATTTATTATTTATTTTTCCTCATTTATGTATATGGTTTAGTGGCTGCTATAATTAGTTGCCTTTGCTTATTCTTTTTTCCTTACTAAGCTTTATACTTAGCATGAAGGTTTTTTTCCTTTGTGTAAGTTTTGAAGGCCCTTTAGGAGTCGAATAACCACAAAGCCAAAGGAGACTTTTGTGTTTATAGCTTTTGTATAAGATATTCTTTTGTATTGTAATTAAAGATGTAGTACATTATTTATACATATAACGACTTGTAAATTTATTGTAACTATATATATGTATGTATGTATGTATGTATTCTGTTGTGTATGAAAAGCATGAGTTGTATATAATGAGCATGGAAATTAATCATTATTTTCTATGCATTAAGATTTCTACTTGCATGCCTTACACTTCTTCTAAGGGGTGTAAGGGTGTTACATGAAACCTTAACCTTCTTAATACAAGCTTGAGGTAAAATCTAAAGACCAATTCATAAAGGTTGCTTTTTAGTTCTTTCTCCTTATATATATATGTACATACTTTGAATTATGGATGTTTGTGGTGTTTTTGTGTTTTGATGTTTTAAAAATGATGTTTTTATGATGCTTAATTTTTGTGTGGTCTCATATAATTAATATATAAGAGCATTAACTAGTTTAATCTAATAAAAATGAAGCATTTATTTTTGTTATTTATCTTCTTCATAAGGTTTTTGTATTTTGAAAATCCCTTTTTCATTCCTCTTTTCATGTGTAAAACTCAGTCATTGATGCCAAGTAGCTTTCATGTTCATGGTTTGGTGATTCTCATGGGATCATGTATGACTTGAGTTTAAAAATGGTAAAACTGGTTTCTTTTCTTTGAAGACAACATACCTTGTCTATGGGTTTGGTCCTTACAGACAAGCATTTGGCTTCATCTTGTCCATAAGGGTATGTTTTCTTCTTTTTCAAGTTTTTTTTAGTGTTGAATCTTTGTCCTCCAGGTTAAAATCTTTGTCTACACGGATACATTCTTATCCTTGTAGACTAGGTTTCTTATCCTCACAGAGACAACTTTTTATCCTCATAAACATTGTTTCATGTCCTTGTAGATAAAGCCTCTTATTCTCATAAAGAGACTTTTGTCCTCACAAACATGATCTCTTGTCCTCGAGGAAATCCTATTGTCCTTAGCATCTCATTATTTTCAAGTGATTTCATACATTTTCCTTTTGTATATTATCTTCCTTTATATGTATGTTTCATATTAGCATGTTATTGATAGTTGATTAAAGCCATGATGGTGACATTTATGTTGGCATTGTGTAATGCATTTTGATATGCATGTTGATATTATTTAAATAAGTTTTAAAACATGATTATATATGTTGATTTTTTTATAAGCATTCCACATATCTCTAAATGTTGTTAGACCTTGAGTAGTTTTGTACATTGTGCATTTTCAAATTAAACAACATTACAAATATTTACATCAATGTCATTGAAAGCAAAAAACGATTTCCATTATGTTGAGCAAATTTCACAACCTAATTGACAATTAATTTGTGATTTCTAAATAAAATAAATAAAATTTGTAAGTGAGCAAAGTCACTTTCCAAAAATCCTTTGACATTATGAAAAGGACCAATCTCCTAATATTCAATCCATAAAATAAAAGGATTTCTTAAAATAATTTGGAATTTTATAGCATGTTTGCTTTAAACATTCTTTTAGGACAAAATGGGACCAAAATCCTAAGCCATTTTCAATAAGTAATAAAATGAACCATTTTTCTAGTATTAATCATGAATAATAGAATAGGAACTCCCTGATAATGCATTCTTAAAGGCCACTTTAAGAATAATGATGAAATTGGATCGAGTACCTTGTTTTTATGAAATTACCAATGTTGGAGGAAAATGTCATCGAAAAATTAGGTTAAAGGACCAATTTCCCAATTTCCTTTAGATGGGCTGGAGGCCTAATGTACTTAAATAATATACTAATGTCCAATAACCATAAATAACACAAAGATAGTTTTCTCAAAACGTGTAACTTAGGATCACAAGATAAAATAATTAGGATCCCTTGTGTAATATTTGTTGTATCACTGCTTTTTACTACTTTAATGCATTTGTATTAAACATGAAAGTAATAAATAAAACCATTAAAAATGATTAGGCTATTAATTATAAGGAAAAAATAATATGTGATTCTTGGACCCAAATCTCTTGGGTTTTAATCTCCAGCTTAACCCACCAGGTGGTGACTCAACTAAAATCGCCTTGTATAGGGAACATTTTGACAGTTGAAAGATTATGAGAGGTTTGACCCTTATTTGTCATGCTTTCTCATGGGAAAAGTGGACCCATCTTTAATATAGAAGTAGATATCCTACAAGCCAGAATCAAATAAAAAGGAAACGTTGAAATCCCACACATATAGTTTTTGATGACTCCACTAGGATCCATTTCCCTCTATAAGAATCTAGTCTGAAACTGCCATAAATTAATCTCTCATAAAATCTCTAGTATCCTTATTTATCATTTCTTGCCTCATGAATTCATTCTTTATGCATGTGCTGTCCTTTTTACCTTTTGATGTTGTCCCTAAGTGTGAACTTTTCTTCTAATCATTAGGGGTAATAATCACCATTCCAAGCCCATGTACCCAATGGGTATATAAAATAATGACTCAATTGGCTGTTATTCTCCTGATGAGATAGGCCCACTGATAGAGATCATGCTTAGAAGACAATAGCCTTTGACTCAATTATACCAAAACCCATGAATATAAAACTTAGTCATTTCCCTTTGGGAAATACCATAAATAGGATCATACAGTTGTGTGTTATATTGATAATTCATATAAAGTGTGATTGAACATTTTGAGACATGATATGTGTGTGTCTCTTATTCCACCTTGGTTGAATGTCCATTTATAAGAATTATCAAAACTGAGTCCTTTTGCATGAATATATATTCATTGTATTGTGTAGTTATGCTACAAAATTTTTGTCATGCACATCCCATATTATTTTGCCTTATGTTAGCACTTGAATAAATCCAATCTAAGAAAGTTGAGACATGTGTCTAGGAGAAATAAGGACGGACCATAATTACTTATGTTGTGAGATTGCTATATTCTCGTGCTCATGCATCCATGCATTTTGTATGTCATTCATCATGAATAAGTTATACTTGTGAGGCCTCTACATAGGCCCTAGAAGAAATATGCATGTTTAATTGGTATTATGGTTAATTTATGCTTGATTAATCAATTTGTTTTATGATAGGACCTAAAGGGAATTATTTTAAAAAGAAAAAGGCTAATATGGTCATTTTATATTAAGTCATGCTTGTATATAATTAGAACAAAATATAAGAATAGGGATTCAATTGAAATAAAAGAAAAGAAGTTAGGAATATAAATAAGAAAATTAGAAGAGAAGGGAGTTAAATGCATTTTTTCCAGCGCCCATAATTCAATAAGCCTTTTTGGAACTCTCACATGAAAGTAAGAATAAAATCAGAGTTTTTAGGAGTGTTTTGTTGGTTGTTAACCAAAAGAAATGATGGTATCCTTGTTTCTCTCTCTCTTTATCTCTCTAAAATCAGTCTTTCTTCGCTCTAAAACCCATTTAGCATCCTAATTTCTATTTTAGTATTGGTAAGGAGAAAGAAATTGCTGTTTGGGTATCTCTAAGATAATGTCTTCTTCTTCTTCTTCTTCTTCTTCTTCTTATTTTTCTTCTTGTTTGCTTCATATGTTGAAAGCTAAGTTTGAAGGAGAAAAAGGGGTGTTTACTCTTGTAACTTACTCTATATAGAAGGAGAAGCAAATAAAGGAAGAGGAAAAGAAGTTGTGAAAGATTAAAGGAAGCACTCTTGGATTTTCATAATAGGTTTGGGAACTACTATCAACTTTTTATGTATTTGTTCTATGTAGAAAATTGAAATGGTAAACTAGTTGGGTTGATGGGAAAAGAATGTAATATTTGCATGTGTGCATTTTAAGGTTCAATCGAATCAAAGAAGTTATATTTGCTCAATGACAAAGTCATAGGAATGAAATTTAGGTAATTTTAATTAGAAAGTAAGAATAGGTTCACATGTCTAAATTTCTCATGTAAAGATTTAGGATTGGTTCTATCCTCAAGATGGTTAAAAACCCAAGCTAAAATTATAAAAGCGATAGTCATTTTGCAATTAAGTGCATGATACTCTATTTTATAAATATCTTAGAAATTAAAAGGTTTAGAGAAGAAATCATTAATGACTTGATAACTAGAAATGTAGAAGAACAAATGCCTAAGAAGAAGTTTTTAGAAAACATCATTTTCTAGCTGCTTTTATCTAAAATGTGTATGATCCTAGTGAATCTAGTGGATGTCGGTAGCCTTGGTAGCTTGAGTAGCCTTTATGCATGGTAGACCCTATAATATGGCCTCCCAAGGCACTATAGATGTAGCAGGTTGAGGAGATGGTGGCACTACTGATGATGAGGTACTATGATGTCCATAGTCTTATGGGGGCATATCCTGAAGGAAGGTCGATAACTACTGTGCTAGTTGCTTCTTATCCCTCTGCTGATAGGTTGTCTCACCTACAAAATAGTTAGTAAAATAAAGCTTATCATCCTCCCTGAGTCCTGGGACTACCACATCGTCCATCTACTGATGTATTGGTGGCTCTTACTCATCCTAAGGCTGTCCAAAACTGAAAAAGTTTATGACTTACTTATAAGAAAAAAAGGGAATTTTATGCTGAAAAAGAGGAGTAGGAGGCTACATTAAAGGCTTAAGAGGAAAAGTTTAGAATTCAAGAAGAAAAGATAAGGATTCAAGAGGAGATAATTAAGAGTCAAGCAAATTTATTAAGGGATAAAGAGGAAGGAATTGAAAAGTTAGAATTTAAACTAAAACTTTTGAGCACTTCTATGGGATTTCAAGGTGATGGTGGTAAGGAAAAGAAACCAAATCATTCATTAATGGAGGATAAGGAACAAGAGGAACAATTCATTTTTAAAGATAAGTCATGTGTTTATTTAAAGGATGTAGGATCTTTTGTAGAGAATTTATCACCAAAGGAGTAAGAAGGAAATGATTCTCAAGTGGAGATATTGGATTCAGTCCACTTAAAGAATTTATTTAGGCCAGAGGAGCCAGTAGAGTTCTTTCTCAATAACCCAAAGGAGGAATCGTATTTTATTGATAACATGGAAATTCTCGCTTTGATAAACTATGACAAGTTTCTTCTACTAATGGGAGAAAATGATGAGCAAAGTCCGGAAAGACCTATATTTGGATCACAAGCTCGACCTCCCAAGAGTAACATGAGTCGAGTGGGACTCAATAAACCAGAACTTCTTCTCTAACTCCTCTCTTTAAACTTTCATCAATTTTTTTATGATTTATGTTTTGCATGTTATTTTCAATAATTTGTCTTGCCATTGTTTTTTTAGTTTAAAGTTTAAAGCATGTTTGTTATTGGTTTTAGTCTTTTAATTCATGAGTTTAAGATTTGGGTTAAAAATTAATTTCTAATGATCTCTATGCTTAATTAAGATTAGTAAATTTAATTGAATGTATTAAAGATTAAGAAAGCATGAGTAATTAATGTTTTATCCATATGGAGTTGTAACTGGGTATATAAAATTGGTTCAGCATACCAGTACCAGCTCCATTTTGAGTTTATATTATTGGTGAAAATTATTAAATTGAGTTGAGACTTATGTTTCTAATATTGTTT
This sequence comes from Excoecaria agallocha, assembly GCA_037975025.1. Lineage (NCBI taxonomy): Eukaryota > Viridiplantae > Streptophyta > Magnoliopsida > Malpighiales > Euphorbiaceae > Excoecaria > Excoecaria agallocha. The sequence goes on from CM075818.1 coordinate 14,229,876, forward strand.
TGCAATATAGGGAACTGTGATTTCAAAAGTACAACAGCAAAATCAACAGGATAAGATGCAGCTAAGTGCTCTACACGTCCACGGGTCTGCTTCCTTCCTTCCATGCGTGCCCACGGGTGTGCTTCTCTTTTCTATTGCGCACCCGTACATTTGAGGTCTGCTCCTTATGTTGCTTGATGCACTCCTGCATGCCTCTCTCCCTATTTCTAGGGGCACCCACTTAATGAGGAATTGGTCCCTACCCATAGCCGCGTGATGCCCCTCTCTTTTACCTACACGCCCGCGTATTGTAGGCTTACTGCCTACGCTACCATGACCAGCACTGCCTCTTCCATTTGCGCTCCCACTCGCTTGTTGTCTCACTCCCACATTTTGCCGTGCAACTTCTTTCCTTGCCCCATACTTGGCCGTACATTTGGGTTCTGCTCTCTTTTCACATCATTGCTTATCTTGACTCACACACACTTATACGTTCACAAAATCATGCACTGACCCCTTAAATACACACATCTCACTCCCTCAAGCACATAGGCATAATCAAACACTCACTTTAACACACTTAAGCATTGTACTCACCTGCACATTTTCATTTGTTTCAATTTTTATTGCAGCTGTGACTGTTTTAATCATAACTTTTGCTACAGGTGTCCGATTGACTATTATAATATGTTTTCAGAAAGCTCATTTCAAGATAGAAATTGATTATATAGACTTTGCCCTATGTAACGGCACATTTCGGGCCCTAAAAATGATGTTTAAGCTTTCAATTTTCAGTTTAAAGTGTTAAGGGCAATTTTTATTTATGTTTGATATGCTCAAAACTTTAATTTGCTTGTTGAGATTAATATGCATGAATTGGTGTGACTTTATTGTTCTGAAATAAAGGTTTGCTTAGAGTTTCATTTTGAATTGAGTTATGTTTATTTACATTCCATGACACTTATCTATCTATAGTTTGGAATTGAAATTTATTATTGGCAGGATATAGGTGGTGTTGTATTTGAATTGGATTATTTTCTTTTGTGCTTACCATGACAAATTTAAATCTTTCTTTTCCTTTTATTTAAGCTCAACCATCACCAGTTAGCTTTCTACTTGAGATTATGCATCCACACACTGTCCTCCTTGTAACATATGGATACTATGCATTGAGCACTTAAGCAAGTTTGGCCTAGTTGCATTTGTTCACTTAGTTACCATGTTTATTAGGTCTTGTTTATTACACTATATTGGTTTTAAAGGCATGTTTGCTTGTTAACTTAATTCCATTTAACTCATGCTTAATTTTTCGCTTGATCTGATGGAATATGACATGGTATGCACATAAAGATCACACAGCGGAAAATAATAAAAATTTGATCATACATGCCATAAAATTCCATGACAAGAATCGAAACATGCAATTTTAGGGTTTTAAAACTTACAACTTTAGATGCCTTTTAAAACTTAATTTTGATGATGACAAGCAAACAAGGAGGATATCTTAGCCTTATACCTTCACCACCAATGCCAAGGAACAGCCTTTACGCCACTCCTCTCTATTCTCACACACACACTTGCAAAGATAGCTTAAAAATTAAGATTGCTAGCTCTCAAAATAAGTATTGTGTAATGGCTATGGTTTGAAGCTACAAAATTTGATTTTGTACTTCTGTTAAGTTGCTATTACTACCCAAGAACACAAGAGAATGAGGAACAATCCTTTCTCCTTGTGAAAATTGGCCAAAAGAATTTTGTGAGAGAGAGAGAGAAAATCACGCCAAAACCATAGAAGAACTAGGGTTTCACGTTTTTTTCCTTTCAATATATATTATCTCATTATGTAAGTGATTAATTTAAAATCTACTACCTCAAGATAATTTATTTTAGCCTTAATCACTTCCTTAAAATAAGTAATATAAATTCAAACTCTTTTGATTTAATCCAAGATAAATACATAAGACATTTAATCAAATAATATCACTTAATAAAGAAATTCACATGTGCCGAAATTCCTTTAATATTTATCTTGGAAATTTCAGCTAAGACATCCCTTAATTAAGTGTTTTAATTTGATTTAAATATCATTAGGATTTAATACTCAATTAACTTAATTAATACAAATTAATTAATTAATTGATATTAAACCATGTGGGCTGAATTTCTCTCTCTCATGGGCCAAGGTCCAATAGCATTTATAATGCTAGCAGGTTCTTCAGGCAAGGGTGCATCGAAAACATACGACTTTTTCTCTTGCTTAAGAACTATTCTTAAGTTTCGAGACCAGTCTATGAAATTGGTGCCATTCAATTTGCCCTTTTCAAGGACTAATCACAATGAGAAATTGTTGTTTGAAGATGCCATTTTCAATCTACAATAAAATTTAGCAAGATTAAATGAGGTCTTATTTATAATCCCACAAACCGAATTAATATCCCTTTAAATAATTCGCGTTAGTGATTTAATGTGGGCCAAGATCCACTTTTCACAACAACTTATTAGTCAAGCTGAGCTTGTACACCTAACAAGTTAAGTTACTTAGGTAGGAAAAACTCCAATCATGTCTCGTACACGACTCTTGGATCAAATGGGCTAACATCTTAAGATGTTATAGCACAAACCCATTTATTAGTTGCAAAGGTCCGGGCATCCCTTTTTATGTTAAGTCCAACCTACATTCACAACCCATGCCTCACAAAGATAATCGGACACATCTAGGACTCCTAGTCTACATGACCGATGATTGATGCCTTGACATGTTTCGAATTAGGAAGGCAACTTTGTGACTTACTATTTTTAGGGATTCATTTTATTACAGCTTACATGGCATACGCTTTGTCATCCATTCATAGCATGCATATATAAATAATTGTATAAAGTAAAGCGTGACAAACATGGGCCCAAAAACCTACAACTAGGATTCTATACTATTACATAAGAATCTTCAAGTTGGGCTTCTCCACTCCGATGGGCTTCTTCTTGATTTACAAAGTCTTCAAGTAAATTCTATTCTAAGAAATAAATGAAACTTTTGCAATAATACATAATGGCTCGTAGGCCATATTTAATTACAAAAACCCAAGGCCCATGAATGCACCATGCATATCCAATCATCACACCAAACAAGCAAATAAATATACATAACATTCATGGATCAAACAAAGTCCAATTTTAATTAATTTAGCCAAGCGCATTAATGGAAATTGTGTACTTAAACCTTTAAGAGATGACCTTGTGATGGGCTTGGGCTGAAGCCCAATGGACTAAATCCTCTTATTGAATAAGTTCTCTTAAAAGCCCAAAACACAAACTAGTTAGATTTGTGCTATAAATCAACTCTAGTATAATTTCCAATTTTGCCATTTTTAATTTTAGTCATACAGCCCATAAACATTAAAAATACATATAATATGTACCAACATGAATTAAAACACAAAATCATGAAGAGCATATATATGGTACACGGCATGCATATAAAAACAAACAAACAACAAAACTAGTTGTTTAATGCTTATGTGAGGCCACAAAAATGCACAAATACTTAAATCAATTTTATGAGTCATTGAATAATTTAAATAAGGTCATAAATATTGATTTAATATTCTGTACCAATCTGATCTAAATGTGTTTTTACCATTTTAATCAAAACAAAAAAAAAACAATGTTGATTAAACATGTAACAAACACAAACTAGTCATAGTTTTAAGTGATTTGAAAATTAATCAATTAAATTGTCATGGACCAGAATTAAAACCAAATTTAAAATATGTCCAGACCTGATATTTAATCTTTAAAAATCACTTACAAACATGCCAAAATCATTTTTATATTTAATATTTAAAACTAGTTGTTAAACTAACAATTAACATGACAAATAGCACCTAGTTTTAATATTAACATGTACCATCAGGTATTATCAATTAAATCCGACCATTAACAGCTCCTAGAACATCTTAGGACAATATAGTAACATGTCATATTAATTATAATACTTATCTAATCATTTAAAATCATTTTTACACCAAAACAATGCAAAAAACTCAAAACAGAAAATTTCAGCATTGCATGTATTTAAAATAACGATTTTTGATTAATTATTTTATGCATCTAAAGCACTAAAATAAGCATGATTAGGCTCTGATACCACTGATTGAATATGACATGGTATGCACATAAAGATCACGCAGCGGAAAACAATAAAAATTTGATCATACATGCCATACAATTCCATGACAAGAATCGAAACATGCAATTTTAGGGTTTTAAAACTTACAATTTTAGATGCCTTTTAAAACTTGATTTTGATGATGACAAGCAATCAAGGAGGATATATTAGCCTTAAACCGTCACCCACCAATGCCAAGGAACAGCCTTTACGCCACTCCTCTCTATTCTCACACACACACTTGCAAAGATAGCTTAAAAACCGAGATTGCTAGCTGTAAAAATAAGTATTGTGTAATGGCTATGGTTTGAAGCTACAAAATTTGATTTTTTACTTCTCTTAAGTTGCTGTTACTACCCAAGAACACAAGAGAATGAGGAACAACCCTTTCTCCTTGTGAAAATTGGCCAAAAGAATTTTGTGAGAGAGAGAGAAAATCACGCCAAAACCATAGAAGAACTAGGGTTTCACGTTTTTTTTTCCTTTCAATATATATTATCTCATTATGTAAGTGATTAATCTAAAATCTACTACCTCAAGATAATTTATTTTAGCCTTAATCACTTCCTTAAAATAAGTAATATATATTGATTCAAACTCTTTTGATTTAATCCAAGATAAATACATAAGACATTTAATCAAATAATATCACTTAATAAAGAAATTCACATGTGCCAAAATTTCGGCTAAGACATCCCTTAATTAAGTGTTTTAATTTGATTTAAATATTATTAGTATTTAATACTCAATTAACTTAATTAATACAAGATAATTAATTAATTGAAATTAAACCATGTGGGCTGAATTTCTCTCTCTCATGGGCCAAGGTCCAATAGCATTTATAATGCTTATTACATATATTAATTTGACTTTAATTAAAAGCCCAAATTAATGCTCAATACTTTATTTAAATATTTTAAGCCCAATGCTTTGTGTGCGATCTTATAGGTCCATTTAATGTTGGCAATGAATTAATAAATTAATTCAAAGGCTATATATATTCTCTAGCAAGATATTATAGCATTCCAAATTAAATGAAAATGCATATGGCATTTAGTGACCTAATGCAATTTTGCATAGTCCCTTACCCATAAATATCAGAATTAATATAAGGCATGGAACTAGTCATCCTTATATATATTAATTCCTTTCTTGATATTCCAGTGACGCTTAACTCTCAAATAAATAATGATTACTCATTATTTCATCTCGGTATGGCCATACACTTCTTAGTTCACTGATCAAGTGGCCGATGATATTTTCTCTCTTATAGAGAGGGGTAATCCCTTCACTTCCGTCATGCTCTCTAACATGAATCAATGCATACCCAAGCATACCCGTACTTGTCACTCTGTTACAAGCACGTTAGGTGTATGTCAAAGCACACAGTAATTCATAAAGAGTTTCATAGAGATTTTAGGTCTAAAAACTCCGATACAAAACTTGCATATGAGAAACACTTATGACTTGTACCATGTAGTGTTCTCATGAGTGGATCGAATCCAGATACCATGTTCTAAACATGTATCTATGATCTCTGATTGACACTCTTGTCCTTATGATCCATAAGACAGAACTCAACTTATCAGAGAGAGCATACTAGTCTTAATTCATTTGTTATTCCCATAACAATGACTGACTAGGGATATTTAGAATGAAGTCTCTTTTGTTTCAAGGTCTTACAACCATGTGCCTCATACATGATAACTTAAACTGAAACAACATTCTTGGATAGTTCTATCAATTGATATGAACAGGAACACAATAGATATAACAAATGCCTCATTTATTAACTAAAGTATTTTATTACAATGTATTGGGGCTAGGGCTTACACTAACATGATCATGGTTCTAGGAGTGGTGTGTTTTAGCTTACATTTCTCTTAGACACTAACTTGTTTCTCAAAAGTTATGTAGTGAGCTAAAATTTTTCATACTTTGCTGAGGACATCAAGATTTTAAAGAGGGGGATAGAGCTCAACTAAGCTAGATTTTGAAGATCCAATTAAAGGAGTTTTTCTTACCTTGCTCATTTTCTTACTCATGAATTATTTTGTTTCAGTGACTTTGTTTTTGTTCTAGTTGTTTAGTTTGGTTTTTAGTTTGCATGTTTAGTTTTTATTTTGCATGTTAGTTAAGTGAATTCATTTATCATTTATTGTACATTTAGCTTAGTTTGCCCTAGTTTTTTCTGAAAACTTTTGAACATATTTAACTTTAATTTATAATGTGCAATGTTTAAAATTCTTGTTTAGCATTAGAACAAGCATGTTGTTTAATGAATGTTTGGCTAGTTTAATATTCAACTTGGCTTATATTTGTTAGTTTCTATCTTTTAGAGCACTTAAGACCAGTTTTTGAACTTAGAAAAAAACCTTCCTCATCACCCTTCAAAGCATAAAAGCAACTCAAAACAACTTGAAAAGTGATCTTGGCAATATTTTTCTTGTTGAGCCATATTTTAACTTATTTTCTACCCTTTATGCATATTTATCCTTTATTAGCCATTTTGAGCCTAATGTGGTATGGTTAATTATTGCCATATTTATTTTTCTTATTACACTCATTTATTTTACTATATAGCCTAAAAAGCTTTTATCTTCCCTTCTACAATTGGCCACTCTAGGATAAGATGGATTAATAGGAATTAGGTATGTTGATAGGTGTGATAAGACATTTTTGATGTTATTGTTAAGGGCTATTATTGAAGTCAAGTAAATGGTGAAATGTAACCTTGTTATTACCCACATTATTATTGTAATGCCAACATCAAAGCTAGTGTGAGAAAAAGAAAAAAAAAAGAAGAACAAAAAAAAAGAAAAAACAAGAAGAACAAAATGAAATTAAGCTAGTTTATATGGCAAAAATCTTAAGTGTGCGGTAGTTACAAGGAAAAACGATTATAACTTCTAAAAGGGGTATGAGTTGTGAATGTAAGAGAGTTTCAATTGTTATTTCTCTTTCATAAGAGCTGTGAATTGTGAAGGGTTGAAAAATTTAGGCTAAATTCTTTATTGTTTGAGTTATGGGATGAAATTTGTGAATTATTAGTTTATTTTATCTTAGAGTGGCTATTCTTGTTGTTGATCTTTTATCCATTCTTTGATAACTAATACCGTAGCCCCATTACAATCTTTAAAAGACCTAAGTGATTCTAAGTTTTGTTTTTTAGTTGTTTATTAGAGATGACCTTTGGATTCTAGTGCTAAAGGAGAGGCATATGGTGTTTCTAGAGTTTCAAGCGCGAAACCATCTGCACACTTAGTTGTACAATCATTCTAAACTTGACTATGAATTTGCATTGGTGTTTTTGATTTTGAAAATGCTTAAAATGTTTTAGTCTTGCACACACATAAGGAAACTAACTTATATTATCTCATTTGAATTTATTCTAGTTGAAAATTTTATTAAGTGCTCTTATTAACTGCTAAACTGGTTTTGGAATGAATTATTCTTTTTTTGATTTTGATTATTTTGAGAAGTTGGATTGTTCTAATTTTCTCGAGGGCGAGCAAAGTCTAAGTGTAGGGTATTTGATAATAGTAATTTATATGATATTTTTAGTATGTTTTTTGGTGTTTAAGTGAATTAATTTTGTGTTAATTAGGTTGAATTTGACATTAATAGGTTAATTTTATATTTTTGGAGCTAATTGTAAGTTTTGGTATTTTTCAGGGTTATTTTGCTAGACAAAGTACTTAATTGCAAAAGGCAATAAAATTTGGGCCAAAACTGTGAATTTGAAAAATTCATGTTAGTAAACTATCATGGGATCCAGTAAGAGTGTAATTGGTCGTGCATGAAAGAGCTTGTTCTCATGAGTAGGGGTGTGCAAATGGTCAATTTGGTTTGGTTTTGGACCGAACCGATTGGATCAAAAATCGAAATTTAGGAAATATAAGAACCGAACAGAAATCAAACTTTATAGAACCGAAAATTGAATGACCTGAAATAATTTTGGTCGGTTCGGTTCAACCCATTCTGAATTATATATGGGCTTTTTTTAATGAATTCAATTTCTATTAACTGAATATTATGTGTTCTGATAACTATATGTATTTTATTCACTTTTAAAAAAAATGAATTATGTTCATTCAAAAATTTGAATACACTATTTTTTTGTGCAAATTGAAATACTTTTTTATATGGCAGTAAATAAATAATTTCAGCAATTACCTATCAAATTATCAATCGGTATAACTAATTTATTTTCATAATATATATATATATATGTATATATATATATAATTCCTCATAATATAAAAAATTAATTCAAGATAAGTCCTGCTAATTATATGAGTATCTTGTTATGTTTTATTTCTATTGCATTTTTTGTAACATGTGAATAAAAATATAAATTAATAAAATAAAGTAGTTATTAAATTAAAAAATTTGTTACTTACATATTGTAGTTTGGTAATTTTAATCCAAATATGCAATGGTTATTTTTCTTAAATATTATTATTAATAAACCATTATATCATCTATTGAGAAGATTAAGATAATTTCGAATCTTAAAATATAATAATGTAATTCATTAAAAAACACATAAATTATAGATATTGAAACATCATGAAGCCTCACAACCTCATTCACATAAATTTCAGCAAGTCAGGATAGAGAGAAATTCGATCTCACTAGGAGAAAGTGAGCTGACTTAGTCATCTTGTCCACAATCATCCAGATGGAGTAATGTTGTTTTCTTGTAAATGGTAAACCAGTTACAAAAGCCATAGTAATCCGCTCCCATTTCATTTATGGTATAGTGATAGGATGTAATAGCCCCGATGGTACTCGATGTTCAGCCTTGACTTATTGGCAGATTAAAAATTTTGTTACAAAATCCGCTACCTCTTTCTTCATCTCTGGTCACTAGTATGATTTCTTTAGTTCTTGATACATTTTATTACTGCTGAGGGTGTATAGCATAGGGGCTACTATGAGCTTTTGTCAAAATGTTTTTCTTTAATTCTATATCACTGGGTACACATATTCTACCTTTATAATATAAGCAATCAACACGACCCAAGGAGGACTCAATGCTTTTACCTGCCCATGTCTGAGGATGGGAGAAAATAGAGGCTAGCCTTTCATCTTGTCTCTGAGCAGTCTTTACTTATTGAAGCCAATCCGGTTTTATTTGCATTTCAACTAGTAGTGCTCCATCCTATGCTACATTTAATTTCACTTTCATAGCACATAGGGCCATAAAATGCTTCTTACTGAGTGCATCGGCTACTATGTTTGCCTTACCAGGATGGTAGTCAATTAAGCAATCATAGTCTTTTATGAGTTCCAGCCATCGTCTTTGTCATAGGTTGAGTTTTTCAATGTAGGCAGATATTTCAGACTTTTATGGTCAGTATAAATGTAGCGCTTCTCCCCATATATATAGTGTCTCTATATCTTCAAGGAAAACACAATAGTTGCTAGCTCTAAATCATGGGTAGGATAATTTTTTTCATATGGCTTTAACTGTTTGGAAGCGTATGCCACCAACCTTTCCTTCTTGCATAAGCACACATCCTAATCCATTCTCGAAGGAATCACTGTAAATGACATAAGGTTTACCTGAAATGGGTTGAGTAAGAATAGGAGCTTTAGTCAACGTGCTTTTTAGCTTCTCAAAGCTTCGCTGACATTTCTCAGTCTAATCAAATTTGACATTTTTCTATAGTAATTTGGGAAAGGGGGAGGCTATTATAGAAAATCCATTAACAAATCGCCTGTTAATACCTAGCTAATCAAAGAAAGCTCTGAACTTCGAGAACATTTTTTGGTGGCTTCCAATTAAGTACGACTTCAATTTTTATAGGGTCTACCTTGATGCCATCAGCTGAAACTATATAACCAAGGAAGGGAACTTCATTCAACCAAAACTCACATTTGCTAAATTTAGCATATAGTTGTTTGTCCTCAGTGTTTCTAGTACAATTCTTAAATGTTGACCATGTTCTTTTGGTGTCTTAGAATAGATGAGGACATCATCAATAAATACCACCATGAATTGATCATTATAAAGATGAAAAATATGGTTCATCAAATTCATAAAAGTAGCTAGTGCATTAGTGAGACCAAAGGCATAACTACAAATTCATAGTGCCCATACCTCCTACAGAAAACAGTTTTAGGAATGTCTACCTCTTTTACTCCAAGCTGATAGTAGCCCGATCTCAAGTCAGTTTTTGAAAACATACTGGCATCCTTTAGTTGATTGGACAAATCATTGATTCTAGGTAATGGGCATTTATTTTTTATGGTGACCTTATTCAGCTGTCTATAGTCAATGTATAGTTTGAGAGACCCATCTTTCTTCTTTACAAATAACACTGAGCTCCGCAAGGAGAAACACTCAAATGGATGAATCCTTTTTCTAACCATTCTTGTAACTGAATCTTTAGTTCGTTCAATTCTGCTGGTGCCATATAGTAAGGAGCCATGGCAATAGGTGTTGTACCAGTTAACACATCAATGTTAAATTCAACCCCCGTTGCTAGGGGTAATCCTAGTAATTCGTCGGGGAAAACATCAGGGAAGCTCTAACTATAGGCACACCACTAACTTGCAGCTTCTAAGCCTCGAATTTTGTAACTGTAGATTGTTCCATTATAACCACAATTTACTGACCTTTTGGTGTTTTCAAGGTGATCCTTTCCAAATGATAGTCAACAATTGATTGGTGTTTATGGAGCCAATCCATCCCTAAGATAATATCAAACTTGTTGAATGAAAGTTTAATCATATTTGTAGGGAAGGTAGTCTGTTGTATTTGGATAGGACAATCCCTATATACCTTGTTCACAACCACACTATGCCCAAAAAGGTTAGTTACCAAAATATCTTGATCTAATTATGCTTTTTCTAATCTTTTTCCCCATGCAACTTTAGTGCTCAAATATGAATGTGTAGACTCGGGATTTATCAGTGCACAAACAATATCACCAAATAGGTAAAACTAACCTATAATCACATTCAGAGTGTCCTGTTCCTCCCTGGCTTTGACTGTATTTCATCGAAGACGGCTTGTCTAAAGCTGGAGGAGCTAGGGCATTGCGTCGGGCAAATGTAGTCCCATTGGTTCCACCTCTACCTCTACCTCGGGCTAAAGGAGCACTCTGTCTGCTAGAAGTAGTTTGTATAGCTGATGTAGTAGTCTGTGTTGGTGTTTTAGGGCAATTTTTCACTAGATGATCTCGAGATCCACACCTCAGACATGCTCCTATCAGTCTCTAGTAATGCCCTACATGTCATCTCACATAATGCTCGCAAATTGGCACCTCTTATCTACTAGAACTCTGGGCTCGTGGGGTACTACCTATTGATATAAAAAAAGAGGGTGCTTGTGCTGTGATATGCTGATGGTGGGAGCAACCATACCACTAAGGTATGATACTACTCCCCAGTATTTCAGTATAATGAGCTGGCTAACAGTGCAATTTCACTTTTTCAGTGTAGTAACAATAGAGTGACAATAAAGCAACAGTACAGTATACAGAACATCGCAGAGTAAGTGCCCCTATGGCTAGCCATACTATACTAGAGTATTGGGTTACCCACTGAGCACTAAGGGCATGATAAACTATTACAATTTCATATTATATATTACTTTCATGCCGTTATACATACTAAGCATATTATGTTATCCTCATCATAATCTCATTTCCTTTCATTCAAGCTTGTTACTTATGCATTTCATAATTATACACATTAATACAAAAATATAATTAAAATATGCCATTACCTACACATGTGCCATTCGGCCACTTAAAGGCCTCACACTTACACATTGTTTTATCCTTCCTTTTTGTGCCATACACATTTCTATATGTCGTTCAAGCATCATTATTGTGTAATACATTTAGTTTACCTTAAAATTCTTAAGGTTCACCAACTTCCATCATTATGTACACTTACATACATTAATGTACATTCACTATTTTTCACTCTAATTTATTCTATTAAATTCCTCATACCTTAATTTATTTATTTTCCACTAAATAGTCAATTAAATATCAAATTACATTAAGGTACCATATTCAGCCAAACTAATCCCACTTGCTTTAAATTTAATTTCTTCACTCATTTAAGTTTCTAATGACTCATATTGACATTATATCACATTAGTTCAAATTAATTTATCATTTCATGCAATTTAGCATATTTACATAATGTAAAAATCATAGAAAATTCAACTAATTTAGTCAAATTAAATGTAATTTGTATCCACTAACCTCAATTAGGTTGATTTCCACCTAATCTTCCTTTTCCTTTCATTTTCCTCTTTGATTCCTTCCTTCCTTCCCTTTTGTTTTCCTATTTGGGCCGAATTTGAAAGGGAGAAAAACACAACATTAATGCATATTTTTCAGTAATTTAAAATCCCCACTATAATTCTCTAGCCCAATTCTACATGCCTATAAAATTTCCTCATCAAATTCTACCTAAAACTCAAGAAATCACAAAATCTCACCTTATGGTTCTTACCTTAAATCCCTAATTTCTTGGCCTCCTTTTATAAAATCCTTCTCTAAGTTAAAGAGGATAAATTTTTGAGCTTTAGGTTGCAATTAAGGCATGTGATTTAAAGAGAGAAAGCTTGGGATGAAGAAAAATGGAGGAGAGGGCAACAAAAGGGGGTTTCGAATTCTTAAGAAAAGAAGGGGGAAGTTGCAGATATTTTGGGGTTGTTCTCTGATTTTTAGGAGCTATTATAGGGTGTCTTTGAGTATACTAAAGGAGGGGCCAAGATTCATTCATTCTCTATTAAATCTAAGGGCCTTAATTTTTATCACTTGTTGCCCATACACCAAGTTAGGCTTATCCTATTGGTCTAGGCTCACTCACACTTGATCATGGCTTTACATTAATGACCCATGTATCTTCTTATGGTCAAATTCTTGGGTTTAACCTTCCAATTGTCCCGATCTCTATTTTGCACCCTGAAATATGAATTTTCATTCTTAATATCAGATTGCCCTGAAATTTTGTACCAAGTGTCCATATATATATATAGTCACATGTTAAAATTTCAGCTAATTCTAACATCATTTAGATATACTTCAGGCCCTAGTAGCCTACGCAGCTAGTTTGAAACCCAAAATTCCAAAATTGTAAGAATTACAATTTTTTAGTTCCTAGGGTGTCTTTCCACTATTCAAATGATGTATATGAAATATGGGAGCAATCAAAGAACTCTAGGTCCCTCAATCGCTTGGATAAAGTTTTGGTCAATCCTAGGTAGACCTGTGAAATTTTTCTTTATTTGCCCTTTTAAAGACCTATTTTGTGAGGACCCAAATTAGGTCCTAGTAGAATCCAAGGACATATTTCCGATTATTAATGTTTAATCAAGCTTAATTAAGATGAATTATTATAAGTTTATATATTGAAGGATAAACTAGTTATTTATTTCTGTGAGCATTTGAAATAATATTTTATTTCAAGGATCAATTGGGATATAATTGTAATTTGGTTGTAATTAATTATGTTATGAATTTTATAATGGTATAATTAAAAAGGGAAAAATAGTTTGAGGGCTTAATTAAAATAGGATATAAACTTAAAGGTCAATGTTAAAAATAATAAATGAGTGGGGTCAATTTTATAAGAGATAACATATGATGGGGTAAAATTGAAAGTAAGAAGATAATTTGTAGGTCAATGTTGAAAGAAGCTTTAAGTGGGGTTGATTTAAGAGAATTATAAAATGTTTGGGTCAATGTTAAACATGCAAGAAATTGAGAGGCAAAGGTGTAACATACAAGAAATTGAGAGAAGTTAGTGGAACATGCAAAATCTTGAGGGACCAAGAAAGAAATTTACCTTGCCACTATATATATTATATTTCACATGAAAGAGAAGATATGGGAGAGAGGGACGACATTTAAAGAGTAAGATTACATAAATTCTTCTTTGCACTCTCTCATGTGTTCATGGTTAATCTCTTAAAGAAAACAAAGAAGAAATTCTTGCATGTGATGATTAATCAAGAGAAATTGTACATCAAATTAAGGTAATAACTTCAATTGAATGCCTTTTCTTCTTCTCCTTCTTCTTTTCATTTTGATGAGGTAATGGTAGAGTAAGGCACTGGAATTTTAATTGACTGATGATGATGATGATGTTTGTGAAGGAGAAGAGGAGGGTAGAAAGAGTAAAGGAAAGGAAATTGTAAGGGGTTGAAGACAAGGGATTTTCAGCCAAGGTATTGGAACTTAGGGCTATTCTTAATTGCATGTGAAATTTGCTGGAACATGTTATGGTTGATAGAAATTTAAGGTTGTATTTTTCTGGGTTTTATCAGGGATTTTATCGAAATGAGTTTGAAGAACAAAATCAGATGTGAGATTCATTGCCGAGTCGTGAAGCCCTTTATGAGTTGTGAATTATTGTTCGACTCATGAAGCTCTTCACGAGTCATGCATCTCTTTCTTCTAGGTCACTCGTAAATGTTGGTCTCACTCGTGAATACCTTCACGAGTCATGAATTTTAGTCTGACTCGTGAGCCTTTTCACGAGTCGTGATATGTAACTTTCTTCTCCACTCATGAACCCCTTCACGAGACATGAATTTTGGTCTTTTGGTTTCACTCGTGAATCTCTTCACGAGTCAAATGCTTCTTCACGACTGATTGACCTATCTGGATTGTTTTACTCATAAGTTAAGCTATAGAACAAAAAATTGAGAGATTCTTTTTGCCTTAAAAAATAGAATTCCATACCTATATTTCATATGAAGAAACATAAACTTAAATATTCCTCTAAGTATATGGAATTTAGGGTTGAATCCGGACTAGTCCCCTGGACTGCTTATAGAAACAAAATTTGCAATAATGAGCATAACTTTTTGTGGAGATGTTCAAATGTTACAAAATAAAATTCTGGTAAAACTAGAGACATTAAAGTCTAACATCTATGAAGAAATGTTGGCCTAAATCCTTCTAAATATTACGTTATGAATTTTTCTAAGTGACAGTCCACACTATTTTGGTTTTAAAAACAGCCTATAGTATTTTTCAAATAACTCGAGCTATAGGTCAGATATTAAGATGAATTTTAATGTTATAGAAACTAGACACATAGGGGGATAATATTGTAGAAGATCCATTTGCCTAAAAATGACATCTTCAATTTCAAATGTGGCTCACAAGTTGAGTCTAGAATGCTGCCCTGTGGAGATTTTCTTTAATGTACTTTATTTTGTGGTTTTCAATTAGTTAAGCTAAATATGTATTTATGTGATTAAAAAATGAATTAGATAGGGCATGTAATATGACTATTAGATACAAGATTATATGTATACATATACATTGACACGTATACATAGGTAACAACTAGTGATGAATATATCTAACATATATTTGTGATTAAATTTGTACATAATTTTTATATGCAAGGTTAATGTATGTATGTACTCTTATGATGATATATGCTCAGTTATCATTAAGCAATGTCTAGCATAGAAATACATGTAACTAAGGATGTAAATCAAGTTATGATTACATATGTATAACTTAACTACATGTTGTTATGATAAATTCATAGTTATATGGAAGCACATTGAATTAAGTATGGCATGTAATATGATTGTTGATAAAGGTTTACATATAGTTATATTTATACATAAGTAAGGATTGTTGGTAATGATATATAAATATTCATATGTGATCAAACTTATGTACATGGTTGTTGTGTGTAATTATGCTTTCATGTACATATTTTTAATGATGGAGTAAATGTTTTTTTGATGCATGCATCTATACTATGAAGTTAAGAAATGCTTAAATTTGATAAATGAAGGTTTTTAATGTATGACTGTCACATGATTACATGAATGTAATATATATATATATAGGTATATATATGTAAAAGTCTAAATGATTATACACAATTTTTATTGATCTCTTGAAGTTACTATGATACTTATAGTTTGAAATGTCAACTTTACTTGTAGAAAGAAGTAATGTGATTTGTAGATTATATGTGAACATATAAACATATAATATGATCTTACATGATTAGGTTTGAATTTTGAAAGATGTTTTAGAGTAATGATTCAAAGAATATGTGTAAAGTGAAATGTATGAATATGTCTTTACTTAATTGAGATGACATGATTAAGCATGTGTGTTGTCACATGTTAGCATGCTGAAATACAGATCTACAGTGCTATAGACTCCATTATAGAAATTTTATTAAAGCATATAATGGCGATGTTATATGAGACTATGTATACAAGTGTATGCATTAGAGAAGGAGTATCTTGTCATGTGATTATTATATGAGAAAATTGTATAAATTGTTTATGAATTGTGCATATATGTATATGTACTAGAGAAGATATATATTTTTACATGATTATGTATGGGTACAAATGGCATTATATAAGTATAGTCTTGACATACGGAATAGTTACGTGATTGAATAGGATTACAAGAACAGAATAGTAATACCCAACAGTGAAATGTTCACAGGTTTATAGAAAGTTACACATGAGCGCTTTTATGAGTACATTGTTTATAGTTATACAAGAGTATACATGTGCATATAAGAATATGAATGAATAAAGAAAAGATAAAGTAAATAGATTTTATTGTTTGCATTGAGTCTAGGAAGTGGATAGATAGGCATGCCTATAAGGGTTCCTTGCAGCTATGATAGTTTCAACCGCATTTGGGTTGTAGTTGACCCCGTTTGGGTGACTAAACAGACATGGTCCCATTTGGGTTGTAGTTAACCCCGTTTGGGTGACTAAACAGACATGGTCCCATTTGGATCATATTCAACCCCATTTGGGTTGTAGTCAACCCCATTTGGGTGACTAAATAGACTTGTACCTTCGGGTGCTACCGTATAACCCATTATCCACCTCTTTAGAATAGTGCATGCTTTATACCAAAGTTAAGAAAAGTTTGATGTTTAACTTAAAGTTTTATGAAGTATGACAATTCATAAATTGATTTCATAATCTAATTTATATGTGAAATTCCTTTTCATCACATATGGAAATTATGATATTAAAAGATGTTGTGATATACACTTATGCATGATTATCGCATATAGAAATAGTATGTACAGAGTTATATAAATGAACTAGTGCATCACTAATATCTAGTTATGGACTATATTAGAAATAATATGTTTTTTTATAGTAATATGTTGCTTGCTTGGGGTAGGTAAACGATTTGCAAGATTCGTCATGTATGAAAGCTATGAAAAATGTTTTGCTGAAATAAGTTTTTTCTATAGCAATGGAATATAAGAGTTATGTATAGGTATTCATGTTTGTGGTTGCTTTTCAATTAATACATTGGGTTATATGTTTTCACTATATCTACTCGTTCTTGTTCTTTATTGAGAATTGATGTATAATTTCTTGTGCATACACATAAAATATTTATAGATTTACAAGTGATAAAGTTCACATGATAATGGTATTTGAGATGTAAGCGAGCTAGAAATTTTGGTAAAATAAGTATTACGAATATATTTCTAGATTGATAAATGGTAAACTTTCATAGTACTAATGCTCTATCTTACTTTTGAATATGCATATGTCCTTGTTGATCATACGCTTATATGTAAATATATATATATATATATATATATATATATTCCTAGTATATGTTAAAGTGTGTAGTAAGTGGAAGGAATGACTGAGTATAAACAGTGGTATATCATTCAATGAATGAAACACAAGTCTAAAGGATAAATATGCTTATATGATTAAATGTTATGTATATAAAGCATCAATGCCGAATTTACTATCATTAAGTCATTTGGTTATCATGTGTGGACTCTTGTCTGAATTTTGTTTTTTTGTTTTTTTAAATTGGGCATAAGTTATACATATAGTTCATAATGCATGCTTGTTAGCAACCTTTGTGAGTGGTCGTTAGTCATATTTTTTGTTCCCCACTAAGTTTTATAGCTTAGCACGGATTTTTGTTTATCCGTGTAGGTTGTGAGAATAGGACTTTCTTCCAGGACTGATATCTACAGCAGGTTGGCCAACACAAGTCTTAGAAGATTGATAATAGCATCTTCTTTTTGTCCTTATATTTTGTAATTATGGAAATTTTAATTATGTTGGAAATTTTGTAATTACTATAGATGCTTTGTATATGTAGTATTTGATGTTAATGAGATGCACCTGTTAGTAAAGCTCCTAATAGTTAACTTTTAGGTATCTGTTTATTAGAATAATAGATGAAATGTTATGATAAGCATGCTTAATTAATACTAAACAAAGTCTTATAGCTAAGTATAGGGAAAGGGTGTTAAATATTTGACCTTAGTTTCTCCTTAAATTGTACCATTATACTCCGATTAACCTGTGCTTTCATTTCTTAGTCTCAGGTCACACTGTCCGTCAGGTCCACTTTCTTGGATTTTTCTGTCCCAATACAATAACCCCTTTATACATATTATCGGGTTTTCTCGCCTTATTCAATTCCAATTTTTCCCAAAATTTAACCTAGGGTAATTTTTCGTGTTCTGTAACTTAATATGCATGACAAATGAAATATTAGGGTGTTACAAGGACAACCTCATACCTTCATATGAGATAGTGTGGGTTTCTTTTTATTCCACATCTCATATGGTGTAACATCAACCGACTTATTAGGAACTCAACACATAAACAACAGTTTCTAGTGCATATCCCTAAAACGACTTAGGCAAGTTTGCTTGGCTCATCATGGATGGAACTATATCTATTAGTGTTCAATTTCTCCTTTCAGATACACCATTATGTTGTGGTGTATATGGTGGAGTCCATTGAGATAAAATCTTATTATCTGTAAGATAATCTTGAAACTCTTTACTTAATTATTCTCCACCTCGATCTGATCTAAGTGTTTTGAAACTTTTGCCAAGTTGTTTCTCTAGTTCATTTTTGAATTCTTTAAAATTTTCAAATGCTTCATATTTATATTTCATTAGATAGATATATCCAAACCTAAAGTAATCATCTATGAATGTAATGAAGTAGGGGTAACCTCATTTGGCATGTGTAGTCCTTAAACCATATACATCTGAATGTATTAAGTCCAATATATCTCTAGCTTGTTCTCCTTTAGCAGTAAAGGGAGCTTTAGTCATTTTTCCTAATAAATAAGATTCACATGTATTAAATGATTCATAACCAAATGATCCCAAATCACCAGACTTGTGTCATTTGGTCATGCATTTCTCATTTATATAGCCTAAATGACAATGCCATAAATTGAGGTGTTTAGATTATGTTATTTCATTCTCTTGGTATCCCCATTATATATTGCTTTAATTAGATCAGGAACAAATATACCATTCTCAATGTCGCTTTAGCATAAAATATATTATTCTTAAAAATGCAACAACTTTTGTTCTTAAAAGAAATGTCATAATCGTTTAATAAACAACTGAAAGAAATAATACTCTTAGATAATGTTGGAACATAATAACAATTATTTAACTCTAGTATTAATCCATTTGGAAGAGGCAAATGATAAGGCCCCAC
Organism: Excoecaria agallocha; assembly: GCA_037975025.1. Lineage (NCBI taxonomy): Eukaryota > Viridiplantae > Streptophyta > Magnoliopsida > Malpighiales > Euphorbiaceae > Excoecaria > Excoecaria agallocha. The sequence goes on from CM075818.1 coordinate 14,249,519, forward strand.
AACTATTGTAGAGATGTTTCTTCTTCTTCTTTTTGTTATTCCTTTTTTTTTTCTCTTTTCTCTATTGGCTGCAAAACTGACCATATAGTATAAAATCTAACTACTAAATAATTTTTTTTTCATAAGATTGATTTTCATTTTTAATTATTATCATCTTCTTTTCCATCTTTTATAGTTTTGGACTGACCTTAAGTTTACTTAAATGCTGTTGGAAATTGAATGAAAGCTTTTGTGATGCTATAAAAATTTTTTTTGGGTGTTCTATGTAATCTATGTTATCCTTGCAATTTTAATTAAATGTGGTTGGTTGCATATTCAAAAGCTAAAATTTCTATACATTTCAGGACTAGTGCTTTGCTAAACATCTCCTAGACCTTCTTATTAAGGACTGCCATATTTGATTTGATTTCTTTTCTATTGTATCTGATATTGTTAAAAGGAAAAAAATGAATGCCAAGATGGGATCACTAAGTCGTAGGTTTAGTTATTATGTTTATTTTATTTCATAGACTTTTACCATAGAGTAGTGAGCATATTTGTGTTTATATTGTTCTAATACTTCTGTTATCTGCATCTCAAGACTACTTTTAGATTATGCTTATAGAAGATTCATCTTTTTTTCCTCTTACAGTGGGCTTTCTAGGAAAGCAAATGATAGTTCCAAGTTTATTTCATCAACTAGTGGATGAGGTTACATGATTTCTTCAAAATCAATTTTTATTTTTACTTTAACAGATTTTTCATATAATTGGGATTGGACAGGGATATAGAGGAAAAACCAGGCTGGTGTATGGACCTTGCTTACCTCATTGTTCCCTATATCTTTGTGAAAGGGTTATATCATCCAGCTTCTTAAAAATTTTGGGTAGGATTTCAATTGTTTTTCCCTATTTTGATATTACAATGTGCATGTTTGTGGATCCTAAACTACTTTAGTTCAATTTTACAGGAGAAACCAGTTGATTCAATGTATTCTTAGTACAGGTTTACATGGTGCCATTATTTTAGGTTAATCTCTCTTCTATGGCCATACTTTTAACTAAGAGTATTCATTGAAGCTTTAGAGTCTACTCTTTTTTTAAAAAATTATGATAATTTTTGGGGTTAGCGGTATAATGGTCCAAAAACAGCAAAAACATTTGGGATAATGACACAAGATAATAAATTTTGGGGTAATTTGTTTAATTATTTTATTTGGGGTAATTTGAAGTCCATCAGAAATGATACAAAGTAATAAAAGAAGCTTAGATAGAAAAAGAAGGAAAAAAATAAAAAATAAAAGAATTGTCATGGTATACTGGTTATTACATCTATCATTTGTTTCCTTATAAAAGAAAATTTATTGCCTTTGTCTTTTTTTTGTTTTAGCTACTGTTACATACACCGATGCTAAGCCGAACCAACTAATTTGAAGATTTTATAATTATTAATAGTTGAAGATTGTATTTTGAAAGATAGAAAGTTAAGAGTAGAATGAAGAAAGTTATGGTATGAATTTGGTTTTAGAGCAATAAAAGCTTTTTTATCCTTCTTTAATCTGTCGATTTTTATTTTTAAAATTTATACTTTTAGGTAGTGTTTGTTAACCTTGGAAAGGTTGGAATGGAAAGAAAATAAAATCATTCCAATTTTTCCGACCTTTCCAAGCGTTTGTTAAAAAAAATGGGTCCCACAAATTTTTTTTAACTACCTATATCTTGATATTTCAAGATAAAAAATAACTAAAAAATTGAAGAAATTTTATTTTTAATTCATCCTAAAAAATTTAACAAATGATTGGAAAAAATTTTCTGAATGCTTTCCAGTGTTATCTTGACTATTCCATATCTTGGTTCGGAAAGTATTCTAGTTTTATCTGAAAACTTCTTATCTGGGTCGATTTAACAAATGCTTCCTTAGTAATAAAATGGAATATGAATGTTGCTTGTAATTTAAGAAGACAAATTATGGCAACGGAATTTGGATTGATTCTGTTTGATTCTTAATTTATTGGGACCCTAATAGGTATGAAAGCTTTTATTATTACTGCATCATTTATGTGTTTCTTTATAAATTTTGAAAGCAATCAAGAAGAAAATGTAAGATTTTGGTATTTTTGTATGTTGCATATCTTTGTTTAGGTTCGTCTTGTTCGTTTGAAAGCAATTAACCTATAATTCATTGCAATCTACTTTTCTTTAAACTTCTATTTAGTTGTTTTATCTATATGCATGCTGTGTCGGATATGAAAATTGCTAATACGGATTTTGAATCATCTAAGGGGAAGGAAGAGCAAGGAGAATCTGTAAGCGATAAAGAAACTAAAGAGAAAAATGCCAAGCTATGGAATTCTACTTTAGATAAATAGGATAACACAAGGGAGGATTCCTTTCTAGGCTAGGAAAGTCTTGCATTTGCATTTGTCATTATAAAATGCAATTTCTTATAGTAGTGCCATTAGGCATCTTATGATTGTTTTAATTTTGTACTAACTTTAAAGAGTACATACTGCAAAATCGTAGAAATCTAAATTAAGGACTTGAATTTTTTTTCTTAGTTGATATTTGTGCATGTTTAACCTCATTTTTTTTAACTTAATCTCTTTGTATAATGTGTTGTTTTCTGTTTAGCATTGTGGTGTAATGCTCTTATTGTTTGGATTTTAGAATTACCTGCCTTCTCTAATTTATTTATTTATTTTTTTTCATTATACTTTTTTGTACTTTTATCAATGTTTTTAGGGTTTGAAGGTTCTCAATCATTCGGTGGAGAATTTCTATTCCTTTCTCTACTGATTTCAATCATATGTTAGCGACGGACAGGACCATCATTAAATTTTTTTACTTATGGGTGAATTTGGCAATGGAATATAAATTTCTGTTGCTAAATTTAGCAACAGAAATCAATATCCGTTGCTAAATTTAGCAATGGAAATATATATTCCATTGCTAAAATTGACCAATTCATCGAATCTTGCATTATTGAAGTTAGCAATGGAATTTAATTTCCATTGTTAAATTTAGCAATGGAATAAATTTTCCGTTGCTAAATTTAGCAACGGAATATATTTTCCATTGCTAAAAATAGCAACTGCCAAATTAGCAACTGAAATTTCCATTGCTATTTTTGATTACCAACGAAAAATATTTTTCGTTGCTAATTTTCGTTGCTAAATTGTAATTTTCTTGTAATGTATGGTGTAACATCAACGGACTTATTAGGGACTCTGTTTAACACATAAACAACAGTTTCTAGTGCATATCCCTAAAAGGACTTTGGCAAGTATGCTTGGCTCATCATGGATGGAACTATATCTATTAGTGTTCAATTTCTCCTCTCAGGTACACCATTATGTTATGGTGTATATGGTGGAGTCCATTAAGATAAAATCCTATTATCTATAAGATAATCTTGAAACTCTTTACTTAACTATTCTCCACCTCGATCTGATCTAAGTGTTTTGTAACTTTTGCCAAGTTATTTCTCTACTTCATTTTTGAATTCTTTAAAATTTTCAAATGCTTCATATTTATATTTCATTAGATAGATATATCCAAACCTAGAGTAATCATCTATGAATGTAATGAAGTAGGAGTAACCTTATTTGGCATGTGTAGTCCTTAAACCACATACATCTAAATGTATTAAGTCCAATATATCTCTCTAGCTTGTTCTTCTTTAGTAGTAAAGGGAGATTTAGTCATTTTCCTAATAAACAATATTCACATGTATTAAACGATTCATAACCAAATGATCCTAAATCACCAGACTTGTGTAATTTGGTCATACATTTCTCATTTATATAGCCTAAATGACAATGCCATAAATATGAGGTGTTTAGATTATGTTGTTCCATTCTCTTGGTATCCCCCTTATGTATTGCTTTAATTAGATCAAGAACAAACATACCATTCTCATTGTCGCTTTAGCATAAAATATATTGTTTTAAAAATGGAATAACTTTTGTTCTTAAAAGAAATGTAATAATCGTTTAATAAACAACTGAAAGAAATAATACTCTTAGATAATGTTGGAACATAATAACAATTATTTAACTTTAGTATTAATCCATTTGGAAGAGGCAAATGATAAGGCCCCACAACTGTTGTAGAGATGTTTTGTCTAGTAGCTAACTATAAACATATCTCTACCTTTCCAACTCTTCTGTTGCTTTTAAGTCCTTGTACATCATTACACAAATGAGATCCATATCCAGTGTCTAATGCAGAGATAGCTTTGAAGCAATAGATTAAGTATTAATTTCAATCATATGAATACCTAAAGCAGAAGAATTAGCTTGCTTATTCTCTTAGAGAGAATCTAGATAGGTCTAACAGTTTCACTTACACTTCTTTCCCACAGTGAAAGCAAGTTCCTTTGGGATTCTCCTTCTCAGTAGCCTTTTTCTTGGAAACTCCACCAAGTTTTGGCTATGCCTTGGTGACCTTTTTTTTTTACTTCTTGCCTTTAGCAGAAGTGACATGACGCTCTTTGGATCCTTCTCCAAGGATCCATCAGTAGTTTTAAGCATATTGGTTAACTCAGCAAAGTTTACTTGCAATTTTTTCATGTTGAAGTTAAGCATGAAAGGTACAAAACTTGAAGCCAATGGGTTTAAGATTAAGTTTATGTATAGATCATTATCCATGACATAGCCAAGCCAACTTAGATGCTCAATGTTCCCATACATATTTAATGCTTGAGTAGCAGCTGAAGTACCTTTCGCCATTTTGTAGATAAAAAGAGCTAGAGCAATCTCATATTGCTCACTTCTAGCTTGAGAAGCATAAAGCTCCTCTAGATGCAAAATGATGGTTCTAGCATCCATCTTGTCATGTTGTTTTTGAAGCTTTGAGGGCATAGCACCCAACATCAAACATGCTACTACCTCACTATCTTCCATGTATTTATGTTAAATGCCCTTGATGTCATTAGTGGCATCATTTGATGGAAGTGGTGGTGGATCTCTATCCAAGACATAGTAGATATTTTTGGCCCTGAGAACAATTCTCACTTGTTTGATCTAGTCAAAATAATTTATACCAACTAGCTTGTTATCCAAGATTGATTATACGCTTATGTTTGATGTGCTCATTATGATGACCTTGATGTGAAAAAAGAAAATATATGAGAGTTTGTTCACATATATACATGCATTAATTAGGTCCTTAATTAATCCTTTTACTCCCACCATTTTATTGTGAATCAATAGCCCTCACTTTATGATCCAAGAAAACTCGATGGTTTTCATAGTAGGCTAATATGCAATCCTTGATATGAAATTTGACCTTGAATATGGTCAACAAGTAAAACTCCATACCCTTGAAAGGTAGGTATCTCTATATCAATTGTGCTTATACACAACTATTGGATCATTAGGTTATCAACTTTTGATATGTACATATCATATATGTATTCCCAATCTTGCCTCTATAACCATTACCCTTGATTGTGGTCAACAAGCTAATGGGCTAGCTAAGATAATCCATTTAATTGGATTTGAATATATTCAATATAATGTGAGCTTGACCGTGGTCAACAACCCATACTATAAAGAACTCTAGTTCTCCTCTAATTAATGGAAAGCTTATGAATCTTTGTATTAGTTTGAGGGATTTTGTTAATTAAGTCTCATCATATATGGTTGGCATAAATTGGTGTTCATCCTAGATGTATCATATAAATATAAGCATACAAATATGGTATAGATATGGAATTTACTACATTGACCTCCCTGAGCTAAAAAGGAGATCAAAAGGTCAAACATAGGTAATATGCATTATTC